>CM053249.1:27050418-27077918 GCA_028583405.1 Pogonophryne albipinna
GAACAACCGAACTCTGGTCCGCTAAAATAGGTGGTCTCGGAACGCTTGCTAGCGAACTCTGGAGCGGTTCATTGCTGGTGTGAACGCAGTCTGCACCAAAATATACGAAGCGTAGTATTTACGTGTCACAAGAACGCGGATGTCTTCAAAAATCTTCAGCGAAAGAGTCTTTCAAGACATCCACGGTTGTTTAGTTAAAGAGTGAAGCAGAATTAAGTGTTGAACAGTGTCGTGTAAAGTAAAAATGCTCCGTCAACTACATAAAAGTAAGAACACCTGTCGTCGGTGAAACCTCCTCCTTACTGCAGAACGTCTCTCATTATGTTATAATGTTTTTTAACGGACGTTGTCTGATTATATAATCATATGCGCAGGCCGCTAGTGTCTGTTGATCTCCAGATTAACAGCAGCATGAGAATAACCTGCCGAAAGTGCCGATGCTCCATGGCGGAGGCTCCGGTAGAAATTGCCGGGATTTGCGTTTTTACCCCCTTAATGTCTGACCAATGGTTGAACAGCATTTCCGTGCACATGACTTGTGTTTAAAGTTTATAGTCCGTTTGAGTTTTGCCCGTGTGAACGCAAACCGAACCTTCTGAAAAATGAAACAATGTAACAAACTGTCGTCTGGTGCGCACCAGAAAACGGACTATTAGGTGTGAATGCACCCTAAAACATTCATAGTTTATTAAATATTAAGATGCCCTCAGACACTGTTTCCTCAGATGACGCGTTTTTCCCCCCGGTATCTTAAGAGTGCTTAAGAGGTTAAAGCATCTCTTGGTCTTGAAGTTGGAAATTGGGTTGAGATCTTTCAGCCAGTCCTTCCATTTATCAGCAAAGGAAGGTGGAACTTCCTCATCCCATCCACAGTCCAACTTGCACAGTTCTTGAAGTATATTTTTACCAATCAGCATGACGGGTGCTAGAAAGCGGGTCATAGACCGAGTTCAATACTGACAGGATACTTCTCCGGCTTACTGATTTTTGTTGTGGAGTGATGTTGAAGAAGAATGTGTCAGACTCTATATTCCATTGCATGCCAAGGGCTCTTGCTACAGGCAGCTTGTCTCTGTCGAGAACTAGGTCTTTCACCTCCTTAGCTCTGTCTTCTGCTGGAACAGAGGCCAGAAGAGAGCAGCTGTTACTTTACCATTTAGTTAATTTGAATCCTTCAGATTGATTTAAGTTTCTGTATCAGGGAGATGTCTTTCGCTGGAGACTGATTTGAGACAGTCGTCGACATAGAAATGGAGGCGTATGGTGTTGAGTATTTCCATTTCACATGTCCCTTCGTTGTCATCATCAGTCCGTTTAAGTGCAAAGTTGGCGCAACTTGGTGATGACACAGCTCCAAAAAGGTGTACGGTCATTCGGTACTCTGCCAGTGGTTGACAAGTGTCACCACCGGACTACCATAGGAATCGTAGGAAGTCCACATCTTCCTCAGGGACTTTAACTTGATGGAACATCCCATCTATGTCCCCCATAACTGCCACAGCTTCCTGACAAAATCTGAGTAGTACACCAAGCAAGGTGTTCGTAAGGTCAGTAGGGGTGCAACAACTAATCGACTTAATCGATTAAAATCGATGACCAAATTAGTTGCCAACTAATTCAGTCGTCGATTCGTTGGTGACGTCATCACGTGTGTTTTACACGCCGTTAAGCTCCAACGTTATTGGTCTTTTTATCGGTAGGCCTACTGGAGACATTTAACAAATATATGTCATGTATTATTGCTACATAAGCATTATATCGCAGTCTTAGTGTCGCCAACTCGTTTCTAATATGCAAAAAGACAAACAAATGCATCTATGATATATTTTCGATCTTTCCAATCCAGAAGAGAGATCTCTCTCTCCCCATCTGTGTGCGAGGGGGCGGGGCAGTTTACACACACGCAGCTGGCAGCTGCTACATGCAGCAACACACTGCGGAGATGGCGGAGAGAACGTGCTCCGAGGTGTTGTTAAACTTTACCCGTCTCGATGTGGAACATGCTCGTTACCAAAAGTGCAATAAGAGTTTAGCATTTAAGGGCGGTAACACGAGCAATTTGTCTAAACATTTAGCAAAAGTGCTCCACATCCAGACGGAGAAATGCACCGGGTTCGACTGTCTTTCTAGTAGCTCTGTAGCCCCATCCACGAGTAACGGTTCCACGTCAGGTGTTATGTATGCTAGCAGCAACACACGGAGTTAACTCAATTATACAAACATGAGTTAATGATTAGAGGTAACTGAGTTATTTATTTTGTTAAAGTTTCAGCTATTCTGTTTACAGTTCTGTCATCAGATTATTTAATACGATTTGTTAAAACATTGTTGTTTCTTTTGATGTGAAATATTATTTATTTACTTTAAATAAAAAGCAATGTTAAGTTGTGTTCAAAATGTGTTTAGTTAATTTAATAATATATGTATTTTTGAATCAAGTATTCATCTTTATTGTCTTCATTGTTAGTTTCCACATGCCTAAAACAACCTCAAGCTAAATCTAAAAGTTGATGACTAAACAAGAGCGTTTGAGAAATTGTGCAAGGCATACAGTAATAGTCCGAATAATCGATTAATCGTTTCATTAATCGATAGATTAATCGATTATCAAATTAGTCGTTTGTTGCAGCCCTAAAGGTCAGGGCCTTGTAGCAGATCTGAGTTTAGTGAGGTACCTTGGAATGAAGAGGTACAGTCGAAGACCACCCGGATTGTCCTTTTTCTTTTGTGGTAAACTCCATGGAACACCACAATCTCCCATCATTCTGGAGGAGCTGTTCTTCTGGCACCTTTTCCGCAGGTCCTTTTGCCAGGATATTGTCCATGAAACTGATATAAACTTTCTGAAGGGATTCATATCTTTCCCGTCTTTGGCTGAGACTGAAGGATCTTTGTTCTGCCATTTTTCTGTTGTTAGGTAGGCAGATCTTGTCGTTGTGGAAAGGGAGTCTTATTTCATGGTGGCCATTTTTCTTTGCAACAGATTTGTTGGCAATTTGCAGGAATTTATTGTCATCGAATGAGTATTCCTTTTTCTCATTGTAGGCCAATTCTGAGAAGTCTTGATTATATTGTTGGACAAGAAGTTCTTCCAATCTGGCCACTAAGATTGGATGTTAATCGTTTTAATGGCTCTATAGCTTTGGGAATGTTCATTACAATGAGAAGGTCAACTTCTGCCTTGATAGTGCTCAGCTGAACGTCTTTCAGGTAAGGCCATTCTTCAATGTCCTTTTACATAGGGATGTTCTCTTGACTTACAGGAATATTGTTTTGCGTCTACACCTCTGGAAGTCCTATGAAGTCTTTTCCATCCAGGCTACATACTTCCAGTCCGCTCAGTATGTTTTGTTTTCTGAAGTAGGATCTCCGTTCTCTTTCCTCTGACAGATAACTGTTCCATTTGTCGTTCTGTACAGAAGGTCACAGTACTTCCTGGGTCTAGAAACGTATAGGTTTCTATGACACAGCTTCCTTTGCTTGATTTTACTTTAACTGGTACAACTGCCAACTTGTAATCTTTGGTTTTGATCGCTGTATGTTCAGTTGATACCATATAAATGCTAACAGGGTTGCAATTGATGGTGGCATCTTTCTTTGTGACTGACATTAATGTTTTGCTGTTCTCTACAGTGCCACCTGGGGTAAAGTTTATGAAATGCAGGACAGTGGGATGTTTCTTATTACAGGATTGACAGGTAAGTGCATGCTTCTTGCATGTTTTGCTCATATGTCCTTTTATCAAGCAGGCAAAGCAGAGTCCATGTTTCTTTAGAATTTCAACCATCTCTTGGTGGGAAATCTTTGACATTGCTTGACAGCTTTCTAATGGATGATTTCCATCACAAAAGAAACAAGGTTTGATGAAAGCATCCTTTCTTTCAGTGTCCTTTAAGTTGTCTCTCTTTTCTATTGAATGTGAGATGTTGATTTTTGGTCTGGGAATGACAGGAGTTACGGCTGTAGCGAAACTTTTCTTGCTGCTTGACCTTGAATACGGTGAGTCTGTTTTTGGTTTTCTTGTTATTGTGCTTCCATACGAGTCGTTGATTTCTCCAAAAATAGGATATTTAATTATTTTGACCTGTCTTTCGATGAATTTGATGAGATCATGGAATCTGGGTCTCTGCTGTGTTCTTTCAATGATGTTGCATACAGCAGATCTCAATTTCTCTCGTAGCTTGAATGGGAGTTTTGAGACAAGATTTTTCATATTGGATGGTAAGTCGAGCTCTGTTATATGAGGAAGATCCTGAACAGCATTACCACAGGCTCTTAGATATAGTGCATAGCTCTGAAGTGCATCATCATCATCATCATCATCATCATCATCATCATCATCATCATCTGAAGTCCCATCGTGCTGCTTCAGTAGGCGTTTTGTTTCGGCATAACCTGTTATGGCATCCATGTTAAAGGTCCCATGTCATGGCCATTTCCACTGATCATAATTCCATTGTTGAGGTCTACTAGAATAGAATTATACTGTGCAATTTTCCAAACTCACATTGGTTTCGCATACAGCATCTCTGTAAAGTATGTGTATTCACTCTCTCCACTAAACGGCTCGTTGCAGCTCTTGCCCCCCCTCCCTGTGAGCCCAGTGTGCTCCGATTGGTCGGGACGTTGTGAATCGCGCTGAGCTCCGTGGAGGTGTGATTTCCTTGTTTAGCGATACACAGCGAAACACAGCCAAACTCAACCTGAACACACACAAAGTCACAGCCAAAGTAAAAACAATAAGTGTGGCTTGATATTGAGTAAGAAAAAGGTTGATAAACGCTGTGAGAATGGGTCTGCAGAGAGAATTTCGCCGCGATCCAAACTGTCTGTTATCAGCCTTCAGCCAGGGAGGAGAAATCAGCAGAGCTGCCTGCACTGAGTGTGTGAGGAAGTCCGTGGATTGGTCAATTTGGACCAATCAGCGGGGGCTTAACGTAACGGCTCTGCGGACGTAACGTAACGGCTCCACGGATTGGTCCATTTCGTTCCGGGGACCACATGACATCATGATGTACCCGGAAGAATCAAATGGACAGTGACGTATCTCCAACGAGGCTTTTGGGGAGGTATTTTCTGTTTTAGAGTTTTACTCGCTACATGGTGTACTTTGAGGGTTTTGACTCTGCACATCATTTACATGCATAAAAACCTTCATAACACACAAGGGGACGGGTAATAACCGGAAAAGCATGACATGGGACCTTTAAGACAGCTTCTAACTAGTTCCTTTGGCTGGTGTACTGTTCAACGAAGTACAGTTTGTCTTCATTACTGTTGGTCTTATCTTCTATATTGTGCTTGAACGCTTGTGTAAACAGTCAAAAGTTGAGTGGATCACAATCAAACACCGGGACCTCTCTCCTTGGAAGTGAGGACTGGTTCTGCTGCATGACAATGAGGTCAGCCACATCTGTTTGTCTCTGCATAATGGCTGTGAGTTCAAGGCTCTGGTGTATTTGACTTGTGGGGGTGGATTGGTTCCGTATATATGAAGTCCATCAGATACTACAACTTTGGCTGTGCTGGTGTTTTTAGTTGCTACATTATCTCTGTCCGTCCTTTCACTGTTAGGTTCTGGATTTTGTTGAGCATGCATAATTCTCTGTAAAGGTGTCTTATGGCGCGTTTCCACTGCAGCGGGTAGCTCGCTTTAAGCGTGCAGAGCCGCGCGGGGCCCGTTTTTGGTTGCGTTTCCACTTGGCCTAGTACCGGCTAGCGGGTCCTAATTCACAGTTTTTCTGGCCCCAGAAAAATCATGGTTCTAGGGCCAGGAACAACCAGGCTGAGTCGGGCTGAGTATGCTAAACTAGAGAGAGAATCGCTGGCAAGGGGGCTACAACTACAACAAGATGAACATATTTGACCGTGATTTAATTGTAATACACGTTTAAAAATGATGCCGAAGTATCAACATACTGATACCGGTTAGTAAAAACCATGAATTAATGCTTTGACAAGTCTGCAGACAGGCGGCAGGTGAAAAACCCTTTTAAAATGCGTGTTTTCTAAATGGAGCTTGGCTAACGTTATATACGCTCCGACCGTCCACACTCACTACAACGGCCTATACAGACATAAATAAACCAGTGACTGTATTCGCCATGACACAGACAGTCTGTGGTTTGTACTTGTTTAACTTTTGTCTAGTTTCTGAACAGATATGAAGAGCTGTGAGCTCTGAGTGCTAAGAGCTAACGGCTGTGTTGTTTTTCTGGGGCTCTCATTGAAGATGACGTCACGGCTCCGCCTACACTGCGTTACTATAGTAACTACCCCAGTTCCTAAACTGTAATGGAAGCGCAGCATTAAAGTGAGCCGGGCCTAATAAGGCCTAACCAAACCGAGCGAGGCCTGCAGTGGAAACGCGCCATTAGGTATAGCTCCAAGTCTCACAAAGTCCAGCTGTGATAGGCCTGTTGTGCTAAAGTCAGCATATTTATCCTCCAGCTGTAGTTCTGGTACAGGGGGGGTCTTTACATTCTCATGCTCTACTCATTGTAATTAGGGATGTACCGATACATCGGCCAGACATCAGCATTGGCCAATATTCGCCCTATTTACTGCCATCGGCACATAGGCAAATGAGGTGACATTCACCGATAGCAGTCGTCGATGTTTAAAGAGGAGCTTGCAGGTTTTTTATTTTACTACATTTATGATTAACCTTGCCTGAAAATTACAATCAAAAAAGTGAATGCAGGATTTCATATGTTTTACCAACACAGTCTCACTCCCTGAACGTCCAGGAGCGACGCTTGGTCAGGGTCCTTTGGTGTGCAGTTGTGACGCGCCGAGTCTCCTTCAGCTTCGTACTTTGGTGGAGAGGGAAAATCCTGATACAATTTTAGTCATTCTGAAAGAGCTGTATGGTTCCTCCTCCTCCTTTGTAAGCCTGCAAAAACATTTTTTTGATCGAAAACAAAGAGAGGGAGAGTCTTTAAAGGAATTCTCCCATTCTTTGTGGGAAATGATTGAGACTATCAAACGTGCATATCCAAATAGGTTGATGGATCCAGATATTCTGGCTAGGGACCAGTTTGTGGAGTATGTGCGGGATATGGCCTTGCGCCGCGAGTTAAAGAGTCTCATAAGGCAACGTCCGGCAATTTCCTTGTTATCACTGCGTCAGGAGGGAATCAGGTGGGCTGAAGAGGGTGAGAGGCCTGCAGGACATGCTCGAGCTGGGCTACATCAATGTGGGGCAGATGTAAATTTAGGTGGAGCTTGCCATGCCGTTGGGGTTGGGGCTGGACCAGATCTGGTTTCTTTGCAAGAACAATTTAAGAAACATCAGTTGCAAATTGAAAGCATTATAAAAGGTCTGTCTAAGATGGAAACTGTACTTGACCAATCTGTTTCTTGTGTCAATAAGCCCAACTAGCAGTTTACTGCAGATGGCCAACCCATTTGCCTCCGCTGTCGGAAGCCTGGACATGTCCTCCGCCAGTGTCGCCAGGGTCAGAGGCCACAAGTATCCAGCGTACCCAGTGACCGGACAGAATACAACCCGGCTCTAGCTGCTGTAATATCGTCAGGTATAGGTTTTGCAGAAGAATCAATTGCCTATGATCACATTGTTAATAGGGTTGCCAGAAACTGACCATGATCAAAATCGATTATTAAGATATATAATAATCGATTATTCGACCGCCCCCCCCCCCACTTCCTTTGGACTTGTAAGTTCGAAGTAGTTCCACGAGGAGGAACTCTTTTTACCTGCCGCTTTGTTCATCTTTAGTCGCACGTGTGAGGGAGAGGGGGGGTGGGGGCGGGGTCGGTGTGTAGCGTGCTGCAGCAGCAGTCTGCTCTGCACGCAGGCTTCCTCCAAGTTTACAGTAAAACAAACTGGTGGTGTGACCAATGGCCATTTACAATTATTAATACTATTACTATTATTAGCATTAGCATTAGTCTATATTTTGGTTGAAACTAAGCCAGAAAAAAATAAAATAAACATAAATAATAATAAAAAAATATATAAATAAAATCGATTTTTTAAAATAATATTCGATTATGGAGACTGTAACGAATATTCGAATAATCGAATAATCACTGGCATCCCTAATTGTTAATGATGGTCATCCTAAGCAGGCCCCTCCCCTTGCAAACAACCTAAGACCCCTCATAGGTAAATGTCCTGTGGTAGAGGTACAGATGGGTGGTGTAATGGTAAAGTGTTTGCTGGACACAGGTTCCATGGTCACAACCATAACAGAGTCACTCTTTAAAAAGGTGTTTCAACACTGGGATGCCCCTAAACTTAAAACATGCGGGTGGTCAGCTTTGAAGGCTGCCAACGGCCTAGAGATTCCCTATGTTGGATATCTTGAGTTGATTATCCAGGTGTTGGGTAAAAAGATTCCAAGTCGTGGGGTCTTGGTGTTAAAAGACACTGCTTCTGCCTTACAGCAACACAATGTGCCAGGGCTTTTGGGGATGAATGTAATCACAGAATGCTACAAAGAGCTATTTGCTCAACAAGGGGACGCATTGTTTGCCTCTTTGTCTGCCATCCAGGCAGAGACAGGCTGGGGGCCAGCTCTCCGCTACTGTCACAGACTCGAAGCCTGCCCACTAGTTCCGGGGGGTAGTGTTCGTGTCCTCAGCAGGACTGGGGAGTTTATACCAGCTGGGTCAGTAAAGTTTGTGCAGGTGACCTGCCCAAAAATTCCATACGCTCCGCCCACCACCATGCTTTTAGAGCCTGGGGGCTCAGATCTTGCTCCAGGCCTGCGTTTGTCCCCTTCCCTAGACAGTTGAAAACGGTGTTGCTTTTGTGCCAGTGGTTAATGTGGGAGCCACCGGAGCTGCAGTCCACTTTAAACAGGTATTGGGT
Organism: Pogonophryne albipinna; assembly: GCA_028583405.1. NCBI lineage: Eukaryota > Metazoa > Chordata > Actinopteri > Perciformes > Artedidraconidae > Pogonophryne > Pogonophryne albipinna. The sequence goes on from CM053249.1 coordinate 27,059,258, forward strand.
ACATTGTATGTTGTTGAGGGGATTGAGGGGTCAGAACTGAGTTTTGAGGAAGAACATGTGGAGGGTGAAGTGGGGGAAGTCGCACCGGTGACGGTAGTCAGCGCACAGGTTGTTGCAGAGGCCCCAGTTACCATTTCTGAAACTATTTCAGCCTTACGTTGGCTAGGGCTTTCACCCGCAGAAGAAATACAGGCAAGGGAGCTGATAGGGAAGTATAGTCAAGTCTTCGCTAAACATGAGGGAGACCTAGGGTGTACTGATGAGATTGTACATGAGATTCCACTTCTTGATGAGGCCCCTGTCCGCCAAAGATATAGATGAATTCCCCCTACGCAGTGGCAGGCAGTTAAGGATCACATTAAGCAGCTGCTTGATAGTAAAGTCATCCGGGAGAGCAGCAGTCCTTATGCTTCCCCCATTGTGTTGGTGCGCAAGAAGACTGGAGAGATTAGGATGTGTGTGGATTATCGGCAACTCAATGCTAAAACTCGGAAAGATGCCTTCCCACTACCCCACATCGAGGAAACTCTGGATGCTCTTGCTGGCGCTCAATGGTTCTTCACATTAGATCTGGCAAGCGGCTACAATCAGGTCCCTGTCGCTGAGAAGGATAGAGCCAAGACGGCCTTTTGTACGCCTTTTGGACTGTTTGAGTTTGAGAGAATGCCTTTTGGCTTGTGTAATGCTCCTGGGACTTTTCAGAGACTTATGGAGAGAATATTTGGTGACCAGAGCCTTCAGTCAGTCCTTCTCTATCTGGATGATGTCCTTGTTTTCTCTACCTCCATAGAACAGCATCTGCAGCAGTTGGAGATGGTCCTCAGCAGATTCCAAATGAAAGGCCTGATGGCCAAAATGAGCAAATGCCACTTCTTTCAGAAAGAGGTGCAGTACCTTGGACACCGGGTGTCCAGTGAAGGAGTGGCAACTGATCCAGACAAAATGTCTGCCGTGGAGAACTGGAGGGTACCCCGGGATGTGACTGAAGTAAGATCTTTCCTTGGGTTCTGCAGCTATTACCGTCGCTTTGTAAAGGGGTTTGCACAATTGGCTGCGCCCCTACACCAACTGGTGGCAAATGTCATCAAAGTAGCCAAAGAAAGCAGAAAAAGGCCAGCAGCTGTACTGCCTAACATGTGGACGGAGGAATGCAATCACAGTTTCAGTGAATTGAAGAGGATGTTTACTAGTACACCCATCTTAGCCTTTGCCGACTTCACAAAACCTTTTGTCCTTGAGGTGGATGCTAGTCATCAGGGACTAGGAGCTGTACTGTCACAAGACCACCAGGGCAAATTAAGACCAATGGCCTATGCAAGTCGTTCACTGAGGGGTTCAGAGCGCAACATGGAGAACTATAGCTCTATGAAACTAGAGTTCCTGGCACTGAAGTGGGCAATATCAGAGAAATTCAGGGAATATTTGTTTGGCAGTAAGTGCACAGTGTACACTGATAACAATCCCCTAAGCCATTTTCAGAACATTAAGCTGGGGGCCACTGAGCAAAGATGGGCAGCTCAATGAGCAGCTTTTGACTTCACTGTGCATTACAAACCTGGAAGAAACAATGGAAATGCTGACTCTCTCTCTCGCCAGTACAGTGACCAGGATGTGCCTCAAGAGCAGCCGAACCAACATGCCACGCCTCCTCAAATATTCCGCCTGACATTGAGGAACCTGTGGTAGTGGCACAGCAACAAATCTGAGTCTTCCCAATCAGATCACCAGACGATCTGGCTACACTGCAAGGTGCTGACCTCATCATTGAAGTCTTTCTTTCATTCTGGAAAAGAGGAAAGCCACCAAATAAGGAAGAGAGGTTACTACTCTCAAAGGATGTCAAGCGTCTTGTCCAGCAATGGGATCGCATCCTGGAAAAAGAGGGTGTATTGTATAGGCAGGTCACAGCCCCCTCATGGGGAAGTCTAGCACAACTGCTTCTGCCCATGTGCATGCACGAAGAACTTTTAAATAACCTCCACGACAAACATGGACACCAGGGGGTGCGACGGACCACTGACCTGGCCAGGCAGCGATGTTACTGGCCTGGTATGGGGGCTGATATAGAGAATCACTGTCGGAGTTGCCATCGCTGTGTATTGTCGAAAGCTGTCCAGCCTGGGGTGAAGACCTACCAGTAGGGATGGGTATCGTTAGGATTTTATCGATACCGATACCGGTACTGCTTATCGGTATCGGTATTTTTCGATACTCTTATCGATACTTTTCAATAATTTGGTGCTCAAAATTATAGACATGAATACAAGATGTGAAGATTAAACAGTCATTTTATTGTAATTTTCTTGCAGAAATAACTGTATAACTTATACATTAGCTTCTCAGAAGCAGACACAAATAAATAAAATAACTTAAAGGGGCCTGGATCGCCCTATCATGCTTGTTGGGGTTTTCCCTCGGACAGAGGATGAAAAGAGGCATGTTTGTAAAAAATGTTTTAACATTTGTAAATCAGTTACATCTTCATCCAGACATTTCAAACTGACAACCTAGCTCGACAAGAGATCCTTAAAACATTGTCCTACAGCAGGGATCACCAACTACATTTGTCCAAGGGCCAAAATGTATCCAATAGACACTATCGCGGGCCGGGGGGGTACAGGTACTGCATAAAGCTTAGCAGACTCTTCACGCTAACGAAGGATCACTTCTAGGCAGGGTTGGGAGGGTTACTTTGTAAATGTAATCAGTTACTGATTACTGAATACATGCTCTGAAAGTAATCAGAATACAGTTACAGTTATGTGTCTTATAAAAGTAACGTGTTCAGGTTACTTTTAGAATACTTTTGGAATACATTCTTTTTCCATAACAGATGGGTATGTTTTGGTGAGCAGGAGACACTTGTTTTACTGTTTTAATGGCTTATCAAGAACTCAAACACAACATCTTGGTGTCATTCTGGACAGCTCCCTCTCATCTGCACCCCACATAAAAAACATCACCCGGACTGCATTCTCCTACTGTAAACCTTTCCTTAGAATATGTTATGAATTGTAAGGTGTCCTTGGGTGCTTTGAAAGGTGCCCCTAAATAGAATGAATTATCATTATTATTTATTATTATTATCTGAAACGATGTAATAACTTTTAAAACTTGTTCCAGTCACTTGCCCCATGCATTCAGCAGCATCAGGCCATTCACTTTGATGTGATCCCGTTATAAATGTAATCATTTCGACAATAAAGAAATGCTACATCAACGTTATCTTGCACATTTTATCTAACCATCTCCGTTTCTAACTTTCAATATATTTTAAAAGAGATCTCTCTCTCTCTCTCATCTGCGTGCGGGGGCGGGGCCTCACAGACACGCTGCATCTCTCTCTCTCACAGACATGCTGCAGCGCTGTGCAGTGTGCACACAGTTCTGCCGGTAATGAATATTACATTTTGTGAGGAAACTTTTCCACCAATAATTCCAATAAGTATTCCAAAATGTATTCACTTCAGGTTTACAAAAGTAACTGTAATCAGATTACTCGTTTTTCAAATGTAACGCCAGCTGAATACAGTTAGCCTACTTGATTTTTGTATTCTGATTACGTAACGCCGTTACATATATTCCGTTACAACCCAACCCTGCTTCTAGGCTACTGTCCCGCAGCTCCTGCCTCTCTGTTGGACTCTGTCGCAGCGGGGCTGCTGCTGTGGTGCGGAGCGCACAAAGCAGACTCTTCACAACGAAGGATCACTTCTCCTTCTTCTCCTTCTTCTCCTTCTTCTCCTTCTTCTTCTCCTTCTTCTCCTTCTTCTTCTTCTTCTTCTTCTTCTTCAAGGAAGGGAAGGTTTCGCAGTACGCAGTCTACTGTCCCGCAGCTGCTGCCTCTCTGTTGGACTCTGTCGCAGCGGGGCTGCTGCTGTGGTGCGGAGCGCACAAAGCAGACTCTTCACAACGAAGGATCACTTCTCCTTCTTCTCCTTCTCCTTCTCCTTCTTCTCCTTCTTCTCCTTCTTCTTCTTCTTCTTCTTCTTCTTCTTCAAGGAAGGGAAGGTTTCGCAGTACGCAGTCTACTGTCCCGCAGCTGCTGCCTCTCTGTTGGACTCCGGTACTGCAACTTACTCACGAGACGTTGTAAAAAAAAATATGGGTGGGGGGCGAACGCAGTAACCACTCCGCCAACGCCACAGTCACCCCCGTCGTGCGGGCCGGATGAGAATGTCTGGCGGGCCGGATGTGGCCCGCGGGCCGCCAGTTGGTGGTCACTGTCCTACAGTGACATCATGCAAAACTGTGATATGAAGAAATTGGTAAAAAGGCTAAGATGGCAAAAAGATAAAGGCAAGTACGTATATTATTCTGGATTGTACTTTTAAATCATCACAAAATAAATGATGTGCTGAACTGAAACACGTCAACATGTGTCTGAAGGTTTAAACATAGAACAAAGTATTTGAGCTTAAAATATGTCAATTCCTAGAAAACGACCAACAATTTCTGAACCATACATTGAAACGTTGACCTTTAACAACATTTAAATGCAGTTTTCCAATTCACAATGACATCTGTAAGTTTAACTGGTTTATAAAGCATTCAATGAAAGGCCAAATTATTATAGGTGTAGGAGCTCACATTAATACACTGTCAGTGTTAATAAACTAAAAAAAGACAAGTAGATGTGCCTGCAAGACTTCACTCAGGTAAACAAAACATATTACCCGTGCGCAGCAGCTAACCTGCCTGCGAGCCTTCGCTCAGGTCACATTTACAAACGGCGCGGCTGAAGCCCGCTAGCACTATTAGCGCTAGCAGCCACATTGTTTAGGCTGTCAAATACGCTCCACCGTTTTAGATTCAATGAGTGTCTCATTTGCAAATGCTTCATTAAGTTGCTTGTGTTTTAAAAGCAACTAATTGAGTACATAGATTGCACCTTGCACTATCGCCACTACATTTTTTAAAGTGCACCCAGACCTTCGATCGCTTCGCTCTGTCCGCCATGCCTGCGGGAGTCTCACAACAATAATAAGAGCGCTGTTGAGAGAGATGACGAGTGGTATTTACAGTGGCCAATCAGAGGGGTCTCAAACCGGATACATCACACGAGATGAGGGTTCCCAACCAACCAGAATGGTTTAATGTTAAACTAAGGAAGTAGACGTAACAGATATACCGATAGCAGCACCGTTTGTCCAGCGGCTTAACAGTATACCGACACGTCCAATCAGGTACCGGTATTGACTTAGTACCGGTTCTCGATACCCATCCCTACCTACCAGGGTACTCAGTTGGCCACCCAACCAATGGAGATACTGGCCATAGATTTCACCTTGCTGGAGCCTGCAACCGACGGTAAAGAGAATGTGCTCGTCATGACCGACGTGTTCTCGAAATACACGCAGGCGGTGCCAACTAAGGACCAGACTGCTCTCACGGTAGCGAAAGTCCTAGTCGACAGTTGGTTCAACCGGTTCGGGGTACCACAGAGAATACACTCTGATCAGGGGAGAAACTTTGAGAGTGCTCTCATCCGGCAGGTTTGACAGTTATATGGGATTGAGAAGTCCAGGACTACGCCATACCATACACAGGGAAATGGCCAATGTGAGAGATTCAACCGGACTCTTCCCGACCTGCTCCGATCTCTTCCCCCGGAGAAGAAGCGTGTATGGCCAAAGTACATCTCCCAGCTAGTGTGGGCATACAACACCTCTGCACATTGCTCGACTGGGAATACCCCTTATAGCTTAATGTTTGGTGTTCCACCACGGCTCCCTGCAGATTTTCTCTTGGGAGAAGGTACCCCAGAAGACACAACCAGCTCCTGGGATGAGTGGGTCCAGCAGCATCGGGAACAGCTACAAGTAGCAAGAGACTTGGCACGAAAGAACCTACAACAGGCAGCAGACTACCGACAGCAACATCACAACCAGCAGGCACGCGATGCAGGTTTTACAGAGGGACAGCTGGTCTACGTGAAGGATCATCAGTGTAAAGGTCGTCGCAAGATCCAGGATGTCTGGTCACCAGTTCTTTATCAGGTGGTTAGAGTGCCCACTGAGGCTGGTGGGCCGTACACCATTACCAGAGCTGATGGCACTGCTGATGTTCGGCGGGTGCATAGGGCCGAGATGAGGGTAGCGCATCTTGAAATTCTACCACCTGCACCGATGACACCTAACCCATGCCTGTCGTCCAGCAACCAAGACATCCCTGCCAGTGACTCCGGCAGTAGTGAAGATGAAGAGATCCTGGGTTGGACAAGTAAAGGAAGATCCCCTCAAAACCCTGATTCAACTCCACAGGATGTCCCACAGCCCTTCCCCAACAGAACATCCAGCACCCAAGGTGCAGTCAATGGTGATTCAATCATACTCCCTGGTAGGCAGGAGGCACTACCATCCCAAAGAGAGGCGTCAGCTCCCAGAAAAACAACCCGGGCTACTGCTGGAAGAAACCTAAACCCACATAACCTTCCAAGGTCCACAGTGACTAGCAGCAACGCAATGGGTGTGGTGAGGGCGGCTGCTCCCTGGGTGCCTGAAATGGTTAATGACCACTTGTTTAGACCCTGGTTGTGACTAACTTGTGGTCGGGGCGACGACACTTTTTGATGGGGGTCAAAGTGGGAATCTGACGTCATTGTCACTTGACGGGGTCACCTGATGCGGTCACATGACCGGTGACCGGGTAAACAGGAAGTCATAAAAAGTTTGCCGTCAGTTCAAGAAAGTCTCTCTTGGCTGCACGGTCACTGGTCTTCTCCCTCTCACAAAGGTAGGAATAACAGTTTTAAGGTGGTTTTATGGTCTTTTAAATTAACTTATGCAAGTGGCTCATTTAGTTTGGGTTTTATTAGGGCGAGTGCAAGACGAGATTTTACCGTTGACGGAGGGAAACTCTCCCGACAGGCACGAGACCGGGTCTGTTATGAGCAATTTGCTTTTAAATGGAGTTTTAAACCAACGTTTTGAATTGTGTTTTAAGCAACCTATTTATGTGTTTTACAGAGCTTAATGTACACAACCGGCCCAGCAACCCGGGATATTAAGTGACCATTTCCCCGGCAGGATTAAGCTGAGTTGGAAAATAACTCTGTGAAAGTATACCTTGTTTTTAACTCTTTCATTTTATATTGAGTTGGTGAATGAGGCTGGCAACTAGCATGTTATGTTGTTTCCTTTTCAAAAGGACCAGGCCAGCCACTGTCCTATAGTGTTTTTTTGTATTTTCTTGCTCATTTTTTTCATGTGCAGTGTATGGCAATATAATCATTTTATTGTTTGTGTCTTAGGTTGCGCTCCTCTTCCTCTGCGGCGTAGGCCTGGGCCCGGGTGGAACGCTGCCTGCCTTCAGTGTAGGAACTGCACGGTGTGACACTTTCTTTTCTGTATGCTAAATATCTCACTGTTATTATTTTATAGAGATTGTGGTTTGAATATTGCGTGCTTTCGTTGTTTTGGTGTGTGGCTTTTCTTGTTTCTGTCCCTCACGATTAGCAGGCACTGCAACCCAGCAGACCAGGCCTGTCCAACTGAGGAGGGTAACTTACACTGAACAGAAATATAAACGCAACACTTTTGTTTTTGCTCCCATTTTTCATGAGATTAACTCAAAGATTTAAAACATTTTCTATATACACAAAATAACCATTTCTCTCAAATATTGTTCACAAATCTGAAAAAATCTGTGATAGTGAGCACTTCTCCTTTGCCGAGATAATCCATCCCACCTCACAGGTGTGGCATATCAAGATGCTGATTAGACAGCATGATTATTGCACAGGTGTGCCTTAGGCTGGCCACAATAAAAGGCCACTCTGAAACGTGCATTTTTGCTTTATTGGGGGGGTCTGGGGGGGTCCGAAAACCAGTCAGTATCTGGTGTGAGGGTTAGGGGTAGGGTTAGGGTTAGGGTAATGTTGTGAATCGAGTGGCCCGTGGTGGTGGGGTTATGGTATGGGCAGGCGTATGTTATGATGGCATTGTGAATGCATACCGTGACGAGATCCTGAGGCCCATTGTTGTGCCATTCATCCACGACCATCACCTCATGTTGCAGCATGATAATGCACGGCCCCATGTTGCAAGGATCTGTACACAATTCCTGGAGGCTGAAAACATCCCAGTTCTTGCATGGCCAGCATACTCACCGGACAAGTCACCCATTGAGCATTCTTGGGATGCTCTGGATCGGCGTATACGACAGCGTGTTCCAGTTCCTGCCAATATCCAGCAACTTCGCACAGCCATTGAAGAGGAGTGGACCAACATTCCACAGGCCACAATCAACAACCTGATCAACTCTATGCGAAGGAGATGTGTTGCACTGCGTGAGGCAAATGGTGGTCACACCAGATACTGACTGGTTTTAGGACCCCCCCAGACCCCCCCAATAAAGCAAAACTGCACGTTTCAGAGTGGCCTTTTATTGTGGCCTGCCTAAGGCACACCTGTGCAATAATCATGCTGTCTAATCACCATCTTGATATGCCACACCTGTGAGGTGGGATGGATTATCTCGGCAAAGGAGAAGTGCTCACTATTACAGATTTTTTCAGATTTGTGAACAATATTTGAGAGAAATGGTTATTTTGTGTATATAGAAAATGTTTTAGATCTTTGAGTTCATCTCATGAAAAATGGGAGCAAAAACAAAAGTGTTGCATTTATATTTTTGTTCAGTGTATATATATACAAATCACAGTCTACGGCAGGGGTAAGCAAGTAAGTTTGGCCGTGGGCCAATTTTTTGCTGAGCCACAAGATGGCGAGCCAGAACATAATCAAAGCCTAATTCAAGGAATTGATTTTGGTAAGAGGGCGCAGCGCCCCTGTTCCCCGGTTAAAAAATAACTCTGATATCGCTGATAACTAGGGATGCTCCGATCGCCAATTTCGGGGCCGATCGCCGGAATCAGTATCGGCCGATACCGATCGCCGTTCCGATCAAGTGGGCGGGGCCTAAATGGAAGATTTAAACATCACTTTAAATCTTCCATTTAAAGTGATGTTTAAAACTCAGTTAATGGGGCTCATTCACTGGAGCTTCCACAAACAACAATCAACTTAATTATTACATTCAAATGATGTACATTATTCAAGTTTACATTCACTTTGGATAATAACACGGGAGAAACGAGCGGAAGCGCTCTCTCTTCCTCTCTCCCTCTCTCTCTCTCCCCCTCTCTCCCTCCTGACAGCCTGTCAGCATCTCATGCAGCTCACTGATCCAGTAATGAGTGACCCGACAGTGAAGAATAAATATATTTATAATAACTAGTTTAGCTTGTTCCAGAGGTAGATACAATAGCTAAGTATCTAACTCTTGTGTGTTTTGCTCCGCTCACCGGTCCGTCACAGCGGGTGGAGCTGCAGGATTTCTGCTTCACACACGTTGCATTCCGCTATTTTACTGTCTTTTTCGGACACCTTGAAATACTGCCAGACTGGTGAAGCCATTTTGGCGAGCTTGTTTTGCCGCACACAGAGAAAAGTGTCATGTATTTTACGTCATGCGATCGACTCTCGCGATCGGCATGTTTAGAGAGCACCGATCGATCGGTATAGAGTGAGTATCGGCCGATCTCGATCGGTGACCGATCGATCGGAGCATCCCTACTGAGAACCCTCTCCATCAACACTCTGATGCGCAGTCAGATCCGCTGATTGGTTCACTGATGATATAGGCGCCCAATCCAGAGCCTCTGGCTAGACCCGCCCAAAGGGAGGCTCGTCCTCTCTAGCCCCATTTCAGTCCCATGTTAAAAGCCAGGGCTATTATCTGTATTTTAACAGACTTATCTTTTAAATTGAGGTGTATTTATTGTTCTCTTCAAAGTTTATTTTTCTCTGAGATTTTAGGGAGGATGGTCCTCCCTTTCCTCAATGGACGAGCCTCCACTGAGTAAAGTAGAGTTATTAACTAGGTAGCAGTGTTATTTAACATACTTTTATTCTGATAAGTATTGTCAAGTTCTCTGGGTTTTTGGCATTTATTTGAGTGTTTGCCCACATTTGAGAGGCTTGAGGGGCAACAGAGGACGCATGGACAACTGGAATCCTTTTTCCTTTTCTTTATTTCAACTTTTGAAGGACACATCAGGATTCTTTTAGGTTGAAAACCTTTAAAAAATACAAAATAAATGAATTACAGCATGTTTTGCTTTGCAATTTATTTAATATATTATAACCTAAATTAATCAATAGATCAATAGATTTGCCTGTCCCACTGTTTTGGCCAAACTTGACCCACTCTACCATGCTGCACTGTGTTATATATCAAATGCACCCATAGGACTCATTATTGCAAACTGTATAGCCTAACTGGATGGTCCTCACTTAGTATGCGTAGGATGCAGCATTGGTTTTTATTAATGTATAAAGCCATTTTAGGTAAGCTTCCACTGTACATATGTGCCAGATTTGCTCCAGTTTGTGACTCTTACAACCTCAGATCCAGTGCCTGGATACGGTTCCAGGTACCTGCTGTGCGGACTGAGGCTGGCAAAAGGAGTCTTTTTTATTATGGTCCTTGGTCTTGGAATGACCTTCAATCAAGCCTCAAACTGACGGTACTTGTCTCAATAGCATGTTTTAAGTTGAAGTTGTCTGAAGTCCTAACCACCAGCTGCTCTTGCAGTAATAAGTAGTGCACCTTTCTTACTGTCCTAATGTGCACAATGTAGTGACTGCTTTTTCGTCTTTTGTTTTCTTAGTTATGTTCTCTGTATTTTATATGTTTGTGTCATGTGTTATGTGTAACGTTGCTGCCTTCTTGGCCAGGTCAGCATTGAAAATGAGATTTTATCTCAATGCTTTTTATCTGGTTAAATAAAGGTTAAATAAAAAATCAGTAACCAAGTATTTTACTCAAACTCAATGTATGTAATAGTTAAATAAGTACTTTAATTGACCTGGTTCCCCACAACCACACATTTGCCGTATGTGACCCGCTCTATCGAAATCAGCAACGGCTCATTTCAAAATAAACGTGGATTTGTGTAAAAAAATAGTTTTTCGGGGTTCGGTGTTTTGTTTGATTTTAACTAAACAAAGTCTTGGCTTTCACAATATGAAACTTTTCAAAATTTCCTAAATCACACGATAAATACATTTTTGAAGCTTCTAAAGGGAAGATGACAGCTCTCCCTCGCCACTCTGCTGTTCCGCAGCACCGACCCCCCTCCCTCCGCTGACATTATGAATGTAAGTGTATAGTAATCATAGATAACACGGCAGGGTCTGTTACAGTTTGTTTTCATCTGATTTCAAATAAACAAAGTCTTGGCTTTCAGAATATTAAACTTGTTCTGGCAAATTCAGATGACAAATACAACTTTGAAGCTTGTAACGGCATAATTACAAGCGGAGAACGGAGTAACTTGACGTCACAGCAGGCGTAACAACAGCCGGTGTTTCTCGTGAGTGTTTTCCCCCGGGAAACAAACACAATACACACAAACGCAAAAATACACAAACAGACACACACACAAGCTTCCCCCAGACCAGTAATCCAAAGCTGTAATGTCACTCTCCAAAGGTCTAAAGAGGAAAGTTGACGGTGAAAACAGGACATTTAAAGAGGACTGGACACCGAACTATGCGTTCATCTTACCTGGTTTCATCAATGCAAAGCCGTTGTGTCTTATCTGCAATGAAGTTGTGGCTGCTTGCAAATAATACAATATTAAGCGGCACCACGAGACGAAGCATGACACCTTCAAAATGGCCTTTCCACCCAAGACAGAGGCACGAAAGCGCAAGATTGAAGCACAGTACAGATGCAGCCCAGTTCGTCTATGTTAGATATGTTGGTACCACTTTACAATAAGACTGCTCTTATAAAGGGTTTACGAATAGTTTGTAATTCATTTATTAATTAGGTTGTGAACACTTTATAAATCATTAATAAGCTTTTACAGGACATGAGATAAACAAAGCAACTGTGACTGGTTGCTTGCCAAACAGTGAGCCCACATTTATCTGTACTGCTAAGCATTATATTGGCTACTTCGTCTTCTTCATCAGACAGCATCCTTGGTATCTGTTGTTCACTGAGTTGATTCCCCCCCTTCCATCTTGATGTTTCTTGGCATATCTTATGACCATTTATTAATGAGTTACTAAAATGTATAACTGCCAAAAGGGAGCCTTATTGTAAAGTGTAAAACCCATTCCCATTTGGGGGGAGAATCAACTCGGTGAACAACAGATAGCAAGGATGTTGGCTGATGAAGAAGACAAAGTAAGCTAGTGCCAATATAAGGCTTCGTCATCTTGCCAAATAGTGAGCCTGTGTTGATGTATGAAAACTGTTAGAACTGGTTTATAAATGGTTCTTAATGATTAATAAAGTGTTTACAACCTAATTAATAACCTAATTATAAACCCTCTATGAATCCTTTATAAGGGTAGTCTTATTGTAAAGTGGTACCGATATTTTGATGGAAAGGAGTTCAGGGAAGAGCTGCTGTCTCTTATTCCATTAGAAGGGCACACCACTGAGGGCCAAAACAAATTAAGTATGTCAAAAATAAAAACAACAAATCAAAGTCTAGTATGAAGATTGAAGAAGACAGATTTATAATATTATTTAGAAAGAATCATTAAAAAAAGTCATAGTATAGGATGTCGAAGAAATAATCATTAACACTGTTTTTTGGAAGATTTAATTGGCTGTATACATTTAAGGTCTCACTTTATGCAGACAGATACTCAACAACATGCCGTGAGATGAATGCAAAACTGAGGGACGTACAATTGAATGACTTTCTTTTTTTATGTATATTTCTCCTATTTGGATTCAGCTTTTTCCTCAAAGGAGGACACGGGGTAAGTGTATGTATGATGAACAAATGTAATTATTTCGGCAACAACACTCTATTACACTCACAATGTAATAGAGGGTAGAACACAACCTGGTTCACAAACCACAGACTCCATCTGTTTAGAACATTGTTTTTATTAATTAACACTTCACATGATCAACACAATCTGCTTGTATTCACCTGAACAGTACTGAGTGTTCAAGGTCAGGCCTTTATAGTGTGCGTCATTTGTAAAATCTATGAGGTGTATTACATTATTTGTATTATATTATTTTGAGTATTATGCAGAGATTTTGAAAAGTAAAGCTGTGGGTAATTTATTACTTTGGGGGTCATTAAAAGCAACAAAGTGGTCTTATTTTGGAGAGACGTTGAGGACCGTCCGGATGCTGTGGGGCAAAAGAGAAACACATGAGGTTTCCTGTGTGGTTTTTGTGTTACAAATGGTGGAGGAGGTATTGGAGTGTAAACCTACCATTTACCATGCTTCATCAGTTCAATGGCATCATTGACCTGATCCAAAGTCATGTTGTGGGTGATGAACTCATCCACCTTCAACTTCTTGTCCATGTAGGCTTCAACCATCTTTGCCACGCCATCTCTACCCTTAAAGCCTGTGCCACAAAATGCACACAGAATCTAAAATAAGAAGGTTGTATGTATGATACACATAGCTTGGTAATTTCAGAACAGATATTTAGTTTGCACAGATTAATGAACCAGTAGTTATGTCATATTTGTCTCACCTCCAAATGCAGAGCCCTTCCATGTGCGTCCAGCAATGAGCATAAGGGGTCGGGCAGAAATGTCCTCCATGTCATTCCAGCCAACCAGAACGCAAACACCCCAACCTTTCACACAAGACTCCAAGGCACTGCGCTAGATCGGGAAACATATAAGGTCAAGCTTGTTTCTCTGACAAAAACTTTAATGTAATGAGCTATCGCCTCACCATGACTGCCGCTTTCCCCGACACATTCCAGGGAGAAGTCCACTCCTCCGTCAGTCATCTCAGACAGAACTTGGCTGATGGGTTTACTGTGATCCTTGGGGTTCACGAAGTCGGTCGCCCCGAACACCTTGGCCTTCTCAGACTTCTCTGGATTGATGTCAACAGCGATGATCCTCTTGGCTCCTGCAGCCTTGCAGCCCATGACTGCAGCCAACCCCACGGCTCCCAGGCCGAACACAGCACATGTAGAGCCTGGTTCCACCTAAAATAATAAAGTCTTTGCTCTAAATGGTTGTTTAGGTAGAAGTCTTAAAGCTCTGCACAGTGATATCTTGTCATCAGTCAAATGAATGTAAATACGCATTTTACAACTTCAAGAACCAGGGCTATTTAAGTGTTTGTTCTGGGAAGTGGGTTTATCTAACTAAAATAATTATACCCTGATTTAAGGCCCTGTCACACTGTCCCGAAATGGACTCCCGATGGACACACAAATATGGAATTGTGAATTTCGCACGAAGATGGCCCCGAACTTGGTCATCGGCCAAGCAACAGCCGAAGCAACAGCCGAAGCAAGTACGATGCCTACAGAAGGCCACACGATGGCACCCGAACCTCACACGAAGGCGACACGTGACCTCCCGATGGTATAAAAGCTTCGGCCGTGTGGGAAATCAAATTCTTGATCGGAGATTATTGGGATTCTACTTTAATTCTACGTTAACATGCCACCCAAGGCAGTGTCGAGAGTAGGTGAGGTCCTGTTAATTTATTCCGGTAGATTATTCTGACCTACTAATTGACCTGACCGAAGTTATTGAGTCTATGTAAGTTTACTGCTTGGCTTAGATCCACCAACGTCAGCAAGATCTCACCTCTATTAACTCCCCGAAGAACCAGGTTCAATTAACTGCTGTTTCTATTCAGACAACTCTTTTTAATCTGTTTAAGGGATCCCGAAGGATTTTGATATCAGTAAATGAGGTGTGTTACTACCTAAATGTGAGTGTGGCAGGGTGCAGTCTTACCTTTGAAGCAGGAGAGGAGAGCACAGATTTTCTTTTAGTTGTCTCAGTCCAAAAGGTGAGATCAGTTTATTTGAAGAAAAATAGGTCCAAACTAATACAGGGTTTTTACCTTCTCTCTTTAACACATTATAATCATACGAAACATATCATGCTGGGGTTATATTTTTATCTAAAACCTTAATTTATATTTCTCCCATTTAAAGTCTAACTAAAAACTATCAGTTCTAAGATCCCCGTACGTAATAATTACGCATTCCGGGAAAGTCTAACTAAAACTATCAGTTCTAAGATCCCCGTACGTAATAATTACGCATTCCGGGCAGAGAGAACCTTACCGAGAGCTATTTACCCAGCCCCGAGGCCAGAGCCTACCGGGAGAGAGTATACCAGGGGAAAACCCCCCTCCCTCTCTCTTTAACACATTATAATCATACTAAACAAAATGATGCTGTGATCATGTTCAAATATGAAACTTTAATTCACAGTCTTACATTTATTACCAAAATTGTAATTTCAACTGCCCAATTCAGTTGTGATTTCTAAATCTCCCGATATGATTTAGAGGCATTTCCTCATAAATGACCGGTGATAATAAAAAGCACATTCAAACTTTCATTTTCACCCAATCAATTCACATCAATTTCATACCTTTTTTCCGACACAGACGACGGGAATAACATTCAAAAACCCATTCCTATCCGCATGAATTCGGAGGAATGTCCTCACAGGTGGCGGGCACTAATATTCATACACGTTTTCCGACACAGATAGCGGGAATAACATTCAAAAACCCATTCCTATCCGCATGAATTCGGAGGAAGGTCCTCACAGGTGGCGGTTACTAATACTCACATACACATCTCAATTCATTCCACTCATTCACAAAGTAATTCACTCAGCTTTCAACGAAGAAAATCAAGAGATATTTACCAAGTTTGAGAGAACCTTTACCGAGAGCTATTTACCCAGCTCTGAAGGACAGAGCCTACCGGGAGAGAGTATACCAGGGGCAAACCCCCCCCTCTCTCGCGCTCTCTCCAAAAAGCCAGTCTCTTTATGCTCAAAAAACAGGATAGAAACCCCAAAAACACCTCCTCCATACCCAAACCAATGAAACAAAACTGGGCATGGCCTCTGATGTACAGGGCTGGACATGACCAGACATATTCCATAGCTTATGGCATAAGACACACCTTCCCATGTTTGTGTAAAAAGGGACATGACCAGACATATTCTATGGCTATGACATAACCACCTTTTTGAGGCCTCAATGCATTTCTCCTTAGGTCCGGAGCCCCCCTCCCTGCTGTGAGAGGAGAGGGAAGAAACTGCCTATTCTCTTATCACTCACACCCATAAATCATTATAGGTCTTACACTCAACTTAACAAACCACTTGGTTTTGTTTATACTGTAACTATAGAAAACCTAAAATATGAAGCATTTTCATTGTGGGTTATACAAGAATATAATTGATTATATTTGATTATAACTAACTTTCGTTTTAAGTATTCACTTCATATGGAGATCTCAACAGCAGGGAGAGGCAGACGGAAGAAGCTGGCTGTTAAATACACTCAGAAGAGGAAACCAGAGGAAACCGAGGTCCAAGAACACAGCACTGAGTCTGCAACCAGAGAGAGAAAGGGGAGGAAATGCAAGAAAGTCGGGACAACTAAAACTCCAGAGCGGCCCCCAGAGGGTTTCAGGTCTCCTCAGCAGTCCGAAGAGTCTCGGCAGCATTCACCTTCTCCTCGTCGTAACAGACATCCCGAATCCTCGGAGGATGAAGGTAAATATTTCTAACTTATTTTTGGTATGGATGGGGGCAGGCTTCGAGTTATAAACTGCTCTATGGGGAGTCTGCTGCTGCGTGTGAGTGTGTATGGGTACGCACGTGCGCACCCACACACACACACACACACACTCACACGCAGCAGCAGCAGCCCTCTCTCTACTTGCTACAAACTTAAATATGAAAAGGTTCAACTACGCACACACACATCATCGGCATAGATCGCGTAATAATGTATTGCGCACCTTGGAGGTGCAGTGCAGGCATATTGTCATTCAAGAGATGCGTAGTTCTTTTGGAAAGCATGTTTTTCTTTTAGCCTATTTACCTCGTTAACGTAAAAAATACTCATTACATTGACACATGCATTATTTGTGATTAAAATAATGGTTGTTGGTAATGTATTAGCGACCCCCACAGATGTATGGTTTCACTGCGTCCGTGGGAGCTCAGACCCCTCCTTATGTGAGCTCAGCTCCCATTGGCTCCTACATAACTCGAACCCTGGATGGGGGGCAAGAGGGGTAATTGATTTTGTTATATATTCTCATACATTGTTGTCCTGCATGTACTTAATTTGTTTTTCATTTGGTATATTTTCAGATGAGTCAGCCTCCCCCGCCCTCCCTGCAGGCAAGTCCAAGCCTGAAGTGGGCAAGGGCGACAAAGGGAAAGGCAAGGCCCAGAAAGAGAACCCACCCCCTGGTGTATCATACAGCTTCACAGAGGCGCAGGAGGAGGCAATCGCTTGCTGGGTGAAGAGTAAGAAGCTACTGTATGACATGAAGGACAAACAGTACAAAGAGAAGGCATTAAAGAGGCACCTATGGGAGGGAAAGGCTGCGGAGTACAGGTTGGATTGTAAGTAGAAAAAAATGTACATTTCAATTACTTTCAAATATTTGAAATCTATTTCAGATACTTGACATACATTGCTGCCAATGAACATTTCAATGATTGGACTAATTATTTGTTTTGATTTCTGTCATTGCAGATCATTCAATTCTGAAATGGTATCAAACACAGAGGACTCGATTCTCAAAGCTGCGGGAGGGCCAACCCAAGAAGAAATCCCAGAAGAGGTCTGGTGATGGTCTGTCGAGTAGTGACGAGGAAGACCCCATCCTTGCTGAGGAGGCCAGTGAGAATGACAGTGACCGTGACAAGTTCATCCGCCGGGTCTTTGGGTTTCTGAAGCCACACATCAGACGTCACAACAAGGAAACACCAGCTAGTGTGAGTATATCATTGAAATTAAATTAAAACGGAACTTTGTCGAAAATGTTCAATTTCCCAATTTTTTTTCTCCCAAATATAACTTTCAAATGTACTTATGTTTGTTTTCTATTTTTGTCTTTGCAGTTTAAGGACAAGTTGGCCCTGGCTGAGACGGGTGAGCTGGCTGGGAGTGACGACAGTTTTGCAGACAAATCCAGGGAGCCCTACAAGAAGTACACTGGCTACCCTACACCGAGACCTCCTTCCAGGACAGGAACAGCTGCTGAGGACCAACCCGAGTCTCCTATGGAGATGAGAGTTACCGGAGCATCATCCCGTGATCTCCAAGATAGGCTGGTTCAGTTCATCACTAGAGAGCAGCCAGTCAACAGGGCCACTCCTTTCTGCAAGTACCTGGAAACTGAACTGGATCGTCTGCATGATGCCTGCCTGGAACCTGCGTATGAGGACATCACCACAGTTCTTAACCAGTAAGTATATAAAATTGCATACATTTAAAATTCATTTATTTGATGTCACACATTTTATTGCATGCTAAATTTGAGCTTGTATTAATCCTATGCTGTTTGTCTTTCCAGTTACCGGAAGATGTCCAGACAGTTCACGATGAGGGAAGCGGCTGGTGACCAGATCAGTCCCTTCGTAGATGTCCCGTCGGCATTACAGTCGCAGCAGCAGAGGCCAGTTGCTGTGAACCCAGTCTGGACATCTGCCCTCCCCAGCAGTACCTACTTCTCCGCCAGCAGAGCGGCCTCTTCACCGTCAGCAGAGTTCCAGCCAGGTCCCAGCCAGTGGCCTAAGAACCCACTTCCGGCATCAGTGTGGAGATCCCAGGAGTGTGGCTACGTAGAGCAGGTGAAC
>CM053249.1:27082918-27407918 GCA_028583405.1 Pogonophryne albipinna
ACCCAAAATTGAAATCCTGGCGCCGCGGCAGTTGCAGTTGTATGATACAACTGCAACGAAAGTAACAAAAACAATGTAATATCCTTTTCAGTTTCACAGAACACAAATTGGGTTGTTTACATGATTTTGTTGTGCAATAAAACAACCAGAGAAGCGACCTGCAAGCAAACATCGCGCACCGTGTCCTCATGCTCCTGTTTCACCTGTTTAATACAGGTGTCATCACTGCTACTGATTTCGATTGAGCAGGTCACAAAAAGCAAGAAATGACAACGTGAAATAAGACAATTTTTACCTGTAAGAGTTGCGCATCATGTTCTCTGGGGTGCATCAAAAGAAGCAATGCTGCTGCCTTCTTTTTCCTTGTTGTCATCATAGTATGCCATTCTGCAGGAACTGAATTGTGATAAATTGTGATTGAAGCTTTGGGAGTTAGCCTTTATATGTCCACGTTACCATGACACAAACTATGTCATGCGATGGGTACACGATGCCCTCACGATGGCCTTACGAAAGGGCAAAATAGACACACGAAGTCAACACGAAAATGAACCTTCGCAAGGTCCTTCGGCAAAATCTTTGGCATGTCAAAGATTTTGCCACCGCTCCCGAAGTTGCTGCCGGAGCCTGATAAATTCCACCGGCGGTCATACGATGGCTTAAGATGCCCTCACGAATGCCTTACGAAGGGCAAAATGGACACACGAAGTCAACACGAAAATGAACCTTCACAAGGTCCTTCGGCAATGCTTTGTGATGCCAAAGATGTTGCCACCGCTCCCGAAGTTGCTGCCGGAGCCTGAGAAACTCCACCGGCGGTCATACGATGGCTTAACCTCTTAAGCCCTGAGCCTGTTTTTCAGGTTTCAGGCTCGAAAATGCCACTAACACAACAAAGACTATATCTTCACTTCTAAAAGGGGTAAATTAATCATCTTTTCTCTCAAAGCAAGGTTACATCTGTGAGTTGGATGTAGAAGTGTCAGAATCAATATAGATGTTTTTATTTTAAAGTAAATTCAGATGGAACATAGTAAAAACATGTAAATTCTAATGTCCGCCTAAAAAACAAACATTACTTATAGTAAAAACCACCCTTGAATGATGGGTTAGTAGACTAAAAGCTTTAGTAATCCAAACTATAACATATAATAAGTACCCTGTATCAAGATTGATGCAAAACAAGTTAAATTTGACCTTTTTAGAGAGGTTTAGAAAAATAAAGTCCAGACGAACTCACCTCTGGGTAATTTGGGAACCATCAGTTCCATTTGAACTTTTTCACTGTAAAAATCATTTTATTACTTTGAATTTTCACTATAGGTATTCATTCCATCCAAATACAACTGTTGTGAAAAAAATAAAAAATAAAAATATAAGAACATACTCTGTTATCCTCTTAGGCAAGGCAAGTTTATTTATATAGCACTTATAGGCCCCACGGACCGAAATCGCGTCATTTGCAGGAAACAACGTCTAAGGAACCTTACTATTTAATAAACTATGAATATTTTATATCCATATAACGGGAAAAAACTCATTTAACTGATCTTTTTCATTTATTTTTTCAAAAAAACCACAATGCTAACAGTGAGCATCTGAATTAGCCCCGAGCGAAAAATGCTAACCTATTACTGCACCAAAAATCACTCCTAGCTCCCTTATTACTTATCCTAGCTGCACATCCAAGGCTAATGGCTTACCTTCCTCTTTGCCTGGTCTAAACTGGTCTTCAATGGCATTAAAACGATGATGTAGTTAATCCATAGGTTAATATCCAATGTGGCTGTGTCCCCTTTGAAATGTTCTGATAATCTATAAGCAATAAAACTGCAATTCCGTTATCTGCTGTCCGTTCTGTGCTCCGTGTGCTCCGTGTGCTCTGGGTCCTGCTGTAATGCCTGCTGTGAGTAGTAAACAATAAATGAAGCCGCCTGCGTAAAGTACTTAAACTGGCTGGCATTCTTTATACTTTACGCAGGACCATATCTCTGGAACCCATTGGTCGATTTGTGTGATTTACACCTTTTTCTTAACCATCAGAACCAATAGAATCGATGGGCAGTTCCCAAATCAACGTAAAAATTACCATAGCGGACGTAATAGAGAAGCGAACAAAGCATATCTGAAAGTGCACGCCTGGACGGCAACATTTTATACCCAGTATATTGCCATAAATATGATGAAGGATTATCAGTCAAAATTTCTACGTGACACAAAGACATTGGATTAACCTTGAGCAGCGTTTTTATTCCGGTGAACACAACTTTTGATCACAAATCAAAAAAGGTAAAATGAAATTATTGTAATATTTTTTAAACCGGATGTTGTTTACGTTCTCTTTTCTGGCTGATAGCTCCGCAATTCGGGGGCGTACAGTGATGATATTATATGTCTGGAATCTGTGGAGTCTCAGCTTTAAATCGTATATCTTGTTTGTGCAGTTACGATAAGTAATAAGGGCATTTCTACCGTGAGTGCTGTGTAAAATCCGTTAGCATTAGTTAGCATTTTTTCGCTCCATGCTAATTCAAAGGCTTGGTATTACTCTTGTGTTTCTTTTAGCTAAAAATGGTTCACATTGTCAGTTAGCGGAGTTTCTTAGCGTTAAAAGGGTATGGAACATTAATAGTTTCAGAAATGTTAAGAAGCCCTGAGACATAGTCTCGTAAAAAAACTGTGGGGGGGGTCCACTGGGGGGACCCTCGGGCTTAAGAGGTTGAGATGCCCTCACGAATGGCCCGATGTTGCTACGATCACAGCCGAATTTGAACATTTCCTTTATCGTGTGTCCATCGGGAGTCAATTTCGAGACAGTGTGACAGGGCCTTTACAGAGGTGTCCTTCCAATTCGGAAAAAGTATTATATGGGCCCAATGGCATTACGTGATTGACACAGAAGTTATTGTACCAGCTTTTGGCCACTATGAAAATGCTGACAGAGCTACCATTGTTAAACTGGTACCATCACCGCCGTGATGACTTGTTTTCTGCAGTAAACATCATATAAGCGCAGCGCTGAGCTGCCGACATTAGCCAGTGGGACACAAACAGGTAAATACATGCCTATAGCATACCTTAGCAGTATTAACTGCTGCTCCGTATCCTGTGCAGATCCCACAGCCAATGAGACAGACTTTGTCCAGAGGGGCAGCAGGGTCGATCTTAGCCACAGCCATCTGGTTAACCACAGTGTACTCAGAGAAAGTGCTGGTCAATAAACCAACAAATGTGAAACGGTCTAAAATGTGATCTTTACAAACAGACCCTTATACTGTAAGTCCCCTATTATGCAAAGTCTACTTGTTCATGTCTTTTCTACATCAACATGTGTCCCCTATGTCTAAAGAGACTCTGAAAGTTTCAGGAAAAAAGATTCTCATTTTTTGTCCTGATCCATTTATATAAAAATCTGTCTGAAAAAGAGCTGATCAGATTTTGGCCACTTTATGATGTCATAACGATTTTTTGGCTTGTGTAACCATTAGCCAATCATCAACCAATGTGTTGTTTTTAACCAAATATGGGGGTGGGGCACCTTATTTTCATTTAAAGTAACAGACAGAGAATCAGCACTTTTGAAACAGGGCTGAAACAGAGGGGTTATGGGATGCTACAATGTATGATCTGTTTGGTATTTCGAGCCAAACACTTCAGAGACATGTTTTGTATATATCTGAGACCTATAATATATTTAAGTTACACCAATGGAGACTTTAAACTGATAAAATGACAAAACTTTCATCATTACTAATAAATAATAAATGGAAGAAAAAATCTGTCCATAACTCATGAACACACTCGGAATGAAATAAGAAGTTCAAAGGGAAGATGTTTGTGGCAGAAGATGAGTGTTAAGGGAGCTCACCATCCTTTATCACACTGGTTGGTCTTTGGACTCTTACAGAAGCGACATTCTCTACATTGACTGATGAACAGGGGTATGACATGGTCTCCTGAAAGGAAAAAACAGTGTGATAGTCACATACACTTTACAGTGGGGTAAACATATATGTTGGCACCAATAGGCCTCAGTTGACGTCCCTTATCCACCAGTACCCCAAGAATAATTTGTTTGGATTTTCTGTAGCCTACTGATTCAATAAAAACAGTTAAGAAACATGTTCATCGTTAGCTTTAGAGGTTTTGGTCACAGCCGAATTTGAACATTTCCTTTATCGTGTGTCCATCGGGAGTCAATTTCGGGACAGTGTGACAGGGCCTTTACAGAGGTGTCCTTCCAATTCGGAAAAAGTATTATATGGGCCCAATGGCATTACGTGATTGACACAGAAGTTATTGTACCAGCTTTTGGCCACTATGAAAATGCTGACAGAGCTACCATTGTTAAACTGGTACCATCACCGCCGTGATGACTTGTTTTCTGCAGTAAACATCATATAAGCGCAGCGCTGAGCTGCCGACATTAGCCAGTGGGACACAAACAGGTAAATACATGCCTATAGCATACCTTAGCAGTATTAACTGCTGCGCCGTATCCTGTGCAGATCCCACAGCCAATGAGACAGACTTTGTCCAGAGGGGCAGCAGGGTCGATCTTAGCCACAGCCATCTGGTTAACCACAGTGTACTCAGAGAAAGTGCTGGTCAATAAACCAACAAATGTGAAACGGTCTAAAATGGAAGGCTGTCACTTTTACAAAAAGTCACAGAATAAATTATTCACAGTGCTTCTGAACTTTGTGCCAGTCAAGCTGATTTACACACAAACATTAGATATATCAACCCTTTAACCTCACCTTGCAAATAAAGCAATATTCAGAAACTAACCTGGTCGATATTCAGTGACTCCAGGCCCAACACTCTTTACGATGCCAGCTGCCTCGTGCCCGAGGACTGTTGGGAAGCCGTCCTTATGCTTATTCTCAAAAAGTTGGTAAAGGTACGAATGGCACACTGCAGTGGCCACAATCTGAAGAAATATGCCGAATTAGTTTTTGGTCTCAAACATTATTTTCAAGTCTTTTCAAAACAACATTTTGCAAACTGTGGATCCATTCAGGGTTATGATTAGGGTTATAAAAGCAGGCTATGCTTAGGGGTATGGCATTATTGTGTTGAACAAGCCCTACCGCAGCATTGGTGTAGTAAAGAACCATAAAGACACTGCTGTGAATTTCTGCTAGTTACTGTTAGGGATTAATTTTGTCTTTACTCCTAGACATTTTACCTTATTTTGTGTGTTGACATTTACGACCATCCCTGCTTCTAATCTCCCGTAAGGAATGTGTTAATGCAGTCGTATGTTGATACTAGGTTTTACAGCCTGACCTGCAGGGCACAGGAAGGTTTTGCGAGTGTGAGAACGCTGACTTTCTAAGCTCCAGAGATGTGAGAGACATCTCCTGTGTCTGTAGATGTTTACGCCCATCCCCAATATGTGGATTTGACTCTCTGTAAACTAGTTAAAAGGTCTACCAAGATGCGAGGCTGATCAGATTTGACATGGCAAACCACCCGTGCAGTCAGAACCTTTGACTGTGTGACTTGTGATGTGAATTTCTCCGGCCGATGCTTGTATTAAATATCAGTGTTTGACATCAGAACTCCTGCTCGTCCCGTGTCTCCTTCATGAGTCGGTGACACCCACTGCATTGCTAGACAGAAGTTTCCTCCATAGTTACTACATGTAGTTTTTTGGCTGGTCCAATTACCATCACAATTTCAATCACTTTAATCACGGATGCACATTACTAACTTAGCTAAATTGCTAGCTATTATTCCCCTGTTGTGTTCAGGTCAAATCTGACCGATTTACTATTTTCAAATCAAATCAAGTTTTATTTATATAGCACATTTCTAAACGATTTTTGGTCGAGCCAAAGTGCTGTACATATAATACAAATAGCCTACAGTAGAGACACTTTACAGCAAATACAACAGCACAGATTGTTCAGAATATCAGTATGAGAAAAACGACACCCTCTATCCTTATACCCTCACATCGTACAAGGAAAAACTTCCAGAGAAAACCCACAGTTTAAGGGAAAACAAATTGGAGAAACCTCAGGGAGAGCAACAGAGGAGGGATCCCTCTCCCAGGACGGACATACGTGCAATAGATGCCGTGTGTAAATCGAAGAGATAATACATTTTGGGGGGACACAAACGGGATTTCGAAAAGTGTCACAGTTAAACTCCTTATGAAGTGGTGAGGTGCCGCTCCACATTGCTTTTCTTCCTGACTGCAACGCTGTTGTGTCTGTGTGTGAGAGCGTTTCACATGTGTGTATGAGAGATTTTTACATATGTCTGCAAATGACTTTGGTTTCAGTTGTGTGTGTGTGAGCAGGCTCGGATTGGCCACCAGGAGATTCGGGACTTTTCCCGTTGGGCCGCTGCCGTTGGTGGGCCGTTGGCTCTGGCATAGGTGGGCCGTGGACTTTCACAGCGCCGCTGCGCCGGTACCGCATCCGCCGCCGCAAACACCCGCCGTTGCGAGGCTCTGGCGGCTCCGGCAGGTCCGGTGCAGCGGTGCTATGAAAGTCCACCGCCGTTGCGAGTCTCCGGCTGTAATAATCCACTACCTCCCGCGAGGACCCAGGTTCGATTCCCCTGAGGTCCAAAACTTTTATTGTTTTAAATTAAAAAAAAAAAAAATCTCCCGTTCATCGCGGCCATTCACGACCCACCTGTCACATCTCTGCGCCCCACCAGTGGGGCGCGCCCCACACTTTGAGAAACGCTGCCCTAATTCAAGGGAGACATGTATTGGTCAGGAGCGACAACAGCACCACAGTGGCTTATATGAACAGGCAAGGCGGAGTCCGCTCCGCCACCTTGTTGGCCACAGCGGAGAGGCTGTGGTTATGGGCTTCAGAGGTGGTGTTATCTCTGAGAGCCCGCCATATCCCGGGACTGGAGAACAGGGGGGCCGACCTCATGTTAAGGGGCGGCCCCCTGCCAGGCGAATGGACGCTTCATCCAGAGGTGGTGAAGCAGATCTGGGCCCAGTTCGGGAGAGCAGAAGTGGATCTGTTTGCCAGCCAGCGCAACGGCCACTGTGCCCTGTGGTTCCCCATGGCCCTGAGCGACGATCCGCCTTTAGGGGTGGACGCGTTTGCACACGAGCCATGGCCAAGGAAGCTGCTATACGCCTTTCCACCGCTGCGTCTCATTCTCCCTCTCCTGGGGAGAGTGAGGCGAGAACGTCTGGCAGTCATTCTGGTAGCGCCGGATCGCGTCCGGGCTCCGTGGTACTCAGAGATGACACAGATGAAGGTGGGCCAGCCCTGGGCAATTCCCCAGTTCTGGGGGGCGATGTCTCAAGAGGCAGGTGCAATCGGGGCGTTACCCACTCTGGGCCGTCCTCTCCAGGCTTGGCTCCTGAGAGGGATAGGCTGAGACAGGGTGGATTGTCTGACAGCGTTATTCAGTCTATCCAGGCAGCTAGAGCAGGATCCCTTACAGGCCGAAGTGGCTGGGATTCCAGCGATGGTGTGAGGAGCGGAAAATAGAGCCCCAATATTGTGAGTTGGGCTCTATTTTGTCCTTTTCACAGTTATTGGTGGACAGAGGACTTGCTCATTCTACTGTAAAGTGTATGCAGCAGCCATCTCGTCCTGTCATGAGGGATTCAACGGCAGGTCAGCCTTTTCTCATCCACTGATGTTGCGGTTTTTACAGGGGGTCACGAGGCTGCGCCCAGTAGCTGGTGCTCGAGGCTCTGGTCACAGAGCCATTTGAGCCTCTAGATCTCTCCTCCCTGAAAGCACTGTCGTGGAAGACAGCGTTGCTACTTGCCTTAACGTCAGCTAAAAGAGTGTCTGAGTTAACCGCTCTGTCGGTGCACCCGAGCTGTTTACTGATTCGGGGTGACCGGAGCGGGGCGACACTCAGACCGAACCCCTCCTTTGTGCCCAAGAGCCTAAGGAGTGCGTTCAGGTCGAGGGCTATTCAGTTGGGGGGATTTAGTCTTCCACCCCATGGTGGGGCCAGGGAAGCTAAATTACACCTCCTCTGCCTGGTGCGCGCATCAGCATGTTATGTAGAGCGCACAGCTACCCTGAGACGCACTGAACAGCTGTTTGTGTGCTTCGGGGGCGGGGTGACTGGAAAAGCTCTGTCAGGCTGGCTTTGCGGAGGCATTGCACACGCCTACGAGCAGGCAGGGAGAGCCTGTCCCACGGGGGTCCGTGCACACTCCACACGAGCTGTGGCTGCGTCGACAGCTTTATTCAACGGTGTGAGTGTGGAGGACATATGCACGGCGGCGTCTTGGTCAATGCCAGGCCCCTTCACAAAGTTGTATCTCTTGGATATGTCTGGCTCTTTCTCAGCGTCTGTGCTTGCTGGGGCAACACAGGACTGGTGAGGAGGGGGGGGGGTCTGTGTGTCAGTGGGCATCTGACCCCCTCCCCGGGCGTAAATGTGCTTACGTTTCTCCGGACTCCTGGAGGGTCGCGGGGTGACGTAATGCGCTTTGGGCCCTTACAGGGCTAAAGGGCTCCCCTCGCCTGCCTGGGGGCAGGAGGGGGAGAGCCCTCCATACTATAGTCCGTACACACTCTGCACGGGGTCAGTGTCTGAGTGTGGGGACATAGGGGGCACTTGCGCTCTCCCCGTGCTCTGTAGGGACTCAGGAGAGAGGGTGCATAGTGAACCCATACAGCTGCGGACTTTCCCTGTCTGCCTATAAGCGGACGCAGGGGAGCCCTCAGCACTGTTTTCGAGCACCCTTTTTTGCGAGGCAAGCGCGTTAGGGTGTGCTCTATCGGCCGCAGCCTGGACTTCTCCACGGTTACAACCGAGGGAGAGGTGAGTGAGGCGCAGCGGCTGCTAAAGCCGGTCAGGGACAGTGAGGTGGAACGGTGTGCTGGACGACAGTGCGTGCATACATCGGGGCTCCGCCCACTGTACCCATCGAGTCCAGTAGAGGGCGGAGCCTGTGAGAGATATAACGCCGGGTTACGTATTGTAACCCTTGTTATATTAACACAGGCGGAGCCCTCTACCTTGGGGCACTGTCTGTCCTATACCGCTCGCTGAAGAGTGGTGTCGGATGATGGTCAGGAGGCGAGGCCTCCTTTTATACGGAAGTGAGATGCGCACGCATTCAGGTAGGCCCGCCCCGGGGCCGGCTACGTCTATAGAAATCTCAGTAGGTGAATGCTTGCATGATAAGGTAGTACCCATAGAGTCCAGTAGAGGGCGCCGCCTGTGTTAATTTAACAAGGGTTACAATACGTAACCCGGCGTTTTACATTCGATTGCATTAAGGCTTTATGATATCCTTCACAGTAGACATTTGAACATATCAAATTGCTGATCACCACTTTCATTGCATTTTGGATGATTTAGTAACACCCATGGTGTTCCCCGTCAAAAATGACCGCTATAAAGAAAAGGAATTAGTAACCATCCGGATCAGATAAAACACACACACACACACACATACACTAGATGTGTTTCCCCCCCCTTATGTGCCCATCCCCCCCATGTGAATCACACCTGACACACACACACACACACACACACACATACACACACACACACACACACACACACACACACACACACACACACACAACAATTTGATATATTTCCTGCTCTTATGTGCCCATCCCCCCACATGGATCACACATGGCACACGCAATACATGTTCAGTGTCTATTCTTTGTATATTTACTGCAATTTTTCATGTATACCAGTAGTCTGATACAATATTTACAGTTTGAAAGGGTGTTAAATGACATTGTTGTGTTAATTTGACCGCGAACACCAAAGTAAGCGGGGGGAAACGAGCACAACAGGAGGGTTAAATGGCAACTTAGGGTTTGTTTTGCTAATGGCACGTGTCCATACTTGCCAACCTTGAGACCTCAGAAATCGAGACCATTTCAAAACCACCGCCAGGGGGGGAAAGGAGTGAGCAGAGGGTAGAGTTGTCGATTCATTCCTGTTCATGTGTCCTCTCGCAATTATCACTTGCCCCGTGTATCTCGTAATCGATATAACCGGCCTGCTCTCGTCTATCCCACATGCTCCACTGACATCCAACATCTAGTTTCAGGCGGCCTGTGGAACTGCCAGTCAGCTGTTCCTAAGGCTGACTTAATCTCTGGCTACGCTTCCCTGCAGTCTCTGGATTTCCTTGCTCTCACTGAGACGTGGATTACTCCATCCAACACATCCACCCCAGCAGCTCTCTCCACAGCATATTCCTTCTCCCATACACCCAGACCCACTGGCAGAGGAGGTGGCACTGGTCTCCTGCTCTCTCCCAAATGGAGCTTTTCCCTCTTCAAGCTACCTAACTTCACTCCTTCCACCTTTAAATTCCATGCCGTCACAGTAACCCATCCTATACAATTAACCATTGTTGTTCTCTACCGTCCACCAGGCGCCATGGGGGACTTCTTGGAGGAATTAGATAATCTCCTCTCACAAATCCCTGAAACTGGCCCTCCCGCTGTACTTCTCGGAGACTTCAACCTCCAGACAGGGAAGATAGACTAACTAACATCTCTGTTAACCGCCTTTGCTTTCTCACTGTCTCCATCCCCACCAACTCATAAAGCTGCCAATGTCCTTGATCTCATATTCTCAAGGAACTGCACTACTTCTAACCTCTCTGTAAACCCGCTCCACACATCCGATCACTTCTTCATTTCATTCTCTCTACCCCTTTCCAAACATAACGAACTAATCTCTTCTCATCCTGCACCTGTCCGCCGTAACCTTCGTTCCCTCTCCCCCTCTACCTTTGCCTCATCGGTGCTCTCAGCCGTCCCTTCCTCTGACTCGTTCCAACTCCTACCTCCAAACTCTGCTGCAGAAACTCTCCTCTCTACTCTCTCATCCTCTCTGGACTCTCTCTGTCCTCTCACATCTCGGCAGGCTCGTCAGTCCCCTCCTGCTCCCTGGCTAAATGACGCACTGCGTGCTAATAGAACCGTCCTTCGGGCAGCAGAGCGGAAACGGTGGAAATCCAAACACCATGACGACCTCCTAACCTATCAGGCACTCCTCTCCTCTTTCTCTGCTTCCATCTCTCAGGCAAAAAGCACTTTCTTTCAAGATAAGATCCAATCTTCCTATTCCAATCCCAAAAAACTATTTTCCATCTTCTCCTCCCTCCTGGACCCCCCTCAAAGCCCCTTCCCCCTCCTCCCTTCTGTCAAGCGACTTTGTTAACCACTTTGAAAAAAAGGTTGATGATATTCGCTCTTCTTTTTCTGACTCACCTTTACTCACCACTGGGTCACCAGACCCACCTTTCACCCACACACTAACCTCCTTCTCCCCTCTCTCTCCAAGTGAGGTTCTTACCCTCATTACCTCTGCCCGCCCTACCACCTGTCCTCTGGACCCTATCCCTTCAAACGTCCTTCAGACTATCGCTCCTGATATTCTACCGTTTCTCACCCATTTCATCAACACTTCTCTAACTTCTGGTCACTTTCCAAACAGTCTCAAGGAGGCAAGAGTAAACCCTCTCCTAAAGAAACCCACTCTCAACCCGTCTGATGTTATAAACTACAGGCCTGTCTCTCTCCTCCCGTTCCTGTCTAAAACACTTGAACGCGCTGTCTTTAAACAACTCTCCTGTTATCTCCATCAGAACAACCTTCTGGATTCGCACCAGTCTGTTTTAAGGCAGGTCATTCCACAGAAACTGCCCTCCTTGCTGTCACTGAGGAACTGCACACTGCTAAAGCAGCCTCCCTCTCCTCTGTCATCATCCTGTTGGACCTGTCTGCTGCATTCGACACGGTGAATCATCAGATCCTCCTTCGCACTCTCCAAGAACTTGGAGTTTCAGGCTCTGCACTTTCCCTCATCACCTCATACCTCAAAGACCGCACCTACAGGGTTACTTGGAGAGGGTCCGAGTCCGACCCTTGTCAATTAACTACAGGGGTCCCTTAGGGCTCTGTTCTTGGTCCCCTCCTCTTCTCCTTGTACACAAACTCGCTCGGATCTGTCATTAGCCCGCATGTTTTTTCATACCACTGCTACGCTGACGACACCCAATTAATTCTGTCCTTTCCCCGCTCAGAGACCCAGGTCGTCGCACGCATCTCTGCTTGTCTAGCTGACATCTCTCAGTGGATGTCTGCTCATCACCTCAAGCTCAACCTTGACAAGACTGAACTGCTTTTCCTTCCGGGAAAAGATTGTCCCACTCTTGACCTGACAATCAACATCGGCACCTCTGTTTTTTCCCCGACTCAGACTGCAAGGAATCTGGGTGTGATCCTAGATAACAACCTGTCCTTCACTGCAAACATAGCTGCTACAACCCGCTGCTGCAGATACACGCTTTACAACAGCGTGGATACGTCCCCAGCTGACCCAGAAAGCGATGCAGGTTCTGGTCCAGGCTCTCGACATCTCACGCCTAGACTACTGCAACTCCCTCCTGGCTGGTCTACCTGCATGTGCCATCCGACCTCTGCAGCTCATCCAGAATGCAGCGGCTCGTCTGGTCTTCAACCTTCCTAAATTCTCCCACACCACGCCGCTCCTCCGCTCCCTCCACTGGCTTCCGGTAACTGCTAGAATCCACTTCAAGACAATGGTACTTGCGTACGATGCTGCGAATGGATCTGGCCCTTCCTACATCCAGGACATGGTTAAACCGTACACCCCAGCACGTGCACTCCGCTCTGCATCAACCAAACGGCTCGCTGCACCCTCGCTGCGAAGGGGACCCAAGTTCCCATCAGCAAAAACACGTGGGTTTGCTATCCTGGCTCCAAAATGGTGGAATGAGCTCCCCATTGACATCAGGACAGCAGATAGCTTACACACCTTCCGGCGCAGACTGAAAACTCATCTCTTTCGACTCCACTTCGAGCAATAGAACTATTAACAAAGCACTTCTATACTAATAAAGGACTGGCTTACCTAAAGCCAGTTGAGTAGCACTTGAAATGTTTTTGCTCTATGAAACCTGATGTACTTATATGATTCTGTTTTCTTCAAGTTTGTATTTTGTTGGTCGAACGCACTTATTGTAAGTCGCTTTGGATAAAAGCGTCAGCTAAATGAAATGCAATGTAATGTAATGTTTTCTGTGACTATCTGCCTCACCCTCTTACTTTCAGTTGGGAGGGTTGGCAAGTATGGACGTGTCCCTCCCCACTTTTGCCTCAGAGAAAACTCAAGGCTTCAAATCGTAGTCCAAAACCAGTGGGTGACATAATGGCCATTACTTTTTAAAGGCTATCTATGTTAAAAACACGCTTCTTCTTCGTAGTACTAGAGAATGTGAGGCTGCTGCAGAGAAGAGAAGCAATTACACACCATGAGTTCATGTGTTTTTTCTGATAGTGGACGCTTCTCACCTTGATGCGGACCTCGTTGGCCTGGGGTGGGGCGACCTCTATATCCTCTATCACCAAAGGCTTGTTGGACTCCCAGGCCACTGCTGCCTTGCATTTGATGACCTACAGGGCACGATATTAAAGGAATGATGGCTGTATTACAATATACCCCGGGAAGAGTTTCCAAAAGACAAACACAACACATTGCCATGGGACTTTGTAACAATTGTAATACATATAATCCACAAATCTTAGTGAAGACCAAGATATGTCGTCAGCTTTGCAAATTTGCTGTTAAAAGGCTACAAGCTTTCCCAAAATGTTGCAACCCTTTGTGCTATGATTCAAACACTAATCCCGAGGGGCATTGCAATTACAAATCAACTGACTGCCACTTTTGAAAAGAGTATCATATCAAGGAAATGGGTTTTATGACATTCTTCCAACATTTCTAATTACATACTAACAGCTAGTGTCTTCAAATGATTCTGATACATAAGCTCCTTCAAAAGCAATCACATTTGTTATTTGACAAACACAAGCTCTAAAGCTAGTTTTAACTAAGAAATACATATAAATAGGGTTAGCAAGCACCACTGAATAAGGCAGTTATTTTTATTTGATGAATCAGGTAGTTTGCCTTGAATTTATCAGCATTTATCTAACCCAATGGTTAATCATTGATTCTTCCACAACTTTTTCCAAAAGAGTTAGCTTGTTAAACTCACCTTACCAGCTGTAGCCATTGTTGCAGAAAGACAAGTGACCAGGAAAGAAGTGAGGGTTAAGTGAGGACTGCAGCAGTGGAAAAGGGGAGGAGAAGATCAGGTCTCCCTTGAAAAAGAGATCAATGATCTCAATGGGATACACCTGGATAAATAAAGGTTTGAAATGAAATGAAGTATTAACCTATCGAACGATTTGGCAAACTTACAGATGGGCAGGGACTTGAACACTTGGGATACCTATGGGAGACCTTACAAAGTAACCATTTAAATGTTTTTTTATGGTTCTTCTGTTCTTTTTTCTTTATTTCTTCACCTTTCCTGACCTTTATCCACCGATTGGATTTAACTTAAAAAAAACAGCTGCATGCAATTGAGCACAAGTAGATTAAAGATCTCAGTATGTGCTATCATTCTGTTACTAAGTCTTGGTTTTCACTATCATATTTATCCTTTAATAACTTTACACTGGATGGCCAAATTACATTTACTGTCTTCCCTTGTTCCCAGACTTAAAGACTATAACTATTGTCGTCGCAGCTTTAAAATCAGCTGTGGTCTAGAGAGAATAATCAGTTAGGTTACAAACGTACAGCAACACAATATTCGTATTAAAGGCAATAAAGATCTTTATACTTGCAAGTATGACGTCTCCTCCAAAGAGCACGTACTGTTCTGAGTGAAACAGGCTCAGAGGACATCAAAGCAGATTTACATTACAACAACATTCTGGGAGGCCAGCTGATACCCCCTCTGGCACTGTATGCAAAACCATCACACCCTACAAGACAATGGGATATACAGATACCCCTCAGACAAGTCTGTTGATCACACATACATTTTAAGACCCGGACACACCAATCTGACAACAAAGAACTGACACAGACGGACCCCGACTGTTGCGTCGCCTCGCTTCTCTGCGTTTTGGCCATGTGTCGCACTGGAGCACACCGCAAAGACTTCAGCTGACGGCCAAGAAGCACGTACGAACTGTGCATGCTTGAGTGGCAATAACTCTCCTTACCAGTAGGCGGCAGTAGTGTGTATTCGTCATTCAAAAGAGGCGACAACCGGAAGACAGACTGCGTGATAACCGAGAGAAGAAGAACAGACTGCGTGATATAAACAAACAACAAATAGCGTGTGCGTTCCATTTTCACTCTACAGCGAGAAGCTCATGGGGCTTTCCCGAATCTGTGTCGAGAGCTGGAGTTAAATGAAATCTCAGATTTGCCTTTTTTTCGGCCGAAAAGGCGTCGGGTCGGCTGAAAAGACCCGACGGTGCGGGACACACCAATCCGAGGGCTTGTCGACGCTCATCGTCGACCTGACGCCCACCAACGCCGATAATCGGGTTGGTGTGTCCGTACTGTAAGGTTCACTCCCAAAAGATGACCTAATCAGAGAAACTAAGGTTAGCAATGTTAACACATTTGATCGCACAATTTCCTTAACATTCTCCCCGTTGATTAATTTGAATCACTAATTGTGGTATCAAACTTTAGGTCTAACTAACATTGCCATGTACATTTGTCAGTTTGAAAAGTGTTTCCACATCAGGTAGGTCTGTGTTGTCACATCCTGCCATCTGCTCCTTGCCCAAACACTCTACATCCTCAAGCATGTTTAATTTGGCATATTGGTGTTGAACCTGCCCCCCCCACAATTCCTCCTATCCAGCGATGGATTAAAGCTCGCATAAATGTGAGAGTACAGGTACAAAGACATAGAAACATCCAAAGAACCACCAGCACTGGAACAAACATTTGCCAAATGTGTCATGGAGCCATTTGTTTACAGAATAACTGACTTATGGCACATTTCCACTGCAGCGGGGTAGCCCCGTTTAAGCGTCCCTAAGCGTCCTTGCTCAGGCCTCGGGCTGCCTCGCTGGCCGTCCGAGGCCGTGGCGCGTTTCCATTACAGTTTAGGACCTGAGGTAGCAGCGCAGTGTAGGCGGGGCGATCGGCTTTTTTGTTCCGTCGAGCTCCCGCTGGATTTTATCATCCCCAATGAGATGTAGGAACGTCGTCACCTCCTCGGTCGACCACGGTGTGCTTTTCTTTGACGTTGCCATTTTTGTAGCTCCTCCGTTTACAAAAATGCTGTGTATAAAAATGCTGCAAGCTTGCTTCTAGATATATATGCGACGCTAGGGATGATCTCGCGCGCGATCTTGTGACGATTCTCTCTGACCAATCAGCAGTTGAGAGTGTTGACGTCACTAGTTCAGCCCTGGCCCTGGCCTGATAGAACCACGATTTTATGGGGCCGGAAAAAGAGGGAAAAAGTACCCGCTAGCCGGTGCTACGCTATATGGAAAGGCCACCAAAAACTGGCCTAGCCGCTTGAGGACAATTAAGGACGCTTAAACGGGGCTACCCGCTGCAGTGGAAATGCGCCATTAGAGGGCCCGAAAGCACAGTGGCGACTGGTCATTAGGGGCAGGCACAGCCCCACCTAGTGTCAGCAGAAAGTATTAAAAATAATGATTACAACAAAATGCAAAAACATATATAAAATATATTTTAAGATCATGTTTAATCATCTGATTCGTCTGTACATTGCTGTTTTAGTCTGTGTTCTTCTAATTAGTGTCTACAGTGTGTGCCTATTGAGCTGTTTAGAGCCATGTGGGACAAAACCCGATCATGCCCCTCCCTCTCACTGTCTAAGTGAACGGTGACTGTAAAAACTACACTGCGCATGCTCAGAGTATTTTCCTATTTAAAGAGCAACTTGCAGGTTAGACACACCAGTGAATAAATATGTAGGAAAATGATGTATACAGTACACTAGATTTTCAAAAAAATATACAGAAATATACACTACAGTGACATCTGGCGTCGTTTTTGTAAGACATTTTTACTTCCGCATAAAAAAAGCCTCCCCACGTGACCTTAACTGACTTATGGCACATTTCCACTGCAGCGGGGTAGCCCCGTTTAAGCGTCCCTAAGCGTCCTTGCTCAGGACGCTTAGGGACGTAATGTAACATGGGGGAGAGCGGCCGGTCTAACGTATGAATAAACATGGATCACAATGCTAGTTTTGACTATTAATTAGAGATACTATGTAACTGGTTTGCAGTTAATAAATTATCACTTAATGTGGCCAAAACAAATGACATGTTATTCATTACAAAGTCTGAGAGTAGAAATGACTGCATTATACGGATTTGCAATACCGAGATAGAAAAAGTTTGTGCATGTACATTTTTAGGACTGCTTGTTGACGAAAAACTCAATTGGAAGCAGCATATAAATTATGTACAGACTAAAGTGTCAAAAACAATAGGTATTTTGTATCATACTAAGAACATTCTTGAAGAAAAATACTCTTTATAACAGTCTATTTCTCCCTTACCTTTACTACTGCTCCGAAATATGGGGAAACACGTACTCAACAAATCTACAAAAAATAACATCCCAAAAAAAAGTATTACGAATAGTCTGTGGTGTTGGTAAATATGAACACACAACTCCCATATCTAAAAAAAACTCAATATATTAAAATGTGTTGACATAGTACAGCTTAAAACAGTACTGATTATGCACAACATTTTCCATAACAAAATGCCTAATAACATTCAAAAGCAGTTCCAAACCACAGCGTGAACATATGAATGTAAAAAAGTCACTTGAAAATAAGTGTTCACAATGTTTATATGCAATTATGCATACATTATTATATGCATATGCATATATTATTATTCATTTTCCAAGTACATGTGTACATATGTATATATTTATATGTAGTATTTTCATTTCCAAAAAAAGATAGTTGAAACTGCTATTTACATGTGCAGAAAATGACCCTATATCTGTTTCTGGGTGAGCAAAACAGGCAGGACCCAAATGCAGAGTACACTGAAAATACCTTTATTTCAAGGATAACACGGATAAACAGAACACTCCCCTGTGAACACAGTCACAGACAAACGACAAACCAAAGACAGATCTAAACAAAACAAAACACAACGCAGACAGAAAACAAAAGACAGATCTAGACAAGACAAAACACAACACAGACAGATCGTGACATTACCCCCCCCCCCCTCAAGGGACGGATCCCAGACGTCCCAAAACACCAAAAAAGTCCAACAAACGTCCAAAAAAAACAAAACAACGTCCAGCAGGGTGGGTGAAGGGGACGGAGGAGGGACACAAAACTAGGGCCACCAGGGTGGGTGGAGGGGGTCTGGAGGACGGGTTTGGGCTGAGCCCAGGAGCACAGCGGAGGACCCGGAAGGGATCTCGGACGGACGGCCCGGGGGCAAGGCAGAAGCCGAGAAGGGGAACTCGGGCGGACGGCCCGGGGGCAAGGCAGAGTCCATGGGGGGGGTCTCGGGCGGACGGCCCGGGGGCAAGGCAGAGACCAGAAAGGGGCGAAGGCCACAGCGGGCGAACTCAGGGGGCCGGGCATGAGGGCGAAGGCAGCGGCTGGAAGAGTCAGGGGGCCGGGCCCAGGGGGAGGACCGCGGCCGGGAAAACCAGGGGGCCGGGCTCGAGGGCGAAGACCGCGGCACTCAGGGGGCCGGGCTCGAGGACGGGCAGGAGCAGGTGGAACCCCCGGCGGGTCAGACACAGACGAGACCCCGGACGGAACCCGGGCCGGTGTCAGCGGGACCCACGACGGAGCAAGGGCTGGTGTCGATGGGACCCGAAACAGGACAGGACACGGTGTTGGCAGGACCCCCGGCAGAAGAGTAGTCGGCGGGGCCTCCAACGGCACAGGCCACAGGGTTGGCAGGACCCCCGGCAGAAGAGCAGTCGGCGGGACCCCCAACAGGGCAGGACATAGGGTTGGCAGGACCCCCGGCAGAAGAGTAGTCGGCGGGACCCCCAACGGGACAGGACATGGAGTTGGCAGGACTCCCAACGGAACCCCCAACGGAACAGGACATGGGGTTGGCAGGACCCCCGGCAGAGGAGTCGGCGGCGGCACCCCCAACGGGACAGGACATGGAGTTGGCAGGACCCCGGCAGAAGAGTAGTCGGCGGGGCCTCCAACGGCATAGCACACAGGGTTGGCAGGACCCCCGACAGAAGAGCAGTCGGCGGGACCCCCAACAGGACAGGACATAGGGTTGGCAGGACCCCCGGCAGAAGTGTAGTCGGCAGGACCCCCAACGGGAGTAGGGACTTGAGTAGGGACTCGAGAGGGAACTCGAGAGGGGACTCAAGAGGGAACTCGAGAGGGAACTCGAGAGGTGACTAGAAAGGGGACTTGAGAGGGAACTCGAGAGGGAACTCGAGAGGTGACTAGAAAGGGGACTTGAGATGGGACTAGAGTACGGACTGGAGAGGGGACTTGAGAGGGGCTCGAGATGGGACTAGAGATGGGACTAGAGAAGGGACTAGAGAAGGGACTAAAGAAGGGACTTGGGAAGGGACTATTGGAGGGACTAGAAAAGGGACTAGAGAAGGGACTGGGGAAGGGACCAGAGGAGGGACCGGAGAGGGGACTAGAGAGGGGACTAGAGAAGGGACTAGAGAAGGGACTAAAGAAGGGACTAAAGAAGGGACTAGAGGAGGGACTAGAGAGGGGACTTGAGAAGGGACTAGAGAAGGGACTAGGGAAGTGACTAGAGGAGGGACTGGAGAAGGGACTTGAGAAGGGAATTGAGTAGGGACTAGAGAAGGGACTAGAGAAGGGACTTGAGTTGGGACTAGAGGAGGGACCATGGCGGGAACCATGGCTGCTGGGGCCGGAACCATGGCTGCTGGGGCCAGAACTGGGGCCGGAACCATGGCTGCTGGGACCAGAACCGGGGCCGGAACCATGGCTGCTGGGACCAGAACCGGGGATGGAACCATGGCTGCTGGGGCCAGAACTGGGGCCGGAACCATGGCTGCTGGGGCCAGGACTGAGGCTGGAACCATGGCTGCTGGGGCCAGAACTGGGGCCGGAACCATGGCTCTTGGGGCTCGGGCTGCTAGCCTGGACTTGCGACTCCTTCTCAGGTACCTCATTCACACCAACGGTGTTTCAGGGCCGGTTCGGAGCTGGAGCTTGAAAAGCACCGGGTTTTCCTCTTCACACCGCAGCGGAGCAGCCTCTTATGCCCCTTTCACACCAACGCGTTTTCAGCTCCGGCTCGGAGCTGGAGCCTGAAAAGTGCCAGTTTTTCCTGTTCACACCGCAGCGGCGCCGCCTCTTAGCTCCGGAATCCGGTTCACTTCCAGCTCCAAAAAATTGTCGGTCTAGAGGCAAGAGCTTCGGAGCTAAGAGGTGGCGTCGCTTACGTCTCCCTTACGTCGAGGCGTGCAGGAAACTAAACCCACCTCCCCTGAACATGGGTCGACTGTCATGCCTGCCTACAAGCAGTAGTGCTTATAAACACACTTTATAAAGTCAGGCAACACTAACCAGGCTTCGTGTGATTCTGTTTATTTGTAGCCTACCTTACTTTGACCAGCCGTTCACTGTTATTGAGAGAGAGGCAGACGTTTTGTTTTGTATTATAGCAGCTATCGGATGGAATCAATACATGGGCTGCACAGGTTGTCGTGTCCGACTATCACAAGTAGAATCATAATAAAAATACGCCGGTAAAATGTGCCTGTAAAAAACGGTTTATGCCACAATAGGATAGGAATAGCAAGTAGTCAGTTTAGCTTCGGTTGCTATGCTAACATCACCCATTTTATACCAGAGAAACTTTCATAACAGCGTTGTGATGCCAAACAGCGTCAATTCAGACTGACACACATTCACTTAAGGGGAACTGGGGATATTTATCAGCTGCTTGTGTGAGTCGGACAGTGAATACTTTACAGCGGCCGCTGCAGTGTGAGCTAACCGGGAGCTAACGGGAGAATAAACTCCCGTGGAAGAGCAGCCAACACTGCAGCGGTCGGTAAATGCCGCAGAAACACATTAATAAACAATGAACCACGGCACTCTGGAGAAAAGCATAAGGTTGGAGAAGTCGTTATTTAATTTAATCTGGCTTCGTGTGATTAAAAGCAACACGATCATCGACCCGACGCAGTTCCCTGTTGTTGTTGTTGTTGTTGTTGTTGTGAGCGCCATAACGCCGTTGGGGAGCAAATCAGCGACGTAAACGGTGACGTCATGACGCAGCAGCGGCAACACCAGTCGGGCTCTGGGCGGTGTGAACAGAGCGGGAGCAGAAAAGGGAAACCGGAGCTGAACCAGAAAAGCTCTAGCTCAGAGCTAGAAAGGGAAAAGCGCTGGTGTGAAAGCCGCATCAGCTCCGGAATCCGGTTCGTTTCAAGCACCAAAAAATTGTCCGGCCAGAGCAAAAGCACCACATACGTCACGCTTACGTCGAGGCTGGGGCAAGGGCAGAGACAGATCAACTCCTGAACAACAACAAAAAGCCCGCGTTTTATCCAGTTTGTACACAACGATGGAGAAACTTAACAAGAGTTTCAGAGTTTCAGTGTTTCTGCCATAGACTGTATATATAAAGGTTTCTGCTCATGGTGAAGCAACGTGTCTGCGTGTTAAGGTGGAACCTGAGCATTCATGTTGATCACCTCTCATTATAACTCATTATAAATCTATAAAACTATAAATATTAAACTTTACTTCACGTGTTCATTTGAGAACAGCTGTTACATACCTGGGTGAAGGTTACAGTTCATTTAAATGAAAGATACAACGTTACTCCACACTCATGGTTCAGTCCACCTTAAGAAATAATACCGACCTCGGAAGCAGTTGTGTTTTAAAAAAAACCTTTATTGACACGAGTACACTTTTTTATAAGAATATAACTAAACCACAGAAATGACTCCGGAAAAGCTGCAGATAGAGCCATAAGAAATGAATGCAACTGATTTCATCCGCGCGGTTTGGCTTTATGAAGCAGTCACGCAAACGGTTACGTCATGACGCAAACGATGACGGAACGACGCATTACCAGTCGGACTCTGGGCAGTGTGAAAAGAGCCAGAGCTAAACAGAAGAACTGGTTCTGAACCTGAAAAGCTCTAGCATGGAGCTTGAACCGGAGTTGCGTTGGTGTGAATGAGGTATTAGGAGCCTTTTGGAGGCTCCGTGGACCTCCGAAAGCCAGACGAGTTCCAGAGAACGGCTCCTGGACAGGAGCAGGACATGGGGAAGAAGCAGGGGTTGACTCCAGACGGAACACACCGAGACGTATGGTGTCCGGCTGGGAACCGGGAGGCAGGGGGACAGCACGCCTGGGGCTAACAGGCCGGGAATCACACACCGAGAGGAAGTCCAAAATCCAGCCAGGTAAGAATTTCACTAAGCCTGGTTTCTCAATAGCCATCTGGTGCGCCTCTGCCAGAGCAGCCTCTCACTGCTGAACACCGGACGATCCCCTCCACCTATCAGAGCATCCAGCCGACGAAAAGGAAAAACTTAGTAATTCCAGCTCAAATGAATCTGCTGGGCCCATCTTTGGTTGGTTCGTTCTGTTACGGGTGAGCGAAACAGGCAGGACCCAAATGCAGATTACACTGAAAATACCTTTATTTCAAGGACAACACGGATAAACAGAACACTCCCCTGTGAACACAGTCACAGACGAACGACGAAACAAAGACAGATCTAAACAAGACAAAACACAACGCAGACAGAAAATCAAGGACAGATCTAGACAAGACAAAACACAAAACAGACAGATCGTGACAATATCTTTTCGTATATATATATATATATATATGCATTTAATGTTTTCCTGCCCTAACTTTTATTTAATTTTTTCTCCTGTTTTCTTTATTTCTTTGTACTCCTTCATTTCTATACGTTTTTGACGCAATAATGCCAATGTTGTAGAATTAGGATGATGCACGGGAGGGCCACTTTCCATAAGCTATGCTTCAGCCCTCCCGCTTCCACTAATTTTGTTCATATTTGTGTGTATGAATTATACTTTTTTTTTTTTTTGGATGAAATGGACGCGTTTGTACGGAGCCCTGGAGGGTTCATAGAGAAAAATAAATAAAACGTGGCCACGTTTTACTTTCTCGTGCGCACGCTTTAGTAACTCGTGCGCACGCTTTGGTAACTCGTGCGCACGAGTTACTAAAGCGTGCGCACGAGTTATTAAAGCGTGCGCACGAGTTACTAAAGCGTGCGCACGAGTTACTAAAGCGTGCGCACGAGTTATTAAAGCGTGCGCACGAGTTACTAAAGCGTGCGCACGAGTTACTAAAGCGTGCGCACGAGTTACTAAAGCGTGCGCACGAGTTACTAAAGCGTGCGCACGAGTTATTAAAGCGTGCGCACGAGTTACTAAAGCGTGCGCACGAGTTACTAAAGCGTGCGCACGAGTTATTAAAGCGTGCGCACGAGTTACTAAAGCGTGCGCACGAGTTATTAAAGCGTGCGCACGAGTTATTAAAGCGTGCGCACGAGTTACTAAAGCGTGCGCACGAGTTACTAAAGCGTGCGCACGAGTTACTAAAGCGTGGCCTCGTTTTATTTAAATTGAGGGATTCCTGTCCGTGACTCACAGTATCTGCTGCCCACAGCTGTTTTATAGAAGGAAAACCTCCTTCACTTTATGAAATCTCTGTGGCACCAGTGGCCTGTACTACGAAGCAGGATTTGCTATTTACACTATTCATTCATGAAGTATGACGCTGCGCTGTCAGCACGCGTCTCCATGTTTGTGATTGGTCAAATGTTGGTAACCCCGTCCCTTTCACGTGAACGCGCTCTCAGCCGGACAGAGAAACCCTGGTTGATTTGCTGAGTTGATAACCAGCTTCGTAGGACCGCTTAGCGACATCACGTTTGTTAGGGTTAGTTAAGCCGGGTAAATCAAACATATCCAGGGTCTGTTGAACTGGCTTCGTCGTACAGGGCACTGGAGGCAGTAACGTGTAACCCAGCAGAATCTGAGAAGAGCAGCACCAGCTGCAAAGAGCTGTGCCTTTTACTGTTTACTTCACTGCGTTTCCCTTCATTAGAACCGCTGAATAGAGATCGAGGCTGCTACGTTTAACCACACACACCTCTACACACATCGAACTACCAGAGTATTCCCCCTCGTTTTATGAAGGAGATGTCCTGTCACCGGGGCGCATGATGTGTGTGCGTGTCCGGTGTGTTTGTGTGTGTCCGACACCACTGGCATTTGTTTTAAAATTACCACGAACAGTAATTTACACAAATCTGGTTCTCCATAGTTATATGTGTATTCCCAAGTGAAAGCAATTCGTTTAATCTTAATCTGGATGTGCTATAGTCCTGCCGGAGTGCACCGGAACGAACGATACTATCATAAACAAATGCCCATGCCCACACACACACACACACAAAACGAGGCCATGCTTTATTAACTCGTGCGCACGCTTTAGTAACTCGTGCGCACGCTTTAGTAACTCGTGCGCACGCTTTAGTAACTTGTGCGCACGCTTTAGTAACTCGTGCGCACGCTTTAATAACTCGTGCGCACGCTTTAGTAACTCGTGCGCACGCTTTAGTAACTCGTGCGCACGAGTTACCAAAGCGTGCGCACGAGTTACTAAAGCGTGCGCACGAGAAAGTAAAACGTGGCCACGTTTTATTTATTTTTCTCTCAATGAACCCTCCAGGGCTCCGTACGTTTGACGTATGACGTTAAAAAAAAGCAGTTTTTAGTATGAGCTAAAAACAGCTCCTTTCCCTCTGAATTCCTGCCCTTATGTCTTGTAAACAATATCAAATCCTGCATTAACTTTTTTAATTGTAATTTTCAGGCAAGGTTAAGCATAAATCTATAAAAAAAAAACTGCAAGTTGCTATTTAATGTGTGTGGCAAAAGAATAATGACCATAGGGGCACTGAGCTGCCATCCCCACTATACATCATCTCACATAATTCAGAGCTGATTGGCTGTAAGTACGTGTGCCGTGAAAAGTGTGGTGTGTGAAGAGGAGACGAGAGATGCGTCCTAAAACCAGGAAGTAAGCTCGGGTTCCCTCCACAAAAAAGCAATGAGATTTCTCCATAGGATTTTAGAAAATAGCTCAAAATAAGATCTGTGGGAAACCTACCTGTTAGATAAATGCACGTTTTGTTCAGCTGGATAATATCCACATGTCTAGCCTACTTTTATAATGTTCTAATCATAAATCTATCGATTAGATTTATGATAGACTTTTGAAACTAGATAAGGATGACTTTTACAAAAAAAGTAATAGATATCTTTGTCCAGAAGGATAGGCAAATGGACTTCATCTTCAAGTCAAGGTAAGACCACCATTTTATTGAAAATGGGATCTTACTAAGAGAGAACAATTCAATATTTAAATGATAAAATTAAATTTTTTGGGTATCCTTTTGTTGAACTGTCTGTTTCAAATTAATCGAAGCATCAAGGCAAGGCAAGTTTATTTATATAGCACTTTTCAACACAAGGCAATTCAAAGTGCTTTACAAAAAATGAAAGACATTAAGAAAATGGCATTTAAAATCAGTCATTAAAAAGAAAAGATAATAAAATAAACATTAAAAGAAAAAATACATGGATAAAAGTTACAGTGCAGTCTAAGATGTGAATAGTTCAATTTAAAGCAGCGACAAAAAGAAAAGTCTTCAGCCTGGATTTAAAAGTAGTCAGAGTTGCAGCGGACCTGCAGGTTTCTGGGAGTTTGTTCCAGATATTTGGAGCATAATAACTGAACGCAGCTTTACCATGTTTAGTTCTGACTCTGGGGACAGAAAGCTGACCAGTCCCTGAAGACCTGAGAGATCTGGATGGTTCATATTATAGCAGGAGGTCAGAAATGTATTTTGGGCCTAAACCATTCAGTGCTTTATAAACCAGCAGCAGTATTTTGAAATCTATTCTTTGACACACAGGAAGCCAGTGTAAAGACTTCAGAACAGGAGTGATGTGATCCACTTTCTTAGTGTTACCCCCTGATCGCACCGGAAGCGTCTGCGCTGCGCTGCGTCATAACCCACCAGGCGCGTTTCAAAACATTGCGGAAGCGGAGCGTCGTGTGTGCAGCCTCGCAGTTGTTGTTGAATTTGGAATATTTCCTGGACATTTGTACTTCTTCAAGTAAGTAGGCTACGTAG
The DNA here is from genome assembly GCA_028583405.1 of Pogonophryne albipinna. Lineage (NCBI taxonomy): Eukaryota > Metazoa > Chordata > Actinopteri > Perciformes > Artedidraconidae > Pogonophryne > Pogonophryne albipinna. The sequence goes on from CM053249.1 coordinate 27,108,951, forward strand.
TTAAATGGTTTATGTTTGTGTCTGTTTAAATCGTGTTTATTGTTGTTATTTCCTATTTTGTTGGGTTGTAGACTACATACACAGTTAATAATAATTGTAATATTCCAGTTATAAACGACATGAATCAAAGATGTGTTGCTCTATTTTAGTGGTAAACAAATATGCATTCATCATCATAATTATTCTATATATATATATATAATTTACAGTGCCTGTAAACCGGAGGAGAACGCTGGTATGTATTCTCCTACTTGAAAGACTACGGGGTGGGGGGAGGAGAAGGAGCCGGTTTTGGGTGCACCCCCTCAACCAGCAAAGGGGACAACAAGGTGATTTTCATCACTTCCTGCCTGCGCTGCGCTGCGCCGCGTCAAAAATAGGATTCATCCTATATTTTAGAAATTCCTTGCGGCGAGGAGCTTCTGGGACGCTTCGAGCCGCGGCGCAGCGCGGCGCAGCGGGTCTGGTTGAATAGCACCCATTGACTAGAGTGGCCGCGATCGCTAAAAACGCCGCAGCGCAGCGCAGACGCTCCTGGTGGGATTAGGGGGTGAGTGAGGACTCGAGCAGCGGCGTTCTGAATCAGCTGCAGCTTTCTAATATATTTTTTGTGAGACATGTGAAGACACCATTACAGTAGTCCAGTCTACTGAAGATAAAAGCATGGACAAGTTTTTCCAAATACTGCTGTAACATTAGTCTTTTAATCCTAGATATGTTCTTTAGGTGATAGTAGGCTGATTTAGTAACTGTTTTAATGTGACTGTTGAAACTCAGGCCACAGTCCATGACTACACCTAGATTTCTGGCTTTATCTGTTGTTTTGAACATTGGAGACTGAAGCTCAGCACTAACTTTTAAACGTTCTGTCTTGGCTCCAAAAACCATTACCTCAGTTTTATCTTTGTTTAATTGGAGAAAGTTCTGACACATCCTGTCATTGATTTGTTCAATGCACTTACTCAGTGTTTGAATTGGAGCATAGTCTCCTGGTGAAATTGTTACGTACATTTGTGTGTCATCTGCATAGCTATGGTAACTTATTTTGTTGCTTTTCATTATCTGAGCCAGTGGTAGCATGTAGACGTTAAAGAGAAGAGGCCCCAAGATGGAGCCTTGAGGAACCCCACATGTCATATTTGCCAACTCAGATTTTTATTTACCTATAGAAACAAAGTTGTTTCTGTCCTTTAAGTAGGATTCAAACCAATTTAGAACTGTTTCCGAAAGTCCCACCCAGTTTTCCAGTCGGTCTAGTAATATGCTGTGGTCAACAGTGTCAAACGCAGCACTGAGATCTAATAATACTAACACTGAAGTTCTGCCACTGTCTGTGTTTAAGTGGATGTCATTGAAGACCTTTACAAGAGCAGTCTCAGTGCTGTGGTTTGGACGAAAGCCTGACTGGAACACATCCAAACAGTTATTTAAATGCAAGAAGTTACTCAACTGTTGAAAAACAACTTTTTCAATGATTTTACCTAGAAATGGGAGGTTTGATATGGGCCTGTAATTGTTCATTACTGAAGCATCTAGATTATTCTTTTTTAAGAGCTGTTTAATGACTGCAGTTTTCAGGGCCTGTGGAAAAATACCTGAGTGAAGAGATTTGTTTACTATATGAAGTAGATCTGAGGCCATACAAGGCAAAACATCTTTGAAAAATCCTGTTGGAATAATATCAAGGCAGCAGGAGGAGGATTTCAGAAGTTGAATAATGTCCTCCAGGTTTTTATCATTAATCTGATGGAATGGTGTCATGATGTCTGAATTGATATTAGGTGGACATAGGGACAACACATTTGCTGTACCTGATACAGAGGCACTGACTGCTTGTCTGATTTTCTGAATTTTGTCAGTGAAGGAGGCAAAATCATTGCACGCCCTGGTGGATAGCAATTCAGAGGCTACTGACACTGGGGGGTTAGTTAGTCTGTCGACGGTAGCAAACAAGGCACGTGCATGGGCGCGGGAAGGGGGGTGCTGAGGGCGCTGCAGCACCCCCTAGCGGCGGGCAGGGGTTGCGGAGCTCCCCTGTCTGAATTATTATTTGACGGTTATTGCTGCTCCCGCTGTGCATAATCTGTGTAATATGTAGCCAATAAATTCCACATTGTTGGCTACAATTCTGTAGCCCCGGACAATTCTACCTCAATAATATAATACATTAACCGTGCTTTACGTGAACCTAGCGGCGGGCAGGGGGTGCGGAGCTCCCCTGTCTGAATTATTATTTGACGGTTATTGCTGCTCCCGCTGTGCATAATCTGTGTAATATGTAGCCAATAAATTCCACATTGTTGGCTACAATTCTGTAGCCCCGGACAATTATACCTGAATAATATAATACATTAACTGTGATTTACGTGAACCTCATCATGACACAAGAGAGGACGGCAGGACTGTAATTTCCAGTGTTCAGTGAATGCAACAGAGGCATGACACCAGACCAATCAGAGAGTTGCATGGAAATAAAAGTGTGCTTGTGTCATTCAAGCTCGGCTCTGTGTGTGTGTGTGTGTGTGTGTGTGTGTGTGTGTGTGTGTGTGTGTGTGTGTGTGTGTGTGTGTGTGTGTGTGTGTGTGTGTGTGTGTGTGTGTGTGTGTGTGTGTGTGTGTGTGTGTGTGTGTGTGTGTGTGTGTGTGTGTGTGTGTGTGTGTGTGTGTGTGTGTGTGTGTGTGTGTGTGTGTGTGTGTGTGTGTGTGTGTGTGTGTGTGTGTGTGCGCGGAAATAGCGCATTTAGTGTGTGTGAGAGAGGGAGAGAGGGAGAGAGAGAGAGAGAGGGACCGGTGCCAGCAGCAGGGACCGTGTTGTTAGCATCTGGTTAGCTAGCTGCACTAACGGACACAAGGAGCTGTTTGTTCCACAACAAGCTGGAGGAGAGCTCTCCTCTCAGACTGAGAGGCTCAGGTGAGCTAAAGGACTCTCTGAGTGTTTAGATAGTTCACTTTAGTCTAAGTTATCTCAGTGGGTCTCAAACGTTTTGGTCACAAATTATTCAAAAGATTATTTCCGCGGCACACCTTCATATGATCACTATAGTTATAAAAAAAATAAGTGAATAAAGGAAAAACAGTTATGAAATACTATATGGCAGTAAAACAAGAATACAGTTTGAAAGGGGAGTGATTTGTAAAATATCCATAAAGAAAAAGTAAATCTGTTTACAGTTCTGTTTCATATGGGTGTTGAGAGATATATCCATAGATCTCTTAATGTTGCTCTCAAAGTGCCCCAGATTGATGCTTTTATCTTCAATATTTAACAAAAATCTTCCCGGGGGAGCATCCCCCCCGGACCCCCATAGAGGAGGTGAGGTCCGCTCCCCACTCGTAAAAAATAGCACTTTACCCCTGCCTATATGCCGTGAGCTGATTATCGAGCCTTCATTGTAACAGTCGCGGGTGTACTGTGTGTTTGCGTGTGGGGAGTGCTTTTGTGCGTGCTCTATAGTGCCCGTAATAGTGTTCACTGGAGTCCAGCACCTCAGCACCCCCACTCAAAATACCTTCCCGTGCCTCTGGGCACGTGCGTTGTTTTTGTTTTTGGTAATGATGTCAGAGAAGAAAGACTGTCGTGCGTTTTTCAATTCCAAATTATAAAGGCCAAGTCTCTCTTTATAGATTTCAAAGTGAACCTGGAGATTTGTTTTTCGCCACCTGCGTTCAGCTTTTCGACACTCTCTTTTTTCTATTCTCACGGTCATGGCCTTTCTCCATGGAGATATTTTCTTCCCAGTCACTTCCTTTACCCTAGTTGGAGCAATGGCATCTATACAATTTTAATTTTTGAATTAAAATGATCTACTAGCTCATTTACTGAGATGTTAGCAGGGGCAAGTGTGGAAGAAAAATTCGGAGTAAACATTTCCCTAGTATTTTTAGTTAAATATCGCTTTGTGGTTACCTCTTTTTGAACATTTTTGTGAACAGAAATAGAGCTCTCAAAGAAAACACAGGAATGGTCAGAGAGTGCAACATCAGTCACCACAACCGTAGAGATATTCAGACCCTTTGAGATAATTAAGTCCAGAGTGTGCCCCTTATTGTGCGTGGGCTCCATCACATGCTGAGTCAGTCCATAGATATCAAGAACACAAAACAGTTCTTTAGCCCCTCTGTCCTGGGGGTTGTCAACATGGATGTTAAAATCACCAACAATGACTAGACAGTCAAAGTCAATACACACTATAGACAGCAGTTCGGTAAAATCATCAAAAAAGCTTGCACAGTATTTGGGTGGTCTATAGATATTTAGGAACAGAGCTCGAGAGGAGCATTTCAGCTGAAGGGCCACATATTCAAAAGAAGCAAAGTTGCCATAAGATGTCTTCCTGCATTGAATGGAATCATTTAACAGAATAGCAACTCCACCCCCTTTCTTTTGCATTCTTTCATGACTCATAAAACTAAAGTTGGGAGGGGTTGATTCGATAAGAACAGCTGCACTGTTATTTTGTTCAATCCAAGTTTCTGTTAAAAACATAAAATCGAGATTGTGCTCTGTGATAAAATCATTGATTAAAAATGTTTTTCTTGCCAAAGACCTGACATTTAATAAAGCTAGTGTAAGTTTGTTAAACACACTATCAGTCAGGTTTTTTGTGACAAGCTGTGGCTGACATGGAATCACTGCTAAATTTGATAAACTCACACAAACGTTTGAGCGCTTCCTGTATCTAAGATGATTCACTGCTCTTAATCTATTACCTATCAACACAGATATCGGCAAAGCTACAGGCAGGCAGGGCCCCGGCATGTCCTTGAAAGAGTTGAGAGTGCCATACGCCCTTGAGCCTGGACCCAGCAAATATCAGTTTGCAGTGTTTTGTACACACACATCCCTATCAGGCTTTGAAGGGGAGGGAGGACCCACCACCCTGCTCCTCTCATCATAGGAGGGCAGGGTGAGGGCTACACTGTAGAAAGGGGGGTTTGGAAATCTGCTTTCATCTTCCTTGTATTGTTTTGGTTTGGATGATTGTGGTAGGCATGGTGATGAAGCCGGGGGAGATGGTGCGCGTCTCTGCTTTGGTGATTTTGGTGGGCGTCGTTGAGGGGTGGGGGTAAAGGACATGCTGCCAACCCTGCGTATCGCCTTCATGCGGTCATCGAACTCCAGGAGGGAGGGCGAGGGTGAAAGGGTGAGCGGAGAGTAGAGAGAGCTGGGGGATGAATGAAGAGTATCCTCAAAGGCGTTGACAGGGGGGGTGACGGGCAGTGGAGACTCCTCCATTTGTGTCATAGGTCTCCCATAATCAGAACATTCCTCAGGCGGGTGCAGTGATAATTCTTCAAGGTTTTCTGAGCGATGTGTGTCTTTCTCCTGTTTTGATTCCTCTTGCCGCTTGTCCTTGGCAGAGGGAACAGATTGATGACGCAGGCAGTTGAATATGTTAGAGATAAACAATTTCACTCCTGACTTGTTCAGGCAAACTCCATTTGCCTTGAAAAGATGTCTGCGATCCCAGAAAAAGTTAAAATTGTCAATAAAATGGACAGAATGGTCAGTACAGGCAGTTGAAAGCCAGGTGTTCAGTGCAAACAATCTGCTGAATCTCTCCACTCCTCTTCTGACTGGCGGTAGAGGGCCACTGATGAACACCTCCGCATTTAGAGAGCTGACAGTTTCCAACAGACATTTAAAGTATTTTTTCAGCATTTCTGACTGTTGTTTCACAACATCATTTGTTCCAATAATATGTACCACATTCTTCACAGTCGGATGTTCAGCCCCAATATGCAGGATCTTCTCAGCCAAGTCAGAGACCATATCCTTGGGAAAACAGAGTACTTTGGTGTTGTTCTTACTACACAGACCTTTTACATCTCTTACAGCAGAGTCACCCACAATCAGAGTTTCAGGCCCAGTCGTTAGCTTTCCCTCTAGCCTTTTACTTTTGGAGTAGCTATTGGTCCTTACCCTGCTGTGTGAAGAGGACAGGTTATCCAGGTCATCAGAAAGAGATCTCCGGCTCTCGGTCAGCGGAGCGTATCTGTTCTGGATTGGCACACTTGGTGGTTTAGGAGGATTTTTTGTAGTTCTCCCTTTAGCAGCTGTCCACGGCTGTTTAGGGGTTGAAGAGGCGCTCTTCCTGGGTGATAACAATGCAGGCCAGCCGGTCGCATCACAGATTTCAGAGCGCTGGGCTCTGCCTGTTATTCGTCCTCCCAAATCCCATGGAAATGACTTACTCTTAGGCTTTGCACCCAGAGAGTTCCAGGGAGGACTACCACTTGTAGATTTATTACCCAGTACACAGCCCTCCTGTTCCTTGGAATCCTTGTAGCTGCTAACTAGCTGTGAGTTAGCATACCCTTTTCCATTATTTTGCAACACTGGTAAAGTGGTGTCATTCCCACGACATAGTCCATTCACTTCCACGTTAACTTCCAACCGTTGCATTTTCATTTCCAACACAGCCATCTTCTGTAGAAGTTTGTGGAAGTCATCTGTAGAGAACGGAGGCATTTTGCTACCAACTAGCTTAAGCTAAATAGCATGCAGTAGCCTACCAGGCTTTAGCTGTTGCTAGACTGAGGTCGTCGTAAACATTTTGAAATATGGCTGAAACCCTCCATCTATTTACGAAGATTAACTGTCCCAGTGATAAGTTAATGTCCAGGAGCCGCTGCTTGAAGTTTTCAGAGAATAAGAATAGGAAAATCAGGCAAAAGCAAGCGGGAAAGCGTCTGCACTGTAAGAAAGATAAGATAAGACAAAAAAAGCTTTTGAAAATATTATATTTTGATTTAGGTCAAAATATAATATTTGTAAACCTGAAGAGTCAGTGCCAGTGCCTTACCAGCCATGAACCTCACTGCAGAAGCTTATATATAGACATCCACTTTTGTACATATAAAAACGCCACTGCGAAAGCATTCCGAATCTTCTCCAAAGCTGTTTGTTTCTCCAAAGCTGTTTGTTTCTCACATTTGTAATATTATCCGAATTGTCCGGTATCATTGTCATGAAGGAGTACTTATACTAGATAATAAATATAAGGAATTATTACTTGTGAATCAGAGTCAATTTCCCAGGCCTTCCGTCTCTGCCAATCACATAACCTCTTACATCTCTGAGGCTTGTCCTTGCCTTTTGATGTATCAGTGATGCCTCTTATGAACATTGGGTCATCAATTTCTGTTGGTCCTTTATGTGACTCCGATCTCACAAGGACATCAGTATCAGGCAGCCTTTGAGGAGTAGACCGCAACTGCTCTCTCTCTCTTGTGCCAAACCCCTAGTGGAGCACGCTCAGTTACTGCGGACCGCATAAAGCTTAGCAGACTCTTCACGCTAACGAAGGATCACTTCTAGGCAGGGTTGGAAGGGTTACTTTGTAAATGTAATCAGTTACTGAATACTGAATACATGCTCTGAAAGTAATCAGAATACAGTTACAGTACGTATCTTAAAAATTTAACATATTCAGATTACTTTTGGAATACTTTCTTTTTCCATAACAGATGGGTATGTTTTGGTGAACAGGAGACACATATTTTACTGTTTTAATGGCTTATCAAGAACTCAAACACAACATCTTGGTGTCATTCTGGACAGCTCCCTCTCATCTGCACCCCACATAAAAAACATCACCCAGACTGCATTCTTTGTACTGTCTTAAAACCTTTCCTTGGAATATGTTATGAATTGTAAGGTGTCCTTGGGTGCTTTGAAAGGCGCCCCTAAATAGAATGAATAATCATTATTATTTATTATCTGAAACGATGTAAACACTAAAAGCTTTTTCCAGTCACTTGCCCCATGCATTCAGCAGCAGCAGGCCATTCACTTTGATTTGATCCCGTTATGAAATGTCATCATTTCGACAATAAATAAATTCTTATTTAAATGATGTGTGTGTGTCTCTGTATTCCTGATGATACACTGAGAGAATGAGCTCATAGGGCTGCTGATCACCATCTAAACAGTCTGTATATTGCATTACATTTGTATAATTAGACCCTCCAGAAAAACGCGGGCAAAAATCCTTGATTATGCGGGCTAAAATCCTTGATTATGCGATCAAACATGCAGGGTTTTATGTGATTTTATGCGGTGAAATTGCGGGAAGTTGCGAAATATGCAGAAAAAATAAATATTGGGCTGTCTTATTTATTTATTCTCTCTCACACACAACCTGCCACTAACGTTAAACCCCTTTACTATTCAATTAAACACATTCAATGTTTATTTATTGTAAAAGCAATTGGGCTATTTTAATCACACACACACACACACACACACACACACACACACACACACACACACACACACACACACACACACACACACACACACACACACACACACACACACACACACACACACACACACACACACACACACACACACACACACACACACACACACACACACACACACACACACACACACACACACACACCTCATTCTGTTTTCATTTACTCGTTCGTTATCTGACCAGCTTCAATCTTGTAGGCTACTCACCTCGTTTCTTGTAGCCCTCAAAAGGGTTTTGGAGGTTGATGCCTCGGTGAACGTGAGTTGTTTGGTTTTCTTGTCCGCAGCAGCAGAAAGCATTTTCGAATGTTTGAATGAATCAAAGTGGGTCGTCACCGTCGATGTTCTCTTATCTTCCAACACACAGTTGCACGGGGTGCAGAATAGTTTCCCCCCACTTTCGTGCAAGACATCGGGGTACTGCTTTGCCCGGTCTTTAGCAGAAATGTTCGTCGGTAAATGAGATGGATTAGATTTTTTCATCTTGGTGTTTTCTCTCTCGTGTGAGCTCCACACGTTCACTCTACGGTGTTGTTTACCTTCTGTGATGCGCGAGCTGATGACGTCGCGTCATCATCATCATCACTTCACGTCAAGACGAGTTAACTTTTTTTTTTCTCAACTTTGTGTGGAAAAATGCGGGGATTATGCGGCCTTTTGATAAATATGCGGCCTTTTAAAAATGTGCGCCATTTTGCTGATTATGCGGTAAATTCTGCGATCGCAGAATCGCGTTTTTATGGAGGGTCTATATAATGTAAGCTTCGTTGATACTTTGCCTGTGGGAGTACGAAAAAAATAGTTAGATATACTGAATATTATTTGATCTATTCCACCACTTAATCCCAAATAATGTAGAGGTGTGTTGTAGGTAGTGATGTTACATTTGCACCGAGGCTTCGGAGCGTGTGTAGAGTAATCCCCGAAGCTTTTTGTGAACCTTGTATCGAGGCTTGTATCGTTTTGGGCCAGTGACGTCACCGATGACAAACGAAGCCTCGCTGCCTGTCGATACCACGTGACTGCTTCAGAAAGCGATTCAGATCGGTTGAACCACAACGCTCATAATACCCTTGGATGTATAATAAGAACGATATTACCCCTCCTGTACCCGGGCCCGGTGCTGACACGATGTAATTAAGAGAGCTCAGACCCTCACTTATATAGAGGTCGGAACATGTCAAAAGTATAAATAAATAAAAGCATACATAAATGTAGGAATACAAAAATAAATAAATGAATAAGTACAGGACTAAATATATTTCAGTGTTTTCAGAAAGGTTTAGTGTACGTGCTGTGGCTCAGCCTGAAAGCAGTTGACTCAACTGCAGGGTCCCTGGTTCAACGACTGGTTAATACGTTTTTTTTGTTTGTTTATAAAAGCTACAGCTAAATGAGATAATGTAGTTAATAAATGTATTCTTCGATATGGTTTAGCCTTTCTCAGGCTACAACATGGTTAAGTTTACGAATATTATTAAGGAATACAAATCCCTCTTTGCAATGTTTAGCAGCCTCCTTAGGCTTTTCAATCACAATCATTAAACTGGAATAAATACTATATTGTTAACATGAAAATATGATTTTATGTTCGTTGTTTAGAGTTATTCTAAGGCTTTACTCATTGGGAACTCGTATGAGATAGAGCACACTGTCAAGATGTCCAATCTGCCTGTTTTACACACTTTGACCAACAGGGGGGTTTGTGTTCAAATGAAGCCCATGATGAAGCCTCATGAGATGAACCCTTTTGCAAACCAATTGGCTGGAAAGCTTCAAAGCTTCATAAGGCTTCATCTCGCCATCACTAGTTGTAGGTGCCTTAAATAACCCCTTATTTTCTAGTGAGATGTATTTTTATGTTCATATAATAGTGATTTCAATGCCACCCCAAAATGATCACTGGTTCCATCCTGGCCACCCCACTGAAAATGTCCTGGCTCCGCCACTGGCTACATAAACGTTATCTTGCACATTTTATCTAACCATCTCTGTTTCTAACTTTCAATATATTTTAAAAGAGATCTCTCTCTCTCATCTGCGTGCGGGGGCGGGGCCTCACAGACACGCTGCATCTCTCTCTCGCTCACAGATATGCTGCAGCGCTGTGCAGTGTGCACACAGTTCTGCCGGTGATGAATATTACATTTTGTGAGGAAACTTTTCCACCAATAATTCCAATAAGTATTCACTTCAGGTTTACGAAAGTAACTGTAATCAGATTACTTGTTTTTCAAATGTAACGCCAGCTGAATACAGTCTACTTGATTTTTGTATTCTGATTACGTAACGCCGTTACATGTATTCCGTTACAACCCAACCCTGCTTCTAGGCTACTGTCCCGCAGCTCCTGCCTCTCTGTTGGACTCTGTCGCAGCGGGGCTACTGCTGTGGTGCGGAGCGCATTAACCAGACTCTTCACAAAGAAGGATCAATTCTTCTTCAAGGCAGGGAAGGTTTCGCAGTAGCAGTCTACTGACCGCAGCTGCTGCCTCTCTGTTGGACTCCGGTACTGCACCTTACTCACAAGACGTTGTAAAAAAAAAAATGGGTGGGAGGCGAACGCAGTAACCACTCCGCCAACGCCACAGTCACCCCCGTCGTGCGGGCCGGATGAGAATGTCTGGCGGGCCGGATGTGGCCCGCGGGCCGCCAGTTGGTGGTCACTGGTGTAGGGCGTGGTTTGGGATTGGGCCTCCCTCTTGTTTCAGGTCTCTGTGCGCCCCGCCCCTGTGTGTCACCCGTGTCTGTGATTGTCTACCCGGCCCTGATTGTGTCCACCTGTGCCCCCTCACCTCGTGTATATATTGTCCTAGGCCGTTTCTCTAGGCGTCTCTCTTTGTCTTGTGCCAGTTCGTCTTGTCGTAGGGTTGCCAACTTCCAGAAATGGAGAAACGGGACGCAAAGATTTTCGGGTTTCTGGCGGATTTAGTTACTTTTTTAGTTACTCCACCTCCTCACCTGCTGCGACCTCGGTGGGAGGAGGACACAGCTCTTTTAGAATATCCCGAACAGTTTTGGGGCCAAGCACATTGGCTGTTATCATCTCAGCCTTTGTTCTTCCACATTGCATTTTCTTTGCAGTGTTCGAATCACTAAACATGGCACTTGCCAGCTTATTACTGCAGTCCATGCTGTTGTAACTCAAACCATGCTTAACTGTGTGATACACTGATGTTACCTCACATGCAGCAACTTTGTCTTGTTCTGCAGTTGAACTGCCGAAGAATTTAGTTATATTTGATGCACCTTTATTTTGTGTTGCTCGCTTGTGCATTTCTGTGCCAGCATGCTGTTTCAGGTCGTTTTCTCCACCGTGACCTATTGAAAACTCCCTCCCACACAAGGTGCAGAAGACCCGAGACAGATCTCCACTCACGGGCTTTACCCAACTGTGTTTTTCTTCCCACTGTTTGTTGTAAGACACAAGTCTTTTCTTTTTAGAAGGGCCAGGGCCCAGAACCACATCCTCTCTCTCTTCTCCTCTTTCATTATCACCTCCTCCACCGGCAGCGCTCATTTTCCCACACGACTGAACAGGCTGACATGCCACACAAACAATGATGCCGCGCCCGCCGCCCGCGGCCCACCGGAGAAAATCTCACACACACACACACACGTGCGAGCATTGTGCCTGCCCTGTCAACTGAGCGGTCCCAGCGCCCTTCACATACAGCACACAAACACACAGGCACGCAGCCAGACACACTGAATTGCGCGCAAACAGAAAAATATTTTTTATTTTTCCCTTTACACGGGAGTCCGGGACAAACAAAGTCCCGTACGGGACACGCCCCTTTTGGCTCAAATACGGGGAGTCCCGGGTAATACGGGACGGTTGGCAACCCTATCTTGTCATGTCACGCAGACTACCAGCATCTTTAGCTAAGCAAGGATCATTGATTTCTTTTGAGTGTTTTTGTTTTATTAGCTTACAGTAGTTACATTTTCCTCTATTGAGTGTTTTGTTTTATTAGCTTGTTACATTTTTCCTCTAGTGTTTTTGTTTTACCACACCTTAAGTGACTTTTTTTCCTCTAGTGAGTGATCTTTTGTTTGAAACCTTGTATACTGTGTCAAACTATGGCAAGCCGATTTAGCTTTTATTCATTTCTGGAGGATATACAAAAATCTATTCTTAGGCCTACTAGTAAGAATGCGAATTCTTACTAGTAATAATATTTATTTCTGATATCAAAAATTGAATTTTAACTAGTTAGAATGCTAATTCTTGATATCACAAATTCAATTGTAACTAGTTGTACTGTGTATTCTTGATATCAGAAATGCGATTTTAACTAGTGAGATTTGCATCGTTTTTCTCATTTATTTCAATGGGAGTTGGAATTTGAACTAGTTCAAATGCCAATTTCTGATATCAGTAATTCAATTGTTGATATCAGAAATACAATTTGAACTAGTTCAAAATCCTTTTTTGATATCAGGAATTATATTGTTACTAGTTATAATTCAATTTGTATGTATTGAAAAAAAACATTACTTATAGTGAAAACCACCCTTGAATGATGGGATAGTAGACTAAAAGCTTTAGGAATCCAAACTATAACATATAATAAGTACCCTGTATCAAGATTGATGCAAAACAAGTGACATTTGAGAGGTTTAGCAAAAAAAAGAAAAAAACTTCTGGGGTCATTTGGGTGGATTTGCCATATCTCTGGCCCCCCTCGTCGATTTTGATGATTGACACCTCTTTTTAACCACTAGAGCAGGGGTGGGGAACCTCCGGCCCCCGGGCCGTATACGGCTTGCGAGACCATTTGGTAAGGCCCTCGAGGTAATTTATAAACACACGCAAAAAAATTAAAGAATCTAGACCGCAAAATAATTAAACAAGCGTGTGCCTGTTTTTCCTGGCCAAGGTCCGGGTCCTTGAACACAACACGAGTCTCGTCTGACAGGGGTGTAGTTTGTTTCAGTCTGCAGCTTTATTTCCGTAACTCACAACTCCATCACATGTATATTCTCGCGCTTGCGGATATAGTACATCACAGTGTAAGCCTGTGTCAGCATGCAGTTTAATAAAGCGCCAACAGGCGTCACTATATAACAGGCATTAACAGATGCCCATATCTGTAACATCTCCTTTCCTTTAGCTGTAAACAACATCAGCATGTCACTTTAAAGTGCAGGTAAGTGCTACATTGTACAACACTTTAACATCGTCAACCTCCAAGACATGAAAACAATTACAATACTGTTTAACCATGCAAGTACCGATACAAAACTATAATAATATACAACAATAATATCCAACAATTCTTTTTTTTTTCTTTTTCTTAACAGTCCAACAGACTTAGTGACAATGTTCCCAGTTGTATCACAGGTTCAGTCTCTGCGGCGGCCGTAACAGGCGAACACACCGCGAGTATACAGCTTGGCTCTCTGTATTTACTGGCTTCCCTGGTGTCAAACCCCGCCCTTGCGCTGGGACCCCTGGAGAGTGAAGAGGCTCCCCCAAACCTGTGTCATCCTGGACCGGGTCGGTTCTGGCTCCACCTGCAGCCCTCTCTGCGTTGACATGGCCCCGGTCCCTGTGGCAGCTCTGCTCCGGCCCTACCAGCTATCGCATCCGGGCTGAGCGCTCCGCAACCCGCAGATCCACCCGGTTTCTCCTGTAGAGCGTGCCGTCCACCTCCACTACGAATGAGCGAGGAGCGAATTTCTGGAGGCATTGACCCAGTTGCCAACGGCCTGTGCGATCTCCTGGAAGAGGCCTCATCCTTATGTGTTCCCCAACATTCAGTTCTGGCAAGTCCTTGCCGATATGTCATAGGCGGATTTTGCAAGCCGCCGTTTCAACCGCAGCTTCTCCGTCACTCCAGTCACTAACCACGGTTGCAGCAAGCTGTCCGCAACCGGCAACGAAGTCTTCAGCCTTCGTAACATTAAGCGTTGGGCTGGACTGCTGTCCAACCCCTCAGTGGGCGTGTTGCGCCAATGGAGAATGGCCTGCCATTTATGCGTGCCATCCAACTTTGCCCGCTTGCAGAGTGATTTCACTATCTTGACAGCTGACTCAGCGTTGCTGTTTGATCCCCACTTTGCTGCAAACTTCCTGAACTGTTCACAGGCAAACTGTGGGCCATTATCTGTGAGCACTTTGTCTGGCTGTCCGTAGCGTGCAAATTGAGATTTACAGCGTGTGATGAGTGTCAGCTGATAGATCCGGCAGAAGATCAATCTCCCAGAAGTCTGAATAGTGGTCCACTAGGACGATGAAATCTTGGCCAGCGTAAGAGAAGATATCCATACTCACTGTTTGCCATGGACGTGTTGGGATATCATGCAACATCAACGATTCCTTCTGCTGGGCTCGTGCATATTCATTGCATGCAGAGCAGTTCGACACATAGTCTTTTATCTCTGCTTTCATGTTTGGCCAGAACAGCGTATCCATGGCGCGCCGTAACATGCCTCCCCCCGATGTGGCTGGTGTGTATGCGTCTTAACAACTCTGCCCTCAAGGCCTTAGGGATAACAACGCACTGCCCTCTGTATAGCACACTGTTTTGCACGTTGAGCTCATCCCTGAAGGGCCAGTATTCTCGCACCAAAAGGGGGGTGTCATCTTTGAAATCAGGCCATCCCCTGAGGATTACTGATGTCAAAGCTTGTAATACATCGTCCATCTCTGTGTGCTGGGCAATTTGGCGAAACCTGAAGTCAGTAACATCCAGATGCTGTGCCTGATCCAGCTCCGAGTCCTCCGCCTGAAAGCTGTCCATGGAACACACCGCCTGTCGTACATAGGGCGTGTCGGAACCACGACACGGTGGAGTGGCCCTGCTTAGAGTGTCACTGACATACATCTCCGTGCCTGGTTTGTAAACAACATCCAGCTGCAGTAACATGCCCTGAAGGCGTTTAGGCGCACTCATGAGGGGCTTCTTAAAGATGGTGATCAGTGGTTTGTGGTCTGTTTCTGCAGTGATTGTGTCCCTGCCGTATAGGTACTGGTGAAATCTCTGGCATGCAAAAACTATGCTTAAGCACTCCTTCTCTATTTGAGCGTAGTTTTGCTCAGTCTGTGTCAGTGCGCATGAGGCAAAGGCTATGGGCTGCCACTTTTGCAGCAAGCAGCACCCCAGTCCATTCATGCTGGCATCACTCTGGATCGTTACAGGCTTTGTGACGTCATAATATTTGAGAACCGGCGTGTTGGTGACCATCCGCTTTATCTCGCGTATTGCATCATCGTGTTTTGGCAGCCAGTGCCATGCCGTGTCCTTATCCAGGAGTCTGCGAAGAGGCTCACAGATCTCCGATAGCCTTGGCAGGAACTTAGCCAGATATGTCACAAACCCAATCATTCGTTGCACTGCCTTAGCATCCGTGGGCGTCGGCATGTCCAACACTGCTTGAGTTTTCTCTGGGTCGATTTTCAGTCCTTCTGTAGACAGTACATGGCCGTGGAAATGTACAGCTTTGAGCTTGAACTGCAGCTTGCGTAAACTCAATCTGAGCTTCACAGCCCTGCACCATTGCATGAGAGCTCTTAAGTTGGTGTTGTGGTCCTCTTCAGCCTCTGCATCCGTATCGCCACACCCGACCACCAGGATGTCATCCGCAATAGGCTCGATGCCAGCCAGGCCTGATAGCAGCTCATGTTGCTTGCGCTGATAGATCTCTGGCACCACTGAGACTCCAAACGGGAGTTTGAGCCATCTCATCCGACCCCATGGGGTCCAGAATGTCGTCAAGCGGCTGCTTACCTCATCAAGCTTGCACTGGAGAAAGGCGTCACGAGCATCAACCAGTGTGAAGACACGAGCCTTGGGCAGTTTGTACAAGACGTCTTCTAGCGTTGGCATGTGGTAATGGGACCTGAGAAGTGCCTGATTGAGAGGCTTTGTGTTACGGTGTGTGTAGGAAGCAGGACCCAAATGCAGATTAAAGTGACAAAAATAACTCCTTTATTTCAAGGCTAAACTATTTACAAAGACTGAACAGAACACTCACCGCAGACCAAGCCATATCACAAGACGAACCGACAAAGACAGACAGAAAAACCAGAACTTAAATACACACAAGACTAATCATACAAACAAGACACAGGTGAGGAGGGAGGAGAAAACACAGGGACACCAGGTGAACACAATCGGGTAAATTAGACACACCAGGGAAACTAACGACAGGGAACCACAGACAGATCTAAACAAGACAAAACACAACGCAGACAGAAAACCAAAGACAGATCTAGACAAGACACAACGCAGACAGAAAACCAAAGACAGATCTAGACAAGACAAACCACAACACAGACAGATCGTGACATTACCCCCCCTCAAGGGACGGATCCCAGACGTCCCAAAACAAAACCACAAAAGTCCAAAACCTCAAGCAGGGTGGGTGGAGGGGGTCCGGAGGAGGGACGCATCACTAAGCCACCAGGGTGGGTGGAGGGGGTCAGGAGGACAGGACTGAGCTGACCGCCCAGGGGCACAGCAGAGGACCAGGAAGGGATCTCGGGCGGACGGCCCGGGGGCAAGGCAGAAGCCGAGAAGGGGGACTCGGGCGGACGGCCCGAGGGCAAGACAGAGTCCAAGGTGGGGGTTATGGAGGGGCGAAGGCCACCGCAGCCGGAAAAGTCAGGGGGCCGAGCATGAGGGCGAGGACCGCGGCCGGGAAAGTCAGGAGGCCGGGCTTGAGGGCGAAGACCGCGGCACTCAGGGGGCCGGGCTCGGGGGCGAAGGCCGTGGCCCTCAGGGGGCCGGGCTCGAGGGCGAAGAATGCAGCTCACAGGGGGCCGGGCTCGAGGGCGAAGACCGCGGCTCTCAGGGGGCCGGGATCGAGGGTGAAGACTGCGGCTCTCAGAGGGCCGGGCTCGAGGGCGAAGACCAGACAGCTCCGGAGGCCGGGCAGGACCCGGTGTCGGCTGAACAGGAACCGGAGCCGGTGGAACAGGCTTCGGCAGGATCCCCCACGGAAGAGGACCAGGAGTTGGCAGGACCCCCGGCGAGACAGGTGATGGCGGGGCCTCCAACGGAATAGGACAAGGGGTTGGCAGGACCCCCGGCAGGAGAGTAGTTGGCGGGACCTCCAACGGGACAGGACACAGGGTTGGCAGGACCTCCGGCAGGAGAGTAGTCGGCGGGACCTCCAACGGGACAGGACAAGGAGCTGGCAGGACCCCCAGCGGAACCTCTAACGGCACAGGACCTAGGGTTGACAGGACCCTCAGCGGAACAGGACATGGTGTCGGCAGGACCCCCGGCGGAACAGGTGACGGCGGGACTCCAACAGGACACGGGGAGCTGGAGTGGGTCGGAACACCGACAGAACCCAAGGGACTGGAGTGGGCCGGAAAGCCGGAACGTGAGCCAGAATCAACGCTGCTGGGGCCGGTACTGGAGTCGGAACTGGAGCCGGAATTGAAGCCAGAATCATGGCTGTAAGGTCCGGTTCTGGAGCCGGAAACATGGCTGTAAGGTCCGGTTCTGGAGCCGGAAACATGGCTGAATGGGCCGGCTCTGGAGCCGGAGCCATGGCTGTAAGGTCCGGTTCTGGAGCCGGAAACATGGCTGTATGGGCCGGCTCTGGAGCCGAATCCATGGCTGCCGGGACCGGTTCTGGAGCAAGGACCATGGCTGCTGGGGCCAGAACTGGGTCTGTAACCATGGCTGCTGGGGGCTGAACTGGTTCTGGAACCATGGCCCTTTGGGCTCGTGCTGCTAACCTGGCGACTCCTTCTTTTAGGAGCCGTTTGGAGGCTCCGTGGACCTCCAAAAGCCAGACGAGTACCAGCGAATGGCTCCTGGACTGTAGCAAACACTGGGTGAGAAGCAGGGGCTGACGCCAGACGGACCACACCGATGCGTGTGGTATCAAAAAGGGAATTGGGAGACCTGGGTCTATCAGGATCGGGAAAACAAACCGGGATGTAATCCAAAAGCCAGGCAGGTAAGAATTTAACCAAATCTTTATTCTCCATCGTAATCTTGCATGTATCTGCCAGAGCAGCCTCTCGCTGCTGAACCCTGACCGCTCCCATCCATCGATTAGCGCAGTTAGTCAAACAGAAGGTATAATCCAATAGTTCCTGCTCAAAAGGATCTGCTGGGCCCATATCTCTGGTCGGTTCGTTCTGTTACGGTGTGTGTAGGAAGCAGGACCCAAATGCAGATTAAAGTGACAAAAATAACTCCTTTATTTCAAGGCTAAACTATTTACAAAGACTGAACAGAACACTCACCGCAGACCAAGTCATAACTCTTTTTTTTTTAACTTTTTATTAGAAAATTCATCATTTACATTTTATTGCGATACCTTGTCTTTACATACCGTAACTGTGGCCATACATTTTAAACAATAATCATGCAAGACATGACAAATAAGAGAAACAAGCAAAATGCAATTGCCCGGGATAGACTACCAAAAACCCCATTGGACTTCATTTGATAGTCCAATCACAGTAAATAATGATACAAAACCACAATATGAGAAACAAACAAAAATTAACAAAAACAAAAACAAAAAACAAACACAATTAATTAATAATAAGGTAATCATTTTTGCATAAGCCACACTTTATGTTTATCCAGCCACTCCACACCATACTCCCACCGCACATGCTAGCCAACCCCATCATACTCAAACACCAGGCTGTCATCGTCCATAACACCCACTAGAGCGCACCCTTCCACAAAGCTTTCCAGAAAAATGTCTTTCTCCAGGTATGCGTATGCCATGTGAATGTTTTTGCTTAGTATCCGTTTGAAAACATCCCATACATCTACTGTTCTGCTCTCATTATGGGCTACGTCCCTCCTGATCTTCACAGCATACTGGGCATGGCTCAGCACATAATTGCAGAGATTCACATTGAGCCCTTTCATTCTCTCATGCACCCCAAACAGCCACAACTCCTTCCATACCATCGTTTTTATTATCCTCTCGCCCCAACATTTATCAATTAGCCCTTTCAGTCTTTCAAAGTACACTCCCAGCTTGCTACATTCAAAAAATTCATGCATACACGTTTCAACCTTTGTCTTACACACATCACATTCCCTCTTCACTGTGACATCAAACTGGCTTATGATCAAGTTGTTGTACACCCTATTGTGATGCAAAAAAATATCGAAATGTTCACACTCAATGCTATTCCACTTAACCCTTAAATTCCCCCATATCTTCCGCACATCAAACTTCTCAAGAACCTTTTCCCACACACGCTCAGAAGCAGGCCTTCTTATTTTATTTCCCCTCAGTATTTAGTAAATCGTCTTAGTCTTTACCTTTTCTATTTTCACACACACATCTCCCTCCCCTACATTCCTGCCACACTCTCACCACCTCTTACCGCTTCGCTCTCAATCATTTCCTTCCACCCACCAGGCATTCCCTTTTTCACCCTGTTCAAGATCCCTTCCGCTGTTTTCAAAGGCAGTCTCCCCCCTTTACCCCTCACCTCATCCACTATCACCTGTGCCCCCATAAACCCCGGTACATACTCATAAACCAAATCCCTGATGTGTCTGAAACCCGCCCCCCACATTTGGAGATCGAATACAGGGCACTTCTCCACAGCGATCATATGGTTCAGGAATACAGGCTGATTCCACACTTGTTCAACATTCACACACTCATGCTTCACCCCTTTTATGAACTCCCCCCATGCCAATAGAGCCTCTCTGTGGTACTCCGAAACACTGCTAAGCATTTCTTTTTTTAAAGACATGAATAAAGCGCTGTCACCACAGCCTCCACACTTATTGATTGCTTCTTTTAAAAATACTTTCCAAGTGTAACAGGCCCCGCTATGCAGGGCGCGATGACAGATAGTATTCCTGCAAAACAGGAGAAATGATGAACAACCAAATTCTTAGCTGCTCGTTTGGCGGGTCTTGCCAGAATTTATTATTCATTTGGCACACACAATTGTTAATGCCCTTAACCATTTGACACAACACACACAATTGTTAATGCCCTTTTCTGTCTTCAATATAAACACTTGTCTATATATATTCATGTCTTCAATATATTTGAAATAAACACCATGACTTAAAATAAGAATTTCTCTATTCAGATATTGATTTTGTAATCGAACCCTTTTAAATACCTTCCCAGGTAAAGCATCAGAAACTAATCTGTGCTAGCATTAGCAGTCAACAAGCATTTATGTATTAACTCTGACCATAGAACAAATACAGATAATACAAAACACACACACAAAATACTTAGGATATAAACCCGGAAAATATGTAAGTACAAAATGTACAGGAGCTGTAAACAATTACATTTACTTGCATTCACTTTGATCAAAGCTCAGTTATGCTACATTAAAATAGCGACCGCCATTACACAGGCGCACACAGCAACCACGAGGCAGTCTCCAGCATTGAAGACAATAAATAACGTCCAAACACCACTTCAAACACTAGGACATCGTGACACAACACTACCGTGGATTCTTATAACACTTGTGATAATATGTACACAAAACTGACCTGCAAAACAGGAGAAATGATGAAGAACCAAATTCTTAGCTGCTCGTTTGGCAGGTCTTGCCAGAATGGCAAGGCAGCTCGGTCTCCACATCAGTCCGTTTACGGCAGGCGCAAATCACAACAAACCCGTTTACGGCAGTGTTACCCTGCCATCTACTGCCCCCTGCTGTCCATTGTTAAACAGGTTTCTAAAATGATATTAAATATAAACATACAATTGTGATCACACACTGTGTGGGTCACACAAGCATGATCTTTTTTATCTTCTTTGTCGCTGATATATTTAAGTATCATTTTGACCCTTAATGCCTTCTTTTTCCTTTCCAAGTTGATCAGCTTCATCCCTCCATCCTTATGCTCATTCTCCATTACCTCTCTCGCAATTCTAACGCCCCTCCCACCCCACAAAAACTCATTTATTGCCGTGTCGACTTCCTTACGAACCCTCTCCGGCATTTCCATGACAGTCATGATATAGACTAATTTGCTCCCTATGAGCCCATTTATCACAACTACCTTCCCTCTTAACTTCAAACATCTCAGCTTCCAAAACCTGAGCGTCCTCTTTATGCTGTTAATGATTCCCTCATATTGCATATCCCTCCCCTCCATTTCCTTTATACCCAAATTGACACCCAGCACCTTAAAATAATCTTTCCTTTCCCTGAGCTCTATTCCTGTCCTATCCACTCCATCCTCACCTATATACATTACTTCTGATTTGTCCGTGTTTATCTTTGCCCCTGACGCCCTGCCATACTGCCCTACTACTTCTAACACTTCCCTCACACTATCCCCATCTCTGACCGTAACCGTGGTATCATCTGCATACTGGTACAGGAGACTGACCTGTCCCCCGGTATCTCCACCCCCCTAATGTTTTGGTTCTGAATTAGCATTGTGGCTAATGGTTCAGCTGACAAGGCATACAGCATGGAGAAGAGAGGACATCCCTGCCTGACCGACCTCCCTAACCTAAACACGTTGGTTTTGATCCCATTTATCTTGACACAACTCACCGCCCGACTGTATAATCTTTTGATCCAGCCCACCATCTTCACTCCAAATCCTGCTTTCTCTAACACTCTATATAAATACTCGTGATTGACACGATCAAACGCTTTGTTCAAATCAAGGCTCATTACTATGCCCCCCTTCCCCTCCTTCATGTGTTTTATGACGTCTCTGATACTGCTTGTCGTATCACTTATATCCCTCCCCGGTACACTATACGCCTGAGTCCCACCCACCACTGTTTTGATAACCCTCTTGATTCTATTCCCCAGTACCCTGGCCAGAATTTTGTAGTCATTGTTAAGCATGCTCAACGGCCTATAGTTCTCTAATCTGTCCCTATCCCCTTTTTTGAAGATCATGCTTATAACCCCCGTTGCCATGCTGGCCGGCAAGTCATCCTCCTCCTCAATGTGTTTGAACACCCTGTGCAACACCGGTATTAGCAGTTCCCTAAATGTAATATAAAATTCTGCTGTTAACCCATCTAACCCCGGACTCTTATTTCTACCCAACCCTACTATTGCTAGATCTATTTCTCCTGTGCCAATCTCTCCCTCACACATCTCTCTATCACTCTCATTTAAGGTCTTGTCCATTGTGTCTATCGCCGTCTCTACACTCTCCCTTTCGGTCTCTTCTGCCCTAAACAACTCCCCGTAAAACACCTCTACTCTCTCTGCTATCCCTACTAAATCTCTTATTTTCCTGCCATCCTTTCCCTCAACTTGTTTTAAATAATTCCTTTCCTGCTTACTTTTTTCCAGCCCTAGAAAAAAGCTAGTGCACCTTTCCCCCTCCAGTGCATATTTGGCCCTGCTCCTGCCCCCTGCATTTGTCCTTCTCTATACCCTCCAGCTCATCCTTGAGCCTCGTATATTCTCCTAAATCCCTCCCCGTATCTCATCTATTTTCTCCGCCTCTTTAACGAACTCTCTCTTCACCCTTTCCTCCCTTCTTCTGACAAGCATGTTTTTTTCCTTACTGTGTTTTATGCTTATTTGTTTGATCTCATCTTTGAGTTCCCCCCACCCAGTTAATATATTACTGCTCCTTGCACCTCCCTCCCTTATACACTCTCTCACCCTCTCCTTGTACACCTCATCATTCAGCAGTTTGGCATTCAGGCACCACACACCTCCACACCTCTCATTCATTCTCAGCCCCATCCTGAGACTAAGAACCATATGATCGCTCAGCGCAGTGGCCCTGTATTCAATGCTCCCAATCTTTCCAGCTACAGCTTCTGAGCACAGAGCGAAGTCAATCCTACTCTGTGTGAGCTTGCCCTCCTCCACTTGTCCCCTAGAGAATTCCCTCGCACCCACATTCCTTTCTCTCCACACATCAATCAACCCGTTCGCTCCCATTATGCTTTGGAGCGCTCCTCTAGAGGAGTCATTCCCAAAGCGAGCACTCGCTGTCGCATCCAACCTCCCACACCATACATTGAAGTCCCCAACAATCATGCAGTTCCCCCCACATTTGCCCCCCAACCCCTCAAAGAAAATCCTTCTCTCCTTTTGCCTATTAGGGGCATACACATTTATCAACTTGAACTTTTCCCCCATGTATTCATACTGTACTCCAATCATTCTCCCTTCACCATCATCCTCAACCTTCCTTGCATTCCTTACCTCCCCTGAGTTGATAAGTATCGCCACCCCCCTAGCATGTACACTCCCATTATTTGTAAACACTTCACCCATCCACTCCTTTTTTACCTCCTCCACACACCCCCCATCCCAATGTGTTTCCTGCAGACATATTATACTGGCCCCACATAGAATTAGCGCCCGTTCTCTTCTAATCCTACTTTTGAGGCCATTGCCGTTAAAGGAGGAGATGGTTGCCATCAAAAAGGATGTTATTATAATAAGCGTCCTTAACATCGTTACCTTAAGCTGATTTCTTTCCTGAGCTCCCCCTCTGTTGAGCTCGCTCTCCTTTTCTCCATCTCCCTCTCCTTGTCCTCTTTGCGTCAGCACTCCGCCCGGCGTTCTCCGCTGAGGTCTTCTTCTCATGCTCACGCCTGTTTCTCATCATGCCGCGGCCCCTCTGCTTATCATTAGGGTTCCCGAAGACCATGGCGCCCACAGGGTCCTCCTCCAGCACTCCCTCCTCCATCTCTGATGCCTCCGAGATGTCCTCCACCACTCCAGGACTCCGACACTTCTTTCCCCCGCCGCTGCTACCTTCGGTGCCTCCGCCGCTCTGCCTTGCACTTTTCTTAGCTCCATCCTCACCTCCCGCCGCTCCTCCCCCACTCAGGCCTTCATCCTCATCGCTGACCTCCTCAAAGGGTCTTTTCTTTGCTCCTTCCGCCCCTTCCTCGTCCTCCTCGTCGTCCTCCTCCTCGTCTTCCTCCTCCTTATCTTGCTCCTCGTCTTCCTCCTTGTCCTCCTTCTCTTCCTCCTCCTCTCTCTCTCCACCCTGAACCTGCACTCCCTGGCATAATGTCCTGTCTGGCCACACTTGTGGCACTTAAACTCCGGGCACTCCCTAAAGAAGTGACCGGGCTGGATGCACAGCCTACAGACAGGAACCTGGCGATTGTGCAATACTCTGAAGTACTCCGCCCCCCTCACTGTGTCTAACTTTGTGGAATAGGGGAGGGAGCTGACCTTGTCATTGAACCTTACTCTCAGGAATCTGGTGCCGTCTGTGATTTCTGTGCCCGGCCACACTCTTTTTTTGATTGCCGAGATGGGCTCGACCCCCCACTCTTCCAGTCTCTTAAGTATCATCCTATCAGGTACATATACCGGCAGATTTAGGAACGAGACAGTCAGATCTTTGTTCAAGAGGTCCTGTGCGTGCACCATGACCCCGTTCACCCTCAGCCCCTCCATTATTTTCATTTTCCCTAGACAGGTCCGCATGGTGACTTCATATAGCCGCTCCCCTCTCACTCTGCACCCGTCCACAACCCCACACTTTTTTTGTATTCCCTTTAGTAAGTCCATCATTGTTACTGCGTCTCCTCCATCCACAGTTACCTCCACAGTTAGTTCTACACTGTACCTCTCACTCCCCTTCTCCTTTCTTGTTTCCTCCTCTCCCGTTTTCTTGTTTTGTCCTTGTTCTTCGTCGGTATCCTCCTTTCCGTCCGTTTTGCCCCCCTCTTTCTCGTTGTCCATGATCCGCATTGCCGTGGTCTTGTCCATTCCTGGCTCAGTTGCCATTGAATCTGTCATAAAAAATAAAAAAAACCAGCTCAGGGGAAGAACCCCCAGGGGGGGCGTTCAAAGAAACCCCACACCTGTTCGCCAAAGCAACGAATATGTAGGCTCCGTGAAAAAAACCTCACAAACGCTTTAAATCGTACTCTGACCACCACTTCTTCGTTCTCTACCACTCGTCAGCCGTTGGATCTGAAGGAACAAGTCATTACACAAGACGAACCGACAAAGACAGACAGAAAAACCAGAACTTAAATACACACAAGACTAATCATACAAACAAGACACAGGTGAGGAGGGAGGAGAAAACACAGGGACACCAGGTGAACACAATCGGGTAAATTAGACACACCAGGGAAACTAACGACAGGGAACCACAGACAGATCTAAACAAGACAAAACACAACGCAGACAGAAAACCAAAGACAGATCTAGACAAGACAAAACACAACGCAGACAGATCGTGACACTTTGGGTCAATGCAGATTCTTATCTTGTCCGGTTTAGCTACTGTCACCATGTTGCTTATCCACGCTGTTGGCTCTGTCACTGGCGTAAGGTTGCCTGCTTTCACATGTTTGTCCAGCTCTTCCTTAAGCCGGGCTTTTAGCGCTACAGGGACATTTCGTGGTGAGCACTGGACTGGTGTCACTTCAGGGTTCAGATCGAAATGAATATTACCTGGGACTGACTCGATCGGGTCATGGAAAACATCATGAAAGTCTTTCAGTAGCATTTCTTTTGTGAGTGGCATAGACTGGATTGCATCAATAGTGTTCACCTCCGCTGGCAGTAGTTCTCTTGGAATAGTGAATTTCACAAGGCCCAGATCAGTGCATGCAGCACCACCTAGCAGGGGCTTTTGTTTGGTGTTCAATATCTCAAACACAAGTTTGTGTGTTTTCCCCCTGACCACACAGTCAGTGTGAAATTTCCCCAGGGATGGCATGTATGTGTCAGAGTACAGCTTTAGCCTTGTTCTGGTCGGCTGTAAGGCTGTCTTTGGTGACAGTTTCTCTTTAAACTGGCGGCCCATAACATTGCAAGTGGCCCCTGTATCTAGCTGGCATAGCTGTCTTTTCTTATTCAGGTGTAGGTGCACAAACCATTTGCGTCCAGGTGCTTTCACATTCCCCACATATTCAGTGACATTGTATAGGTTTTCACTTGTATCTGAGTCCCCTTCAGTTTGCTGGACATCGTCAACAACATTAACTTTTCTTGTTTTCTCTGCTCTGCTGCTGGCCTGACATACTTTTGCAAAGTGATTTGAAACGCCACATGCTCGGCAGGTCTTAACATAGGCTGGGCACTGCTCTCTGCCCCGTTTGTGTCCATTTCCACAGTATTTGCAGGTCCACTGCTGCTCTCTCTCAGCCGCTGTATTTCTTTCCGCTGTTTTCCACTGTGTTTTGCGTCGTCCGCCTTGCCTGTCCACCATAGCCTGTGATTGCGGGCTCTCAATAAGCCTCATGCGTGACTCCGTCAATTCTGCAAGGCGGCAAATCTCCACAGCTGTTGGTAGCGTTAGGTCCCGTTCACGCAGCAGTCGCCGTCTGGTGCTCTCGCTGGCAATACCGAGTACCAGCCTGTCCCTAATCAGTTCATCTTTTAGGTCACGGTACTCACATGATGATGCTTTTTCCCTCAGCTTTGTTATAAAGCTATCGATCGGCTCGTCCGGTCCTTGTTTGCAGCATCCGAACGTGTATCTCTCATAAATCACATTTTTTGCCGGCTTGAAATAATCCCCCAACGCATCCAAAATTGTTTTGGGGTCTTTCTTTTGTTCCTCGGTCAGCGTGACGTTGTGCATATATATATGCCGGCACTCGTTCCCCATAAGCCGTCTCAGTGTGGCTGCCTCCACCGCATTCGTCTTTCGGTCAGACCTGTAGCGAGCAAAACGTTCTCAAATTCTGCTCTAAAAACCACCCAGTTTTTGGCTATATCACCAGACATATGCATGCCCTCGGGTGCCGGAATACTGTTTGTCGCCATGACGTGAGTTTTCTTGAGCTTTTAGTCCAAGAAGACCGCTTCTGACACCATGTTTCAGTCTGCAGCTTTATTTCCGTAACTCACAACTCCATCTCATGTATATTCCCGCGCTTGCGGATATAGTACATCACAGTGTAACGGTACGTCCACACAGCAGCTTTGAACAAATCTTCCAACGCTTCCAACTAGGGGTGTAACGGTATCCGTATTCGTCCCGTACCGTCACGGTTCAGACGTCACGGTTCGGCACACGCAGTCACACGACGAATACGCCTTTTTTTTTACGAGTGGGAAAAAAGTCTTTCATTCAGGGCAGTATCCACTACACTATATATAATCCAGGGGGCGGTATTGCACCTAAAAGCTGTTTTGCCAGCCGCCCTTAAACAACAAATGAAGAACAAGAAGAAACACAACAACAAAACGAACAAAATACAAGAAGAAGAAAAGTTGGTATGGCGATTTCAGATAACACACAGGAGCTAGAACCCACCTGCTTCTTTTAAATCAGCTGTGTGGGAACATTTCGGGTTCCCTGTGGACTACAATAACGATTAAGTGTGCGAGTGGTGGATCGGACGAGTGGTGGATCGGACGAGGACGGTGTGTCGCATGGTGTGTCGCCGTTGTTCTACAGTGGTGCGGTATGCTAATGGTAACACACGCCAAACATGCTAAATCGTATCAGAAGGCATCACCCAGATTTGCCGGAGCCCGGCAAAAGACAACAGCAGTTCAACAGCTTATCCCCGCTGTTTTTAAGAAGCCAATAGACATGAGAGCCGAGAGACCAAAATAAATAACGGAAGCTTTTGGCATATGTTTTTCAACGACTTTGCGCTCTTGAAACACTTTCTTATTATTTATGATGTCATATTTTCAAGACATTCTTTTTAGTTTTACAGCTTGATGAAACTGTTTGTTTTGTTTGAGATCAGCCATTATAGATAATATGGCCATCTGAGTGTACTGTGTATGGTTTGTTTTTAACGGTTTACAGTTAATTATTCAAAATGTCAGAGTTCTTTATTTTTAAACAGAAACTTGCACTACTGTTCAAACATAAATAACAACAAACCTGGAATTATGCATTTGGGACTTTTTTTTGCTTTTTCTTGTTGTACCGAACCGTACCGAACCGTGACTTCTGTGAACCGTTACACCCCTACTTCCAACGCTTCTCTGCCCATTGACTTTGAATGGGGATGACGTCACTTTGCCTCGCTTTTCGCCGAACTGCATTGTGGGGGAGCGAAGCGAAGATTTCCAGGATTCAAAAGTTGAGCAATGTTCAACTTTTGAAGCTGAGCTGGAAGCGTCAGCCAATCAAATCCCATTTATGCAAATCTGACAGTACAAGCGCTAGCCAATCAAACCACGTGTATGCTGGGAGAGCCAGACCGCAGTTCATTTCCTCATATTCCAAACGAGAAATTACGGTAGCAAATCACCCGGTTCTTTACGACCAGAACTATTTACCGGGATACAAACCGGAGGAACCAGGCATGGAGGGAGGTGGCAGAGACAGTGGGTGAAACTGGTAGGTTTTCGCCTGTTTGGGGAGTTTATATATATATATATTGCTCGCATAAAATCCCCGGGGTTTTTTGCTTTGTATGTCGGGGGCGGGAGATTCATGTGATTGGTTGTTGGTCGCGTTGCTCGCAAAAAATCCCCAAGCTTTCAGACACGCCCAGCTCCAAGATTTTCAAGATTTGTTTAAAGCTGCTGTGTGGACGTACCGTAAGCCTGTGTCAGCATGCCGTTTACTAAAGCGCAAACAGGCGTCACTATATAACAGGCATTAACAGATGCCCATATCTGTAACATAGTTCTGACGGAGAGCACTAGAACGCCATTCCGGCACTTCAAAAATTGCAGTATCCATAAGGAGCCGTACACATGCCACATCTTCCTGGGGGAGCATCCCCCGGACCCCCCTAGAGGAGGTTAGGTCCCCCCCCGACTTAAATAATGTTCACATGGATAGGATACTAAATACATTTGCACACATCTTGTGTCCATATCTTTCTGTTTTGGTGCTCCAACAAACCGTGCACGTGAATGCATGCGCGAGTCATGGTAAAAATATCTGGATTAAGAGGTTGCTTTTTCTTTGCACAGCATGAAAGAAAGGTGAAATGAATGGGCTGTGATTTTAGTATTCTTAAGCAGAGGTCCATAATTTGTACGGCCCTCGGAGGATGTTGAAAAAATTGAAATGGCCCTTGAGAGGAAAAAGGTTCCCCACCCCTGCGTTAGAGCCAATAGAATCAAAGGGGAAGTTCCTAAATCCACCTACACGTTACCATTGAGAAATGAGAGTGATGCACACGCAGCTTGCCCTAGTGTTAATTTCGTTGACTAAAACTATTACGAAATATGTTCGTCAACGACCTTTTTTTCCACGACGAAAACGAGACGATGACGAGCCGGCACCGACGGCAGTAAACAATAACTGTAATGAAATCATCATGCAATATCGTTGACGAAAAGTGACGAGACGAAAATGTAGTTTACTATATAAAAACTATGCCAAAATCTCTCTTTACTTTTCGTTGACGAAAAATGAGGAGACGAAATATTATCAAAGATAACGTTACATCTCTGATAGTCAGTTTTTCTCCCAGCAGTTCCATTTCCGGTGCTGCGGCAGGGCAGCAGCTGTGTGTCTGTGGTGCGCCCGGCGGTAGATTTGAATTACACCGGGCAGCGGCAAACTCTGGGGAAGAGCCGGGACGCCAATACGGAAGTGCCACACACTGCAGTTCATCTAGTGGCCAGTAGGAGCAGGATGCAGAAGGGAGCAATTTCCATAGACCCCCATGTTAAAATGCCCAACTTTACAGCAGAAATAAACATGTTTACATCGTGGTTCAAAAAACCATATTCTCTGTATAGTTAGATTCCCCCTTCATGACTACTGTGTGGGGGGTGAATTTGTTCTCAACTCATCTGTTTAATTAATATTAAGCCTTAAATCTTTTGCATAAATTAGGGCGTGGTCACTTTGATGGACATGTACATGCCTCACTGTCAGATAACAGCAACTTGTCCACTCTGCTAGGCTACAACCATAGAGGCTACAACGTTAGTTAGTTAGTTGTAGTTACTGCACTTGACCCTTTAGCCGTGTTCGTGGTGATTGTGCCTTTTAGGGAATATTGATACAAATACCAGACAATTAAAATGTTGTGCTGTGCGCTTGAATGTACTAACAGAACTTCCAAGAAGTCTAAAATGATAATATTATACATGTTAACCCCGTTCGCAGGTGTTTGTGTGCTTGGTAGCTTAGCTTGCTACTTATTAGCCAGCTAAGGACGTAACCCTTTATACATACATATACATTTTAGTTTTATGATTCAGCCTTGGGTAAGACTTTTATAGTCTATGGCTATGACGCCCATAATGCTAAACGGGAGCAAATGTTAATAGGGGACCCAATTATCCCAGTGGTGGCCGCCGGAGCTAACGGAGCCGCAGGGGGCTAGCTCCAGCCGGCGTCCTGGAGCTAGCCCACTGCGGCTCCGTTAGGTCCGGGCGGTGGAGTCCGTCTTTTCTCAACGTGTGAATGACAAGCATTAAGAATAACAAAATATAGCTAATTCTCTTGCAGATTGTCTCATTTGATTATGAATGTAACGTTTATATAGGGGAACTACACCATAGCCGCGGGAAGTAGGGGTGCTGGGGGTGCTGCAGCACCCCCTGTTGGCGAGTGGTGTACATTTGAAAAACTGAGTGACCACCTAAATAAAAATGATTAAACTGCATAAAATAGTTATGATTTTACTTCAAATTAAATTAGCTGTATACAGTAGCATATAATAGTCATAGTATATATTTGTATCAGTCAGGTGGCTTGAATTTATTTTCCAAATAAATAAAATCCGAGTCATCTAGGTTGTGGGAGAGTGACGTAATTGACGCGACACACACACTGCAGAGTGACAACTTTCTAGAATGGCGCAAAAAAGGATTTTGGATTTTTTCTCCAACAAACAACACAATAAAAAGAGTGGACCACCAGCTACTCCTCAGCCCACCACCTCTACAACTAGAGTAATATGACACAGAAGAGACTGACACATCTGGCTTTGATGCATGTCCACAGTAACATTTTGAACAATGTGGATGTATCTGCTCTAATGAGGGTCTTCATTAGTGCCACCCCAGGCTACATTTGGAGTTTTGTGAAGCCCCAACACAAGGTAAAACGTTATTTTTCCTTTAATGCTGCTGCCGCTGTGCAGTGTTTTGCCTTGTCAATCAGTTAAAATTGAATTCATAGTTTTATTAATATTGTAAATAATATTTTCTGACTATTTGTAATGTTATGTAGGTTTGTAAGACCCATAGTTAGCATGTGGACATGTGCAGCTGTTAAGTGATGTAGGTCTACAATGGTTTATTAAGCCTAACAGTTAAGGCGAGACACACCAGGTGAATAGGGTAATTTCTCCAGTTAATTACCTACAATAAGGCAATTGTTTCTTGTATAACAAGTGTTCTGAATATGCAAATGAGCCATTATCTCATTACATTTGCGCACATTTTAACACATTTCAGGAACCGAAATCTGAACTTTGGATAAAGCCAGGTTCAAAATTCTCGTTTCATTTTGTAGTCATATTAGCATCTAAGGCTTTTACAGAAGGGATTTTGGATATTTCTTTTTATCCCTCCATAAATCAGAAAATACTGTCAACAGCCCTAAAATATCAATTTTCGCCATGTTTATAGGTATAACATCTTATCTAATTCAGGCTATGAATGATATATGAACAAACCCTTCTGTAAAAGCCTTCATAATATTGATAGGAATATAACTGGAAGGTTTGGTGTATGTAAGTGCAACTGAAGTAGAAATTTCGGACTCAGAGTAGGAGAAAAAACTCATTTTGAGAAAACGACCTTTAAAGATTGCAGTGAGGCGCTAGTATTGAAGTGAAATATTTGTATGTATTCATGTTAGCAAACTATGAATAAGCTTAAATGGGAAATAATCTGTGTAAAACCGTGAGCTGGATTCAGGGCCTGCTGACATGTGTTTTGGAGAACAAAGGGTGCTTGGAGTTAACAGGTTTTATTGCCCTGTGGGGGAGGTATAGAGAGTTGGATGAGAGTTGGATGAGAGTTCCTTCTGCTTAAGATCTCCAGTATGTCATGTTTCAGGGAAGTCAACATATCTTGAATAGTATATGTGTGTGTTTAATTACTTTGTATTCATAAATAAGCAGTCTGTGTAAACAGAAGCTGAAAATAGGAGAGTATTAATATGTATTATCTTTGTGAACAAAGGGATATTATGTGGACAGAGCTCAGGCCTCTGGAATGTGCAGGAAAGTGAGATAACGGACACCAGATACATTTTATTACCATCTCAGAGACACTTGTTTATTATCCTGGCTGGCTCGCGCTGATTCGCTAAGAAAAGTCATCTTTTACATCTTCCAATGAGATGGACTGACTCGGGTCCTCCGGTGATTTTTGGGTATAAAAGTTGGGTTTGAATTCAGTTCATTCTCTTTCTTCTCTGGCTGGCTGGCTGCCTGGCTGGCTCTTTCTCCTCTGGCTGGCTGGCTGAAATGCATCAGGTAATGTAGGGATCCCATAGATAGCTGTATTGAATTTGTACTGTATTTGATTGTATTGCATTGTCATATTACCATTAAAGTGGATTATTGTTTAACGATTACTTGGTAGCTCTGGATTCCTTCCTGTGTTTTTTAACCAGCTTGATAAGGACGCGCGGAGATAAGAAAAGCGGACAAGATATCCCTTTAAATCTCTAACACTAGCTAAACCCTCCTGTTCTTTGGATGACAGCTTGCGCCTCGACGCACTCCGTGAAGGTATTTCATGTTCGGGGTCATTTGTTTTTTGTATAATCATGCTTCGTGCAAGTGACAATAGTTGTTTTCCTCTCTGTGAACGTTTTTTTCGCCGTTCTTTTGCCATTTTGAGATTTCAATTTCGAGCGGAAAGCTAACCAGGAAGTGTTTTAGCACACCACGTGACACATCTGAACGAATCACGTTGTCAGAAGTTGACACCAGCAAATGAGAATTCGTTTCTTGGTTTAAGACCCTTTTGTACTTTCACGATTGGTTGCTGATAAAAAGGAAATGACCATATTTGGATCCGATGAGATTGTGCAGGAGAGACGGAGCTTTCCAACGATATCTCTGATGACATGGTTGCAAACAGCGGTCGAAAGAAAACATGTTATGGAATCAAAATAGCACAACATCTCAAAATTGACCAGTGCATGAAAAACAATGTTTTTGCCTGCCGTGTCTCGCCTTTAACAAACAATTTATGCGGCTCGTATCGCTGACAGCCGGGCCCGGCCCGGCACTGCCTTTTTTCTTTTCTTTTTTAAGCGGCTCCCTCTCCACTTTTGGCAGCACCCCCTGAGCAAAATGACTTCCCGCGGCTATGAACTACACTGTTAGCAGTAACTTGGTATGCATGTATTTCATGTTAGCTTAGCTTCTTACCCCCAGTTTCCACCGGGTCCGTCTGCGCCGTACTTCGCCGCGTCACGGCTGCGCCGCGGTTTTGGTCCGACCTCCTCTAGCGCCATAACCCACCGGACGTGTCCCAGAAGCGTTTCAGAAGCGTAGCGTCGAGCGTGCAGGCTCGCAGTTTTGTTATTGATTCGGGCATCCTGGACATTTGTACTTCTACAAGAAAGTAAGTAGACTACGTAGTTAAATGTTTTATTTTTGTGTCTGTTTAAATTGTGTTTATTGAATGGCTCTGCACTGTACCTACAAGTATTAATTAACTTTAAAAGATTAATATGTAGTTGTTACCTTCCACTCCACAAACTGCAGCGACTAAAAACCAGGCCTTGTCCTTTCTGATGTTGTCCTTGTAGTAAGCATTGGTTACATCATATAAAATAGTGTGTTTTTCCACTTCCATGATGAAAACCTCGTCGTCCATTGTGCGTATCGTAGTGGAGGTGTTGTGATGAAGGAGGGGGGTCTGCTAAATTAGTATATGTGGGGGATGGGCCTGGCCCGGATGCTCACCTTTCGACTTCCTGCGAGGGGGGGGGGCTGCCTGCCCGAGCATACCTTACGGCTGCGCCGCGGCAAAAATAGGATTCATCCTAATTTTAGAGAAGCGCTGCGCGGAGCCGCTTCTGGGACGCTTCTGGGACGCGTCTGAGCCGTAACGCGGCGCATGTGGTGGAATAGCACCCATTGACTAGAGTGGCCGCGATCCTTACGACCGGCGCAGACGGACCCGGTGGAAACTGGGGGTTAGTGATGGGTCGTTCGCGAACGATTCGTTCTTTTTGAACGAATCTTTGAAGTGAACGAGATGAACTGATTCCTCCCACAAAACGATTCGTTCGCGAACGACGAACTTAAAGAACTGTAGGAAACAGTTCTGAACTGTTTCCTACAGTGTACTGTAATCAGAGCCCTCTCACCTGAGCTCCGACACACACACACACACACACACACACACACACACACACCTCAACCTGTCCGCAATAAAGAGGACGGATACCGGAACCGTAGCGTCCAGCTAGCTTAGCGATAAATACACACATCGTTGTATTCTCCTCCCCTTGTCGGCACTAAAAGCTTCAGAGGGCGGATAGCTGGGCTCCGTAGCGTCCAGCTAGCTTAGCGATAAATACACACAGCGTTGTATTCTCCCCCTGTCGGCCCTAAAAGCTTCAGAGGGCGGATAGCTGGGCTCCGTAGCGTCCAGCTAGCTTAGCCGCTAAATACACACAGCGTTGTATTCTCTCCCCCTGTCGGCCCTAAAAGCTTCAGAGGGCGGATAGCTGGGCTCCGTAGCGTCCAGCTAGCTTAGCCGCTAGCTTAGCGATAAATACACACAGCGTTGTATTCTCCCCCCCCTGTCGGCCCTAAAAGCTTCAGATGGCGGATACCTGAGCTCCATAGCATCCCGCTAATGTGAAACACACACACACACAGCGTTAGCGGGACATTCTCCTCTCCCTGTCCGCCCTAAAAGCTTCAGAGGGCGGATAGCTGGGCTCCGTAGCGTCCAGCTAGCTTAGCCGCTAGCTAAAGGTAAACATAGATGGGTACATACTATAGAATATGAATAAATCGTCACCGATGTAGAGGATATATTTTTTTATTCACTTTGAACTCGACCAAATGGAGTTTAATGCTTTGGGATTTAAGTTAGGCCACATAGTACGTGCATGGGTTTGAAAGTATAACGTGCTAGTCTGCTGTAATACATCGTATAGTCAGGCACACATTTATGAGAGATTTAACAATGGCCAATTATATTTCTTAAATAATATGTAGCCTAATCCCAGAGCATAATTCATGGGGCAACAAGGTGAGGTGTAAAATGTGTTTTAATATCATACATGTTACGCCAGCAAACTTCTTGTACGGACTTCGGCAGTAGTGAAGACTCACTGAACGAATTAAGTACAAAGACGAATCGTTCGCGAACGTGCAAATCACCAGAAGTCGTTCGCGAACTGGTGAACGAATCAGTGAACAAATCTTTCAAGTGAACTGAATCGAAAGATTCGTGTCCCCGAAGGGAATCGGAATTCCCATCACTACTGGGGGTTAGCCTGAGCGAGCTCTGTTTACTTCCAGTTCGGAGGCAGCAGGTCCCGCCTAGGCTCCGCCTCTTTGCCCTTATTTGGAGCAGGCGGGATTAGACTCTGACGTCACAGTCGAGCGGTTAGTGGCCGACTCCGCTTCTCGACAACTCTGCAACTCTGCAGAATCCTATGGGTGACGTCACGGACACTACGTCCATTTATATATACAGTCTATGGGTCTAACTCGTGGTCTAACTAACCTTATTTAACAGAAAATAAAATGGCAACAACAGGGCTTGGGAGCAGTGGTCGCACTCGCGTTAACCGAATAACCCCCCGTCAGCGCGAGTGATTGATAAATTGTGCACTCGACGGATAATAATGGATTATGACGGAAATGTTACGATCCTGTCTGTCAAAATGACTGACAACGAAAATGTCTAAAGCCACCACTGCTTGGGAGAAAGAAACTATGTGATATTTGGGCCCTTTTTCGCTACAATGAGGAGGAGAAAAAAAGCGAATGCATTGTTTTATCAGAAGGGAAGCAATGTGGCCTGTTATCTGTGTTGGTTATTCTCGCGTCCAGGAGAGAAGCTTAAAAAGGAGACTAAATGGAGTCTCTGAGATGGGGTCAAATTGGTACTTTAATTAAAAAATAAAGGCGCGGTTATGTTACAAACAGAATATTTGTTCGGTCAGGAGAGAAAGGCTGCAGCTTCCTCTCCCTGTGCTGGCCGTGAAGAAAGAGGCCGGACCCCCCAGGTCCCGCTGTTTATATATCCTCTGCTGGCTCCTCCCAGCGGTCCGGCTCTCCACGTCTTAATGTCCGTTGTTTCGCATATCAGAGGATACAGACATTGTACATTCAATATATATCTAAACACGGCTTTTCTCTTCCTTAACTCTTTCATGACTTTTCATTTATCACATTCTAACCGCTGTAATCAATACTCCAAAAAATACAGGAAATACTTCACAGCAGTTTGGTTTCTGGTCGTTCCGGAAGTTGTCACATGCTACCCACATCTGTAAACAATAACGTACTCAAATAAACTGTACCTTCATTTAATATTCAACAACAATAATAATATCTCGACGTCTGTAGTTGTAGTGTTGAAATCAGTAGGTTTCGGTGTGCAACATCATATCATCTCGCTGCTAAATTCACCTCTATAGTAAATGGTATATTAGCCTCATGCTAAATGCTAACCGGAGATGAAGGATTTTCAGAATAAAAGCTTAACAACTGGTTGTGCACGGGAACTTCTGGTTTTTCAGTATAAAACAGCTTTTAAACTGACGGTATGTTTTATGGTTCATTATGCTATCAAAACATTGATTTTAATTTCTAACAGGCCATAACACAGGTAAAAACACCACAAACCTGACCAGATACTCTCTGCAAAGCTGCTTTCTTAATCATTCAACCTGTGTTTTTCATCAAATAAGGACAAGATATAACCTTATTTATTTATATATACTAAAATGACAAATTATTGGTTTTGGCTAGACTAGTTTGACTGAAATGTTCTATATAATCTGATGACTAAAAAAGACTCAACAGTTTTCATTGACAAAAAGTAGACTAAAATAATTAGTTTTCTTTGACTAAAATAAGACTAAAATGCTCAGACTTTTAGTCGACTAAAACTTGACTAAATAAAAACAGGATGAAGGTGACTAAATATGACTAAAACTAAAAAGGAAATTTAACACAGGATTAAGACTAAAACTAAATTAAAAAATAGCTGACAAAATTAACACTTGCCCAAACCGAAAGCTATGTTACGCTCTGAAAACTGAAAACTAGGTTATAGCCATAAATATGATGATGGATTATCAGTAATAATTTAAAAGGGAAACAGAGACATTGGATTAACCTTCGGCAGCGTTTTTATCGTTTTAACGCCATTGAACACAACTTTTGATCAGAAAGCAGCAAAGGTAAGACATATTTGCCGTTTTGGCTCAGTAAAGCTACGCTGTGTGTTGTTGGGGTTTGCCTGAGAATTTTGGTCGCACAGTGATGATACTTATACCATTGGAACCTGTGGAATCTCAGCTTTCAGTTGATATCTTGTTTGTGCAGATCCGATGAAGTATAAAAGATTGCTAACGTGAGTTCTGTGCGAAGTGCGTTAGCATTTTTTTGCTTAGTGCTAATTCAGAGGCTCGGCGTTAGACTTGTGTTTTGTTTCGGTAAACATGGTTCATATTGTCAGTTATCTGGGCTTCTTACCGTTAAGTGGGTATGACATATTAATAGGTTGTTCAATGTTAAGAAGCCCTGAGACACAGTTTCGTGAAAGAAAAGCCCGGGGGGGTGCCAGGCTTAACAGGTTAAAGACATTGGAATCACAAAACAAACAAGAAATCCACAGACTCCATCTGTTTAGAACATTTATTATGCTCTGGATAGAAAAACCTGAAATAATTAGCAATTTTCTATTAAACACTGCTTAGAATAACCTGACTAGTGAATGTTCAAGGGCAGGCCTTAATAGTGTGCATCATTTACAAGATCTCTTTATGGGTATGTTATTTGTATGATTATTATGCTGAGATTATGAAAATCAGATTGGTGAGTTACTTATGGAGGTTATTAAGAGCAACAGAGTGGTCTTATTGTGGAGAGACATTGAGGACCGTCCGGATGCTGTGGAATAAAATAAAAGAGATACACATTAGTTTTCTGTGTTGTCTTTGTGACACAAGAGGTAGGGAGTGTAAACCTACCATTTGCCATGCTTCATCAGTTCAATGGCGTCATTGACCTGGTCCAAAGTCATGTTGTGGGTGATGAACTCATCCACCTTCAACTTCTTGTCCATGTAGGCTTTAACCATTCCAGGCACGTCATCCCTACCCTTAAAACCTGTGCAACAAAATCACAAAATGAGACCAAAGAGACTCAACCAGAATAAAACTGTGTTTCAGATTATGGGGGGCCGTACACATGAGCTTTTTGTGGCTGTTAATTTTCATTGCTTTTTTAAAGACGCTATTTGTCTAGGCACGACAATGGCACCCAGAGTTGAAATGTGTTCAATGTAACGAGGAACAACCAACCACAGCCTGGAGATATCTCTACTTCCCTACATATCAACCTGTCATCTGTATTGATTTCATGAGCACATCTGCTTGAGCTTATCTGGTAGTGGTTGCTTAAGCAATGTAAGGCACAAGCAGCCTCAGCTTCCTTTAAGAGTCCACTCAACAGGAGGCACTATATGCCTGACCGACACGCCTCTCATATTAGAGAAAAACGCCCTATAGTTTCAAGAGATGCATTAGTAAGCGCTGATAGCCATATTTGTCTCACCTCCGAACACAGAGCCCTTCCATGTCCGTCCAGCGATGAGCTGAAGCGGGCGGGCAGAAAAGTCCTCTAAGTCCGTCCACCCAACAATCACGCTGACACCCCAACCTTTCACACAAGACTCCAAGGCACTGCGCTAGAATGAGAAACAGCACAACCGACAAAGTCAGGGGGCTTGTTACCAGAAGGTGCTGGTCCAACTGTCTGGACTAGCTGAGGATATGTAGGCTGGGTAACTTAAAGTCCGATGGGTGGCAGTTGTGCTTGAAATTACACCTAAGTGTAAAAAAATACTTGGTCATTGGTACCCTGCAGTTGGAGCTATTATTGTTTTGTTTATTTCATGATCTGCTTAATCTATGGGATTGTCATCTACCATCTTAGATTTGGATCTAAGTGCACACTCCTGTATCATCTTAACTGGTGTAATACCCATTCAGTATGTGCTTGTACGGCAGCTCCTTGGGATTAAAGGTTGTATGTGCATCCATTTAAGGTAGCAAGGCTAAAGTCTATGCATCATGTGTGCAGAAGCTCCAATTAAAGTTGTATGGCCTCAATAATGTCATAGCCCAAAGAGATGTGTATGCCAAATGTTTATAACTTTGTGCAGGGCATTGAAGTCCCTCTGGTCCTCATAAACAGGCCATGCCAACTCCGGAGTAGATTGGGCCAAGGGTTGACGAGATAAAGGTTGTTGTAAATAGGAAATAAAAGTTACCATGACTGCCACACTACCGACACATTCCAGGGAGAAGTCCACTCCTCCATCAGTCATCTCAGACAGAACTTGGCTGATGGGTTTACTGTGATCCTTGGGGTTCACGAAGTCGGTCGCCCCGAACACCTTGGCCTTCTCAGCCTTCTCTGGATTGATGTCAACAGCGATGATCCTCTTGGCTCCTGCAGCCTTGCAGCCCATGACTGCAGCCAACCCCACGGCTCCCAGACCGAACACAGCACATGTAGAGCCTGGTTCCACCTAAATGTACCACAATTGCCAAATAACTAATAATAAAGTACTGAACCGATTTTCATGGCCAAGGAAAAACCAGTTACATTTGTGTGAGAAGTAACATAATTTTTGGTCAACATGTCTCTTTAGGTCATATGTCAATGTAATGTGGAACTAATAATAACAATAATAACTTAATTTGTATAACACCTTTCATGCAAGGATGCTGCCCA
The DNA here is from genome assembly GCA_028583405.1 of Pogonophryne albipinna. NCBI lineage: Eukaryota > Metazoa > Chordata > Actinopteri > Perciformes > Artedidraconidae > Pogonophryne > Pogonophryne albipinna. The sequence continues at coordinate 27,148,965 of CM053249.1, forward strand.
AAAATTAACAAGATGAGATAAAAAAGAAAACCCATCAACAATAATTCCCAAGAAATGTGATAAAAGGAAGATTTTAAGTAGGCCTGGAATTAGTTAAGTCTCCAATGTACAAATCAGGCTTCTAAAATAGAGCAGAAGGTAAAGTACCTGAATGCAAAGATTTTATTATCATTATTGTTGTTTCATGAGAGAGTAATTGAAAGCAGGATTACTCCTATGAGGCTTTTCGACCTGGCCAATCATTTTGATTGAAAAGTATTTTATGTAATAAATATTGTCAAGTTTACAGGCACATAATATTAATATTTCCCTCCGTTACAGATACCTTAGCTGTATTAACTGCTGCTCCATATCCTGTGCAGATTCCACAGCCAATGAGACAGACTTTGTCCAGAGGGGCAGCAGGGTCGATCTTAGCCACAGCCATCTGGTCAACCACAGTGTACTCAGAGAAAGTACTGGTCCCCATAAACTGCAGCACCTTCTTCCCCCTACAGGTAAAGCGGGATTCTGGGAACAACCTGTACAAGATAATCTCATGATGAGACTGAATTTGGGTGATGCTTCTGTCCCATGAAAGGGTTCAATAAAAACATGTAATAAATGTGAAAAAACAAACAAAGACTGTCTGTTCTGTTGTGATTTCAGATGGCACCCAAAGTTGTTACACTGATGTTGAACTAAAGGTTTCCGTCTTTAATTGTATGAACACCCCGAAGAGCTGAGGAAAAAGAGAAAATTGAAGGGTTGGCCGAAGATGAACGTTTCTGAACTCACCATGCTTTATCACACTGGTTGGTCCTTGGACTCTTGCAGAAGCGACATTCTCTACACTGGGCTATAAACAGAGGTATGACCTTATCTCCTGAAATACAAAAGCAGTGTTACCATATGACAGTCACAACAACTTTTAAAATGGTGTAAAAAGATAAAATGGATAAATTGCACAGATAAGAGTCAGTTTGCATACTCATACACCTCCAGTGACAGCAGTAGGCTATAACTATATTTCTAAACTTTGGACAGAGCCAGGCAAGCTGTTTCGAGTGTTTGCGCTAAGCTTAGCTTAAAGTGGACCAATCATGCAAAATGCACTTTTGTACGTCTTTTATTCATGAATATGTGTCCCCGGTGTTTCAGGGAACTCACCAAGTGTCAGAACATACACTCTTTTCCTCCGTACCCAAATCTTTTAAAAACGGGGCTACAACGAGCGGATACAGATTCCTTCCGGGCTGACGTCAGCCCGGAATAGTGGGCAGTGATGCTCCGCCTACATGGGCAACACTCCACCTATCAGAACACCTCGGCAAATGTCTGCTTGTGTGTTCTAAACATTTGACCTCGGACTTGTGTGTTCTAAACATTTGACCTCGGACTTGTGTGTTCTAAACATTTGACCTCGGACTTGTTTATCAACTTCCCTCAAGTGAAAAGAGGATATGCTTCAAATCTAAGGCTAAAAACTGGATCAATACCAACCATCCGGGACCAGGACACGTCCAATTTGGAAGCTGTACGTTTTTCCATGTTAATATTTGCATTCCTTTTTATTTAGCGGTGTTTTTCCTGATAAAGTTATCTCTACTACGTAGCATGTAGCATGTAGATGAGACGTGATGTGATTCAGCAGTCTTTATTACTTGTTTGCGCACATGAATATACATATGTGTGTGAGTGCACGACTGTTAGGATACAACAGTGTGTGTATGTGTGCGCAATTGTTGCAAGGAGGGGGGAAAAACACAACGCTGCACAGCTCCATTGATGGGACTTGGCTAATTAGCAGCTAGCACTCATTACAGTCTGTCTACTGAGCTCAGCCCCTCTCCAACACATCAGCTTTGCTAAATAGACAGCGTTAGCCCGCATCTTTTGGGATTTCAGATTATAATTATCCAAATAGTATTTTCTCATCCTGAATACTAAATTGAGATGATTTTGTTCTAACTATGTTTCTTCTATACAGGCCTGCACCTCACATACTACCAGCGGAAAAACTGTGATGATAGATTCTGCATGTCAGACTGACCCACCGACTGCGTACTGTATTTTTTTATGGGTTCAATGAACCGTTGATTTTGACAATAAAGTTCCGACAGTTTATATAAAATGTGTCATGATTATTCATGTTTGATGGGTAAAGTATATGCTGATTTCAAAAGCAAAAGGTTGTGTGTGGACTTTTTTTGTCATCAACAAATGGGTGTGTTATGCCATTGCTGTGAAGTATATAATATAATAGTAACGCCATGTACAATGACAGAATGAAATGAAAGATTGCATAAAACCATATACACCAGTATTTATTTTCATGAACAATATTAGCATACGTTTTACAAATTTGCATACGCTCGTGCCGGGGCCGTGCCTCCCCCCCTCTTCTACAGGGGGGCGTGATCAGCTGCAGCTCATTTGCATTAAAGCTACGTCACAGAATCAGCCCTTGCAAAAACAGGGCTGGAAAAGAGCAAATAGAGAGAAATGAGGCATGGCTAAAATGCATGATCTGTTTAGTATTTTGAAAAAAAAACTTTACAGACATGTTTTATATAGGTATGGCCCTACAATATATTTTTCAAATATAGCATGGATAGGTCCACTTTAACTTAAAGGTCCCCTATTGTACTGTTTTTCATCAATATATTATAGGTCTCAGATTATATACAAAACATGTCTCTGAAATGTTTGGCTCGAAATACCAAACAAATCATTGTAGCATGCCATAAACTAAACCCCTCTGTATCAGCCCCGTTTAAAAAATGCTGATTTTCTGTCTGTTACTTTTGATGACAATAAGGAGCCACTCCCCACGCCCCTCTGAGAGATATTTGGTTAAAAATAACACAATGGTGCTCTAGGAGCAGACTCAGGGGATAAGGTGTGTGTGTGTGGGGGGGGGGGGGGGTTTACCTTGGTTGGTTATTGGCTAATTGTTACACAAGCCAAAAATTGTTATGACATCATAAAGTGGCCAAAATCTGATCAGCTCATTTTGAGACAGATTTTTATTTAAATGGATCAGGACAAAAAGAGAGGAGGTCTTGTTTCCTGAAACTTTCAGAATCTCTTTACACAGAGGGGACACATATTTATGTATAAAAGACATGAAAAAGTGAATTTTGCATAATAGGTGACCTTTAACGCGCCTAGCTTTAGTAGTAGAACTAATCGGAAACACACCTGGCTTATATTCAGTGACTCCAGACCCAACGCTCTCAACGATGCCAGCTGCCTCATGGCCGAGAACTGTTGGGAAGCAATCTTCATGAGTATTTTCCAAAAGCTGGTGCAGATCTGTGTGGCACACTGCAGTTGCCACAATCTGTACCAAAGGAAGTAAGCAAACATTGAAAAGATTAAAGGGATTAAGGCAGTGGTTCTCAAAGTGGGGGGCGCGCCCCCCCTGTGGGGCGCAGAGGCATGACAGGGGGGGCGCGAGAGACCAGGAGGAAAAATGGTTATTAATTTTTTTTAATAAAAGATACAAAAATAAAAATCATAATTTGAAAAATTATTGATTCGAAAATAATATGATACAGTACAGTACTATTACGTCTGGGTCTCTGTGTTTCATTAAAGCTCGGCTCTGTGTGTGTGTGGAGCGAGCCATTTTGTGTGCGTGCACGAGCGAGAGAGAGAGAGAGAGAGAGAGAGAGCGCAATGGTACCGGAGATCGTTGTTGTTAGCTTCTGGTGCTAGCGAGCTACGCAAACGGATATAAGGAGTTTTTTCAACAACAAAGTGGAGGAGAGTCCTCTCCTGTCATACTGAGAGACTCAGTGAGCTAAAGGACTCTCTCAGTGTTTAGATAGTTCACTTTAGTCTAAATTATTTCAGTGGGTCTCAAACGTTTTGGTCACCATTAATGTAAACAATTATTTCCGAGGCACACGTTTATATGATCATTATAGTTATAAAAAAATAAGAGAATAAATGAAAAACAGGTCTGAAATAGTATATGACATTAAAAAAAGAATAAAGTTTAAAAGGGTGATTTATAAAATATCCATAAAGAAAAAGTAAATCTGTTTACAGTTCTGTTTCAAATGGATGTTGAGAGATGTATCCATAGATCTCTTCATGTTGCTCTCAAAGTGCACCAGATTGATGCATTTAACTTCAATATTTAAAAATAAATCTTCCCGGGGGAGCATGCCCCCGGACCCCCCTATGTGAGGTCCACACACCACCTATAAAAATAGCACTTTACTCCTGCTTACACCTATTTGCCGTGAGCTGATATCGAGCCTTCATTGTAACAGTCGCGGGTACATTGTGTATATGCGTGGGGAGTGTTGCAGTAGAAAATTACACTGTAGCGCCAGGTACATTAATGGGAAACCCTAAATGTTTGAGCACCCTCTATGAAACGTCAAGCTACCCCACAGCACCCCCAAAATAAATCTCTGGCGCCGCCACTGAGCCTGACTATTTGTGTTGTGGGGGCCCGACTTTTTTTTTTCTCCAAACCACTGGATTTCAAATTCAACATCACATGTAAGCTCTCTCTTCGTCCAGCACACTGGCTGTGGCTAGGCACTGATAGATTATTACTATTAAATTAGGGGTGTAACGGTTCACAAACATTTCGGTTCGGTACGTACCTCGGTTTTTAGGTCACGGTTCGGTTCGGTACGTTTTCGGTACAGCAGAAATAATTATCACAAAACATAACATTTTTTTTTTTAATTAAACTGTGAATAATGTATTCACTCAAATAAATACAAAATATAATAAACATTAAGGTGCAGCATTTCGATGAACTAAAATAATCTGTATTTGAACTTTACTGTACTAGTACTCACAAAACAAACTATTAGTTTTGGGTTTTTAATTATTATTAAACTATGAATATTCACTCAAATAAATATAAAATATAATAAAATAAACATTAAGGTGCAGCTTTTCGATGAACTGAAATAATCTGTATTAGAACTGTACTGTACTAGTACCTAAGCAGCCAGCTTGACCTTATGACTTGCTTGTCATTGTATTTTCATGTTTGTTTTAAAGAAAATGAACTTGTCCACATTGCTTGCTGAAAGGGCAGATCTGCTGGCACTAACAATGTCTCCTGCTGTGGAGAACACCCTCTCTAGGGACAGAGGTAGCAGATACAGCCAGGTAGCGCTTTGCTAACATGGCAACATAAGGATATTTGGCGTTTGTAATAGCTTTGGCTTGGTCTGAACTTTTTGCGAGTGGTGGAGGCTTAAATGCTAGTGGGAGTTGGGTTTGCACTTCAGTCTTTTGGTACCGGTGATATTCACGTTCGGGTGATGCCTTTTCAAATGAGTGTGCAAGTTTGATGTATTGCCAGCCGCGTAACCAATTTTAGTTGAACAATGCCGACAGCTTTTTCCACCTGTCTTTGTCCGTCATCCTTGTACGTAACTGCGAAACCAAAATGTTCCCAAACCGGAGACTTCAATGATGCTGGAGGATTTTCGAGCTCAACTTTATCTGCGTTCGCCATTTCGACAGTTCCTCAAATTACTGACTACATTTGAACGCATCCCTCTGACCAGCTCGTCCAATGAAATGACTTGCTCGCTCTATGACGCGTTGAACACAATGGGAGCAAATTACTCTGAATGCTGCGACGCAGCACCTGAGATTACTTCCAAGAAGTTGTTCACGTTCTCAATTTTTTACGTTTAACGTTATATTCGTTCGGTACACTTCGGTACACACGTGTACCGAACCGAAGGGCCCGTACCGAATAATTTCGGTACGGGTACGTGTACCGTTACACCCCTATATTAAATATAAAGGGTTAGTAATAATAAATACATTTAATATGATCGGAAACATTTCCCATGCATCTTGCTTTCCAAGCTAAAAGCTAGGTTTAGCTAGCAAGGAAACTAGTATTTGTTTTGATAATGATACGTGCCCCTCCCCACCTCAACCAATATGTCTAAATAGAGTCACTTATGGCTCCAAAAACAAAATGGTGACGGCAAAATACTCTCTCTTGAGGATTCAAGATCTGGTGGTACAAACCAATGTGTGACTCAACAGTCAACACTTCCACTACATTTGTTCAGTCTAGGGGTGTCCAAACTACGGCCCAGGGGCCTAATGCGGCCCGCGGGCCATTTTGAATTGGCCCTCAGCAAATTAAAAAAGTATAATGGAGTATGGCCCACAAATGAAACTTGTGCTTGTCTTGTATTGTACTTCTTAATCTGAGGCTCCTGTTTTAAGGAATGAGCTGCTCATTAAATAAATGAAACCCTATGGAGCAATCAAGCATAATTGACCTACATTTGATTAATTTATGAGGCAATATGCCTCACCTTTTTTGAGTGGCCCAGCCCTTTGTATATTTTTCTGTATGTGGCCCTCAGTTAAAAAGTTTGAATATCTCTGCTCTACGGTAATTTACACTTCTATGTATACCAATATTTGAGAAAGTGAGGAAGCAACATGAGTTCATGTTTTTTTTTCTGATAGTGGACGTCTCTCACCTTGATGCGGATCTCATTGGCTTGGGGCGGGGCTACTTCAACCTCCTCAATCACCAAAGGCTTGTTCGGCTCCCAGGCCACTGCTGCCTTGCACTTGATGACCTAAGGGGCACGATATGACCAGAATGAGAAATAACAAATACCACTGAAAACTGATTAAGCATATTGTTATTGAAGAACCACAGTACCCAGTAAGACCCTTTGTCGCACTCTAAAAATACTAAATATCCTCTTAACTTAAGGCAACATGCTACATTAGCATGACCCTGGATACGTTGACAATCCTTTTTGCTAAATTCAAAGCAAAGCAAGTGTAATTTACACTTCAAATCAACTTACTGCCAAATAGGAAAATAGTATCATATTAGGCAAACCTCTTTCCTTTTTAATATTAAATGTTAACAGCAAGTGGTTTAATCTCGCTGCTAGTCCTGGCAAAAGCAAACAGGAAAACCAACAATGTATTACATTGTATGACTTTTTGACAGTATAAGAAGTGTCAGCAAGTAAACGGAATCGGTTTTAGTGGTTTATCTTGAATTCAAAGTATGATTTTGGCCCACTATCTCCTCAGCTTTGTGTATATATACTTGACTGGAGAGTTTCAAACTGTGTGCCAAGTGAAACAGGACATGAGATATTTCACTGAGGCAATGGGGCAGGAAAACATCTCCAGTAAGTAAGAAACAGATTTTTTTTTGTGAGCTACAAAGTAAATCACATGTCTGTAACCTTGTATGGCGTGAAAACGGCACTTCATTGAAACACTTTTTATAATCTCAGATATCGACTTTGTTTTACAACCATCCTCAGTCCAAATACTGAAGCCTCATAAACACTGCAAACCAGAACTGCACAACATGCACACATTGTCATGAACAATAATGAGGAGATACAATTGCATAGATTTTGGATGTTTTTTAACATTATTGCATATAGTACCCTCATGTTTAGGTTTGTCAAACATCTCATGTGGCACAGGTAATAGTCATGGACATATCGCAAAAAGAATAAGAAGAAACAGTTAGTATGAGTGCATACATGTTAGAGATTTATACTTACTTTACCAGCTGTGGCCATATTTGCTGAACAGGCGAGAATGGGGTGAAGAGAGGATAGCAGCTGCAGGACATGAGCGGGGAGGAGACAAGAGAACGTGAACTGGAGGTTCATATATTGCGGAAGAATAAAACAGTTTGACATTCAGTGGCTGGGAGCTGTTATCAGTTATTTCAGCTCCTAGATAAGAAAACCTAGGCAACCCATCTGGAGCCTGTGTGGAATAAACATGCAGCAGCCAACACAACTTAATGTAAATCTCTTTCTACTACAACAAACCAACAGTATTAGTTTTATTGGTACTTATTGGCTTATCCTTACTGTGGAATGAGTGTAATGTGTATATTTCATAGACTGTATATATAAATGTACGTAGTGTCCGTGACGTCACCCATAGGATTCTGCAGAGTTGCCGTGAAGCCCTTAGTAGGCGGAGTCGGTCACTAACGGCTCGACTGTGACGTCAGAGTCTAATCCCGCCTGCTCCAAATAAGGGCAAAGAGGCGGAGCCGAGGCGGGACCTGCTGCCTCCGAACTGGAAGTAAACGGAGCTAGCTCAGGCTAAGAAGCTAAGCTAACATGAAATACATGTATACCAAGTTACTGCTAACAGTGTAGTTCCCCTATATAAACGTTACATTCATAATCAAATGAGACAATCTGCAAGAGAATTAGCTATATTTTGTTATTCTTAATGCTTGTCATTCACACGTTGAGAAAAGACGGACTCCACCGCCCGGACCTAACGGAGCCGCAGGGGGCTAGCTCCGGGACGCCGGCTGGAGCTAGCCCCCTGTGGCTCCGTTAGCTCCGGCGGCCACCACTGGGATAATTGGGTCCCCTATTAACATTTGCTCCCGTTTAGCATTATGGGCGTCATAGCCATAGACTATAAAAGTCTTACCGAAGGCTGAATCATAAACTAAACTGTATATATATATACACATGTATAAAGGGTTACGTCCTTAGCTGGCTAATAAGCTACATAACAAGCTAAGCTAACAAGCACACAAACACCTGCTAACGGGGTTAACATGTATAATATTATCATTTTACTCACCGAAAAAAGCTGAGAGTAGACTTCTTGGAAGTTCTGTTAGTACATTCAAGCGCACAGCACGACATTTTAATTGTCTGGTATTTGTAACAATATTCCCACAATCACCACGAACACGGCTAAAGCTAAAGGGTCAAGTACAGTACTATGACTAACTAACGTTGTAGCCTAGCAAAGTGGACAAGTTGCTGTTAGCTGACAGTGAGGCATGTACGTGTCCATCAAAGTGACCACGCCCTAATTTATCCAAAAACTTTAAGACCTAATATAAATAAAAGGGTCGTGTTAGAAAACAATTCACTCACAGATCCATAATCATGAAGGTGGAATCTAACTATATCGATAATAAAAATGTATGGAGCCAGGGGTAGAAACATGTTTTTTTCTGCTGTAAAATTGGGCATTTTAACATGGGGGTCTATGGAAATTGCTCCTTTCTGCAGCCATCGCCTATCGGCCAATATATGAACTGCAGGGTGTGGCACTTCCGTATTGGCGTCCCGGCTCTTCCCCAGAGTTTGCCGCTTGGTATATTTAGATGGTGTTGCAAAACCTTTGGAAGTAAGGAGACACATACGGAGCCTCCTAGAAAGAAAATTGGTAGAAAAAAAAAAGAATAGCCTAATAATAACTTTTGGTTTTCATTTAACTCAATGTACTTCCGGGTCAGTTCGGCGACAGAGAAACCACAACAATGGAGCGGTTCATCGATTTTTACTTTGAGCTTGGCCTAAAATATAAATATATAATATCAGTGCTTGGCAATAGGCACGGGTTTCACATAAGTGAAAGACACCTCAAGAGAATACTCATTTTTCACTAACTTCATTTTTTTAAGATGTAGTGCTACCAAAATCTCTCAACACATCAATGTTGTTGTTACAGTATAACACTTCTTTGGAATAAATATGCTTTTAAATATTTTTCAGGCTTTTTTATTTCAAGCTATTTTAAATTTAAAAAAACAATGCAACCAAATATTCCGTACATCAAGGGTGTCCTGCTTCTCATACTACACCAATAGTCTTGTGGAAATGTTACTTTGTATAATTTTTATGTTTAACTATTTTTCAATAGCTCCAATGTTTTACAGTGTGGTTGCATTGTTTTTTCTCTGAGGGCCCATACAGAAAGATATACGCAGGGCGGGGGCCACTAGAGGTGAGGTATATTGCCTTATCAGTTAATTTATTAGTTAGCCAAATCAAATGCAGTGGCAAATCATTCAGATGTAGGTAAATTATGCTTGATACTTGAAAATCATAGCTCTCCATAGGGTTTCATTTATTTTGTTGGCAGCTCATTCCTTAAAACAGAAGCTTCGGATTGTTTATAATAAGAGGAAATATGAAATATATGTTATGTAAATAAGTTATTGAGCTTTTTTCTTATCAACTTCGATTTGTTAGAAAATGTGGGCTTATTAACACGTATATACATATATATTTAAGAAGTACAATATAAGACATGCACAAGTTTAATTTGTGGGCCATATTTCATTATATTTTTTTAATTAGCTGAGGGCTGATTCAAAATGGCCCGCGGGCCACATTTGGATACATTAAAGGTGGGGTAGGTAATTTTGGAGAAACCAAATACACAGCCGGAAAAAATCTGCCACTTCCTTAAGAGCCCCTCCTCCAACACACACAAACGTGCACATGACCAATGAGGGCACGAGATAAGTTTGTGCACAGATGGAAGGCTGACAGGCAGGTAGGCCATCCAGTTACTTTAGCCGGGCCGGCTGAAATGATTGGTTGTACTTTTTACAGTACTACGGCTTCCACAGGTGATATTTTTGTATGGATTTTTTGTCAAAGCACTTAAGATATTCATTGCTATCGGGATGTTAAGAGCATTCCATGCAATATAACAAAAAGTGTATCTCGAGCCGGTTTCTCAAACTTACCTACCCCACCTTTAAGAGTTAAAATCTTTATTTTATTTATATTAAATGAAGAGGGATTGTATGGTAGGTTTTGCTCAAGTGTTATTTCAAACTTTTGAAAACAGTTGATAAGTTTTGTGCATAAAACCACAGAGATTTAACTGTCTGCTTTCATGTAACCAAACCTCATTCATTCTCTGAGCCCCTCCCTACTGTTACAATAGCACCTCGCCTGGTCTCACTGTCACTCACTCTGCAGACTTTTGTGCTCACTTACTGTGACCCAGGTCAATCAGAAGTAAAAGTAAATGGCTTTTCACTGGTACATTTTTGATCAAACCTGGATATCTATTAAGCCATAACAGGAGAAGATGGTTGAATCATTTACACATCCTCGTATATGTGTTAGTAAAAACAACAAAAAACTGCCTATCAGAAAACAATTTATCAGAAGTCCAGTAATACACAATGCCAAAAAGAGGCATGCTGATCTCTGTGCAAACTGTTTGTAGGTCAATTAATTGTTGCATAATTGAAATGGAAATATCTTATCAGGAGTGAGATTTCAAAGTCCATGATAGTGTGTGACTGTAAATATGCTCAAATATATATCGTTTTTTATATAGGAGCAGATCATTACAGGCTGTAGATCATTAGCTTACTTGTTGTTCAAAGTCTGTCTAGTGGCAGGCTGCAGTCAGGGTGAAGACGTTAGTGCTTCATGCAAGATTAGATTGGCTGTATTCAAATAAGGTCTCTACCTAAGTACATGGACACCGAATGATATTCTGTCAGACTAATGCAAAATAAGATTTTTTTTTGTGAGCTACAAAGTAAATCACATGTCTGTAACCTTGTATGGCATGAAAACTGCACTTCATTGAAACCTTTTTTATAATCTCAGATATCGACTTTGTTTTACAACCATCCTCAGTCCAAATACTGAAGCCTCATAAACACTGCAAATCAGAACTGCACAACATGCACACATTGTCATGAACAATAATGAGGAGATACAATTGCATAGATTTTGGATGTTTTTTTAACATTATTGCATATAGTACCCTCATGTTTAGGTTTGTCAAACATCTCATGTGGCACAGGTAATAGTCATGGACATATCGCAAAAAGAATAAGAAGAAACAGTTAGTATGAGTGCATACATGTTAGAGATGTATACTTACTTTACCAGCTGTGGCCATTTTTGCTGAACAGGCGAGAATGGGGTGAAGAGAGGATAGCAGCTGCAGGACATGAGCGGGGAGGAGACAAGAGAACGTGAACTGGAGGTTCATATATTGCGGAAGAATAAAACAGTTTGACATTCAGTGGCTGGGAGCTGTTACCAGTTATTTCAGCTCCTAGATAAGAAAACCTAGGCAACCCATCTGGAGCCTGTGTGGAATAAACATGCAGCAGCCAACACAACTTAATGTAAATCTCTTTCTACTACAACAAACCAACAGGATTAGTTTTATTGGTACTTATTGGCTTATCCTTACTGTGGAATGAGTGTAATGTGTATATTTAGATGGTGTTGCAAAACCTTTGGAAGTAAGGAGACACATACGGAGCCTCCTAGAAAGAAAATTGGTAGAAAAAAAAAAGAATAGCCTAATAATAACTTTTGGTTTTCATTTAACTCAATGTACTTCCGGGTCAGTTCGGCGACAGAGAAACCACAACAATGGAGCGGTTCATCGATTTTTACTTTGAGCTTGGCCTAAAATATAAATATATAATATCAGAAACAAAACAACATGATATTTTTAATAAAAAATGTTAACATCATATATTGATATAATGTTTAAAATACACAAAATATGTTGGCAGATGTCGGATTTTTTGGTTTGTCAGTTTACGATTTCACGGTACATGAGTGTTTTGGATTAGTTTTTTATGGTAACTCTTTATACCTACCTCCATTCATATTTTGAGTGTAATTCATATGCCAAACAAGAGGTAAGTTAAAGATCAATTTGACTGCTAGCATTTTTTTTATCCAACTTTTACTAGCCCTTCAAAAATATACCTAAACTTGTCTGAATAAATTAGCTATTTCAATGACTAGGCAAATTAAGTAACAAAATGCAATGCAGACTTAAGAAACATGACTGTTTTGAGGACATGTCCACTGAACTACAGCAACACAATGTCAGGCGTACAGAGGAATGCCACAGATCCCATCTGTGATGTGAACACTGCACAGCATTCTGACAATCTGCAGGGAATTCACTGGATAGGGTTGACTGTTCAAGGTCAGACACGTATGCTGTGCATTGTTTTAATCTCTTTATTATATGCAACCATTGTGAGTATGTACATTGAGTTCAAATTCTGTACAAAATGTACACTCAATGAGTGCACAATGGTGTTATTGTGGAGAGACACTCAGGACTGACCGGATGCTGTGGAGCACAAACAAAACAGGAATTAGAGGACTATCCATTGTTGGTTCTTCATCTGTGTCAATGGTTAGTGAATCCTGAATAGTGGAGAGAATGTAGAGCAAATCTACCATTTGCCTTGCTTCATCAGTTCAATGGCATCATTGACCTGGTCCAAAGTCATGTTGTGGGTGATGAACTCATCCACCTTCACCTTCTTGTCCAGGTAGCCTTTAACCATCTGAGGCACGCCATCCTTACTCTTAAATCCTGAGCCGCAGAGAACCAACACATTATCAAATAAGCGCAAATAGTTATTTTTAAAATACTGGTTGCATGATTGCAGAGAAAAAGCCTACAGCCTTTTGGTTACTGTCACTTCAGAGGGAACGTAGTAGCAGCAGTAGCTGTCAACAGATAGGCAATATATTCCACAAGCGGCACAGCTCTGAAAAAAATTATTAACAGCATAGAATACACTCATTAGTTTGTAAGAAGTTAGTAGTCATTTTTGACAGACAAGGTGTTCACCTCCAAACAGAGAGCCCTTCCATGTGCGTCCGGCGATGAGCTGAAGGGGTCGGGTAGCAACGTCGTACAAGTCTGTCCAGCCAACCAGAACGCTGACACCCCAACCTCTCACACAAGACTCCAAGGCACTGCGCTAGATGGAGAAGCAGCACAAAGTCAGTAGACTTGTTACCCCAGGGTTACAAACCTGTAGAGTGCTTTAGGATATGTGTTTTTTCGTAGTTACTTACCATGACTCCAACATTGCCGACACATTCCAGGGAGAAGTCCACTCCTCCGTCAGTCATCTCAGACAGAACTTGGCTGATGGGTTTACTGTGATCCTTGGGGTTCACGAAGTCGGTCGCCCCGAACAACTTGGCCTTCTGAGACTTCTCTGGATTGATGTCAACAGCGATGATCCTCTTGGCTCCTGCAGCCTTGCAGCCCATGACTGCAGCCAACCCCACGGCTCCCAGGCCGAACACAGCACATGTAGAGCCTGGTTCCACCTAAATTAACACAGATAACCACATGGGTCTTTAGGTTGGACTTCCTAAATACTATGTTGTCAAAGGCAGGTAATATGTTTTAATTATCAGATGTCTGACATTTAACAGAGTGATGGGACACATCTTAGACTAGAAATCTAGGTGACGTCATGGAGACTGAGTCCATATACAAAGAACGGTTGTAAAGCTCAAAGTTGGTGGCGTTCGCCATCTTGGCAGTGAATAAATCGTAGAACTATTGGCCAATCTAAAAATGGGCATTCACAATGAAGTTAATGTCGGCCCTAGTTGCCTCCAACCCGGGGGCAATTCATAACTGTGGGGGAAACTTCTGAAGCAATTGGAGTCAGGACTCAAAGAGAGACACGATGGAGAGCCGGAGCTTTGATGGCAAACACTGACGGTTTATTTGGAGCTTCGGCCGGAGAATTCACAAGACAAGTCACGGGCCACGGTTTGACCACACGGTTGAGATGCCACAATCAATTCTGAAGATCTCTACCCCAGACCCATGTATTTAGCTAGTTCAGAGAGAATAATCAAAATTGTGCATAACAAGATAGAACTATAACACCTCTATTAGCTGATGCCAACAGGCAGGAACAGGGAGACAAAACACTGAGAGCACAACAGCCAAGGTTGCAGGTGCCTGAGCTCAGTCAGGACAGTATGAACTGATAAACTGGGTCAAAGTTATGGGCCTTGGGAAATATTTCCTCAACAATAACAACAGGTATTATCCTTCAACAACACAAGTTGAACTCTCCACAACAGTCAAAATACACACCTTAGCTGTATTAACTGCTGCTCCATATCCTGTAGAGATTCCACAGCCAAGGAGACAGACTTTGTCCAGAGGGGCAGCAGGGTCGATCTTAGCCACAGCCATCTGGTTCACCACAGTGTACTCAGAGAAAGTGCTGGTCCCCATAAACTGCAGCACCTTCTTCCCCTTACAGGTAAACCTGGAGTCTGCTAATACCTTCACATCATCACCACCATCCCTGAATAGAGAATTTATTTAAATGCAAATAAAACTTCTGACTTTGCACTTATCCTGTTCAAAGATGCAATGAATGTGTGTTAACATGAGCAGAGTGACAAAAAAAGGAACAAAAACCCTAATCAATTGTTCTGTGTCATCATGAAAACTATTAAAGTCTCTCTACTGACAACATGAGCACTTTGACATCGGAGATACATGCATACAATGTGATTCCAAAATACTGTAGGTCCATAACATAATTAACACTTCCTATGAATAGGAAATAAGAAGAAAACTCTCACCATCCTTTCTCACACTGGTTGGTATTAGGATTCTTACAGAAGCGACATTCTCTACACTGAGGGATGATCAGAGGAATCACCTTGTCTCCTAAGATTCGAACACAATGTTTCCGTGTCAAAGGAATTCAAGCGGAATACAGGGCACAAATACACTTTGGTGTACTCATTTTTTAAATTGATTTCACTTAGTCTGACAGGAAAATAAATATATAATAATGAATTATTATTAGCTGTTAAATTAAGGTTCTTGTGGTTTTAAGATTGAACTGACCCGGTTGGAATTCAGTGACTCCAGGGCCAACACTTTCTACGATGCCGGCTCCCTCATGGCCGAGAACTGCTGGAAAGCCGCCTTCATCCATACCCTCATATAGATGATACAGGTCAGTGTGGCATATCCCGGTGGCCACAATCTGCAAAGAAGACCAAACGACCACACAATCAAAAACAACGATGGGTATTTCATTTGAAATAGAAAAACCTCTTTATCTACGGAACTTGGTGGGGTCTCTCCAACTGAGAGAAAAAGTGTTAGGAGTAAAAACATCTGTCTTTTTATATGATTCAATCTAGTGGTGAAGTTGCTGGTGCTTCAGCCAACAGAACACTCCTCCACTCACACTTCCCTTATCAGTCATTAGTGAACAAACGGGGAAAATAAACAATTATATAGCAAATTTTATAAAGACACAAAGTATATTAAGTCATTAGAAAAAGCTTTTTGTAACAGTTTACAGAATCAACTGATACCAGAGTGTGGGGAGCCATTTCCAGAGGAACGGGACACAGCTGTAAATGTGAATCAACCTTTGTATTTGCAAGCGGGGGCTGTGTATGAATACCAGACCTTGGTCAGACGATCGGAGTGGCCTAGATGAAGGAAGAAGTGAACTATGTAGGGCCTTGTAAGTTGTAAACAGTATATTGGAGTCTGTTTTGTATTTTATTAGAATCCAGTGATCGGATGAGAGGATCAGTGTGATGTGGGATCTAGGATGTGAGGTTATAAGCCTGGCTGCAGCGGCAATTTGGCTGAGAACGGCGAAGAAGTGCACTGCATAGTCTAGGTGTGAAAAAAGTGGGTATAAACAAGTAACTCTAGATCTCTGGTTGACCGCTGAACTGACAAAGCAGGTTGCCATTAGATTACATGCATAGGGAAAGAAAAAGGTTGGACCAAGGACTAAACCCTGTGGAACACCTCAGAGAATGCAGGCAAGAACACAGGCTTGGCTACGGCATCCTCAAACTTCCCGTTTGACAGATTTTCTGACTGGGATTACACTTTTTGAGGCAGTATAGAAGGATGCTGACCTGCCTGAAACATGCAGCTCAAGCCTCAATCATTCAGCACAATATCATGCATTGTAGTGGCAAGACCCCTTTACAGGGTTTCAACTAAGCTGGCAACAGGGGATGTCATTGTCCACTAACTTAGGGAGGTAACATTATAATGTAATTAGCTTCAACTGATTAAATCTGTGACAGCTTTCATTTTGGCTGCAGAAAATATGCGGTCCCTGGCGATTTATTAAACGTCTGCTAATGTCTATTCTAACTAAAATCAAGGGTTAGGTGAACAGTACTTGAGATGAGCCATTCCATATAACCAGATTACTGCACATCAATAGGAAGACTTTAGAATAATGATGTCACTGCTTATTTATGGTGGGTGAAGTTATTTTTCAGTAACATAGCATCCAAAGCAACATCCATTCACTCACCCTGATTCACTGCTTACCTGTGTATTTTCCTTTCTAAGTCTTAAAAGGGGACGTCTCTCACCTTGATGCGGACCTCGTTGGCCTCGGGTGGGGCTACTTCAATCTCCTCCATCACCAAAGGCTTGTTGGGCTCCCAGGCCACTGCTGCCTTGCACTTGATGACCTGCAGCCCAGTGACACCAGCATGACATCTCACATTACTGGGTGCTGCCACAATTAAAAATGTACTAAGATAGGTTTCTGGAAAAGTTTCTACCGAATTACCGCAAACCTGTCAAGCGCTGCATTTGACATAAGCATTCAATGAAATGTCACTGTCTTCTGTAATACTAATTCAAGCTTACCAAGAGGCACCAAATTGATTTATCGGCCAACATGCAAATATAATAATAATAATTAGAATAAAGCTTTATTTGTATAGCACCTTTCATACATATGATGCAGATCAAAGTGTATAAACGAAATGCCACCCAAAACGAAATAAACTGAAACAAGAACTTCAATTTATGTCAAACATTAAAACCTATTAACACACATGCAGTATATGTAAATGATATATAAGATTCTAAGGACTAAACTGGTGAAATATGTAAGAGAATAATAAAATAATATGATAATAATAATAAGCATGTGGCGCAGTGGAATAGTGCGTTGGTGTTCGGATCAGGGGAGCACAGGTTCATACCCCACTGCAGTCAGCATGTCGTTGTGTCCCTGGCCAAGACACTTCACCCCAAATTGCCCACAGTATTGAGTATGTAAGTCGCTTTGAATAAAAGGGTCTAACATGTAACATGTAATGTAATAATCGAAAAGTTCACAACAGATAACACACTCAGTAAAAGTAAGAAAGACAAAATTATTAAAAACAATAAAACATTAAAACTATCAAATAAATGAACAAAATCATATTAAAAATGATAGGAAGATGAATTAAAACAATTGAAACAGGATGTTGTTAATTAAAAGCTAAACTATGTGGTTTAAAAGTTTTGCCTGAGTTATATTATTAGTAATCCTCATAATGAAAGGAGTTTCATAGCTTCCTGCATAATAATTATTAATAATGTACGGAAGAAAAATTGGAACAGGATCACATTTATCTATTTCAGTACAGCTGCTCCTGAAAAGAGAGTTTAAAGTCCACAAAAGTCACCTTGCAAAGTATTACATTTAATAAATCATTCATAAATGAAGGGATTTGACTTTAAGTGTCTTTGGCTTCTTTATTAAATTCCACAGTGAAACTTCATTGAATTGTTAGGTTTTAACCATGACCATGTTGACTTTCTGTCTCCTGATTTTTGCCAATATCCACTGTTTCACAGAAATGTTTGGATAGTTTCCAACTGTGGGCTAAGTCAAACAAGGACATGCAATATTTAACTTTGGCAGAGGAGGGAAACATACACGATATTCCAAGTTAGTTTGAGTTAAATATACATACATGTGCATAGAAAATAACATCAACACTGAACACCCACATTATACAATTCAAATCAATACAAATTCCCATAATGTTGATGAAAAATATATAAATGTGAAGTACTTACTATACTTCAAACTTTTCTCTGAAAAACCTATTTAAACTGCACAACCTACCTTACCGGCTGTGGCCATTTTTGCAGAAAAGCTTGGACTGAAAACTGCAGGAGTTGAGAAAGAAACACTACAAGAATGGTCAGTAAGAAGGAGTGATATCTCTCACAGGCTCCGCCCTCTACTGGACTCTATGGGTACTCCCCTCGATCCTATCATGCAAGCATTCATCCACTGAGACTTTCTAGACATCTCACTGCATAAAAGGAGGCCACGCCTCCTTACTGTAATCCCTTTCTCTTCAGCAAGGCAGTGATCAACTGAGTGAAGAGAGACGGTTAGAGAAAAACATTAAAACGAAGAAAATGGACTCAACATTGGAGCGCCCCTGTCCTTCGTGTCCGGCCGTCATAGAAGGCGACGACCCCCACTGTCGGTGCATCGAGTGCCTGGGGTCCGACCACGCGGCGGCCAACCTGGGCCCGCTTGCAGTCTGCAGCGCCTGCCAGCTGATTCCTCGCCCCGGCCACCATCAACGGCTGGCGCAGTTCGAGGGTTGCTACGTCTCGCTGGTGGAGGACCCAGAGCTCGACGTGGTGGAGATGGAGGACCTCGAGGAGTGAGTGCCCTTCATGTTCACCATTCCAGCGGACCGGGCGGGTCCGTGCGTCGGGTAGAGGGACGACGATGGCGACACCTCGTCGTCTGATATTTCCAGCGACCGCCAGGAAAGCCAACAGCACAGGTCTGCGCGAGAGGACTTCCCGGCGGTGATGACTATGGCGGCGGAGCGTGCAGGCTTGCCGCTCCCCCCACCGCTGCCACCAAGGCCGGTGAGCCGCCTGCGCCGGCCTTCGTTTCACATATGGCGGTGTGTGGAGGCCACGTGGCAGCAGCCACTGAGAACGAAGGCTCCGGTGGCTACATGGGCAACGGTTTGCAGTTTTTAACAACCTTTGTTTGTATTCTTATAATAATGTAACACCATTGCCTGTGATCTGTTCATTACACATTGATATGGTCTGTATAAATATTGCATGTATACTGTGCATCATTTGATACATAATCCTATTATCTGAATTGTATTGTGTGTATGAATATTGTGTCAAGATCCCTAAAAATGAATTACCCAATTACCCTCTGTTGCTTATGGATTACTTCAATACCATATATGCGAAAAAAGACAAGAGAAAATAAATGTCAATAATATGATTTTTATTCAATCTCAAGTAGTGATTTGATTATAGTTTTTTGGGCTGCAGGTCATTACATGATTTGTGTGTACATTTAGTGAAAGCAACATAGTTTTCTTATTGTGGAGAGACACTCAGGACTGTCCGGATGCTGTGGAGCGAAAAAAACAAAATTAGAGGTAAATCCTGAAGGATTGCAAAAGTACAGAAATAAGTGTAAACCTACCATTTGCCTTGCTTCATCAGTTCAATGGCATCATTGACCTGGGCAAGGGTCATGTTGTGGGTGATGAACTCATCCACCTTCACCTTCTTGTCCAGGTAGCCTTTGACCATCTGAGGCACGCCATCCTTACTCTTAAATCCTGAGCCACAGAGAACAAACACATTTGGAAGCACATTTGATCTTGTCTCAATAATAATAATGGCTGAACGATTGCGTTATCAAGTATCACAGCACAGGTAGTGGAGATTAAATGAGGGGATTTCATTTCCAGTAATTCTACCGGCTAATAACAGCCCATACAAACTAGAAAAGCCTTGGTTACCTGTCAACAAGAAAATGATTCAGGCCTTACCAATGGTAATTTGACTCACTGGCTCACATTACTTTATTACTATTAAGACTCACCCTCTAGAGATTAACAACCAATCAAAAATCAATGTGATAGTGACAGTAGTGTCAATAGTTAGTCGGGATGGTCATATTTGATGGACAGGCGTCTGACCTCCAAACAGAGAACCCTTCCATGTGCGTCCAGCGATGAGCTGAATGGGTCGGGCAGCAACGTCGTACAAGTCTGTCCAGCCAACCACAACGCTGACACCCCAACCTTTCACACAAGACTCCAAAGCATTGCGCTAGAACAAGAAACACAGATTATGATATTGTAAACCTAGTCATATTAGCACTGGTAGAGCCCTCTACTGGAATATATTGGCTAAACTCTTCAGCAAGCAGTGAAAGACAAAAAAGCTTCGTTATAGCTCACACAGGACTGTATCCCAATGATTGAAAGTCCTGTCCAGGTAGTACGTTTCTAAACTCGGTTGAGCCATGGCCTAACCTTGTAAATGTCTAAAAAACAAGTTGTAAACACTCTTCACTGTGGCAGCTTGTATGGCATCACTGATTATATGAGTGGGTGTGTGAATGGGTAAAAGTTGTCAAGGTGGTCGAAAGACTAGAAAGGCACAATATAAAAGCAAGTCCAGTTACCATTGTGGGGAAAAGACATTCACCACTTGGCATTATCTCAGGAATGGCTCAAGTTGACCACTAACTGATCTATCTTACACTCTAATGGTGGCATCAACCTGCATTGGGGAGGGGATTTAGCCTGCTCTTCCGGCACCAGCATTTGGGTTAGGGAACCCTAACCACTTGACCCTGAACTGGGGGATGGTACAATATTTGGCCACCATCAACCATCTTTTTCTGCATATAACAGCATGACCGAACACTGCTCCTGTCACCCTCTTTCCAACAAAGGAGGGATGAAACAAGGCAAGGGCTAAAGCCTCTTTCTTGGCCATGGCATGAACCATCATATCATGGTTTGATGACTGCATCTACCAGGGTCATGTGAAGCTATTAAGTAACTGCGAGAAACGGGTTTTGCGTATGTTGATGAACAGATCCCCTTCCTCTTCCTAATCCCAAGCAAGTTTGCTTCACCACCTTCAGGGAAGCGCTCAGCAGGCTTTGCAGTCCGGTGTCTTCTGAACATTGCAAAAAGCTCGGCAGTAGTTAGAAAACTTTAATATAACAAGCTTTTGTCAATGAATGTACATATATTTGATGTGCCTCACCATGACTCCAACATTCCCGACACATTCCAGGGAGAAGTCCACTCCTCCGTCAGTCATCTCAAACAGAACTTGGCTGATGGGTTTACTGTGATCCTTGGGGTTCACGAAGTCGGTCGCCCCAAACACCTTGGCCTTCTCAGCCTTCTCTGGATTGATGTCAACAGCGATGATCCTCTTGGCTCCTGCAGCCTTGCAGCCCATAACTGCAGCCAAACCCACGGCTCCCAGACCGAACACAGCACATGTAGAGCCTGGTTCCACCTAAATGTACCAGACTTTGTCAACACTGTTTTACTGATTTATTTCTTAAAACCGTATAAATGGGCATTATTGATTACATTGAGGTGTACCCAGGTGACACAGCAGAGAAGACAGCTAGTTGCTAGCAACATTATACGGCACCCATCTGTCATTCAAAGTAGCCACCGCCCTCATAATGCCCATGGACAAATGTCCTGAACAGGGAAATTAGCTGTAGATACAGTAACTAAACACGTTTTTTGTACCAGGTTGTAAACATGTTTATTTCTCCTATAAATGTAGGCATGTTAACATCAGGGGCAAAGAGAGTTTTGGTAGCAATTCGATGAGATGCAGTTTTTGGTACTTATGTATTCGCTTCTCTGCTCAGCCCCAGAGAATTCTTCTTAGATTTGCCCCCAACAATCAAAATACATACCTTAGCAGTATTAACTGCTGCTCCATATCCTGTAGAGATTCCACAGCCAAGGAGACAGACTTTGTCCAGAGGGGCAGCAGGGTCGATCTTAGCCACAGCCACCTGGTTAACCACAGTGTACTCAGAGAAAGTGCTGGTCCCCAAAAACTGCAGCACCTTCTTGCCTTTGCAGGTAAACCTGGAGTCTTCGACTGACATCACATCATAACGATCAGCAGCCCTGAATAGAGAATTTCTTAAAATGAAAATACAACCTGAGACTAAATGTTTTCATGGAACCTGTTCTATCAGTGTGGAACAAAACGTTTTTTCACATGAGCAAAGTGACCGATAGTATAAAAACCAAAGACCCAAACCGTGTCATCTGCACACAACAACTAAAGACGCTTTACTGACATAGTGACCAATAAGCCATATGTAGATACATACTGCATGCAATGTTAATATTCCTGAAATGGGTCTGTAACCTTATGACTACCTCCTGAATTTATAAAGTAAAGACATAAGAAGATAGAGATGCACTCACCATCCTTTCTCACACTGGTTGGTTTTGGGACTCTTACAGAAGCGACATTCTCTGCACTGGGAGATGAACAGAGGAATGACCTTGTCTCCTGTAATTCAAAAACAATTGATAGTCCAAAAATATGCCTTAGTGTTGATGATAACATTTCTGCAAAAACTTCCAATGGAGAAAAAAACACAAGCTGGTGGACAAATTAAGGTTGTTGAGGTTGTTCGCTTTAACTGACCTGTTTTAAATTCAGTGACTCCAGGCCCGACGCTCTCTACGATGCCGGCTCCCTCATGGCCGAGGACTGCTGGGAAGCCATCTTTATGCATACTCTCAAACAGATGGTACAGGTCGGTGTGGCACACACCTGTTGCCACAATCTGGCCAGAGACAATTAAAAAAATGTGCTTTCCAAAACCAACAGTGAAATGAAATGAATTACATTGTGTGTTTATCTGAACCAACAACATTAGCATGTCTGGCTATCTTAACTGAAATAGAAACCAATTAAGTTTAGCTTCTATTTCAGTTAAGCTAGTCAAGTAGCTTTACGTTAGCTAATAACATTTTGCAGGGTTACAACGTTTTGTAAAATTGAACTAGCTGTTAACCTAATGTTACATTACTAATGCTCATGTCTAACATAATATCATGTTGAAACCTTAAATGTTTCATAAATGGAATTAATGGTGTGTTTATCTGTGCCAGACTAAGATTGGTTCAAAAGACCTCATGAAAGAACAACAAAGAAGTGAGGATACCCGGCCCGGAGGAAGCCTGGGGTCCCCTTCTGGAGCCAGGCCCAGAAGGAGGACTCGTCAGCGAGCGTCTGGTGGCCGGGCTTGCCACGGAGCCCGGCCGGGGCACAGCCCAAAAAGGCAACATGGGCAACACCTCCGCTTCTCCGTCCCGCGGGCCCACCACCTACGGGAAACAGCGATGGGGTCGGGTGCGCTGCCAGAAGGGTGGCAGTGAAAGCAGAGGGTCTCGACGGACAAGACCCGGGCGACAGAAGCTGGCTTTGGGGACGTGGAACGTCACCTCTCTGGGGGGGAAGGAGCCGGAGCTTGTGCGGGAGGTGGAGCGTTACCAGCTGGATCTGGTTGGGCTCACCTTTACGCACAGCGTCGGCTCTGGAACCTTACTTCTGGATAGGGGTTGGACTCTATTCTTCTCCGGAGTTGCTCAAGGTGTGAGGCGTCGGGCGGGTGTGGGGATACTCACAAATCCCCGGTTGGGTGCTTCGTTGTTGGAGTTTACCCCAGTGGACGAGAGGGTCGCCTCCCTACGCCTGCGGGTTATGGGGGGGGGAAACTCTGACTGTTGTATGTGCTTATGCACCAAACAGCAGTTCAGAGTAAACGGCCTTCTTGGAGACCCTAGAAAGAGTCCTGTATGGGGCTCCTGAAGGGGACTCTTTAATCTTGCTGGGAGACTTCAACGCACATGTGGGCAATGATGGAGACACTTGGAGGGGTGTGATTGGGAGGAACGGCCCCCCGGATCTGAACCGGAGTGGTGGTTTGTTACTGGACTTCTGTGCTAGTCATGGATTGGCCATAACAAACACCATGTTCGAACATAAGGATGCTCATAAGTGTACGTGGTACCAGAGCACCCTAGGCAGAAGGTCCATGATCGATTTCGTTATTGTATCATCGGACCTGAGGCAGTATGTTTTGGACACTCGGGTAAAGAGAGGGGCGGAGTTGTCAACTGATCACCATCTGGTGGTGAGTTGGGTCGAGTGGCGGGGGAAGCCTCTGGATATACCTGGTAAGCCCAAACGTGTAGTTCGGGTGAACTGGGAACATCTGGAGGAGGCCCAAGTTCAGGAGGCCTTCAACTCACACCTCCGGCGGAGCTTTTCGGGCATTCCTGTGGAGGTTGGGGACATTGAACCAGAGTGGTCGGTGTTCAAAGCCTCTATTGCCGAAGCCGCGGCGGGGAGCTGTGGTCTCAAGGTCTTAGGTGCCTCAAGGGGCGGTAACCCTCGAACCTCCTGGTGGACACCGGTGGTCAGGGAAGCCGTCCGACTGAAGAAGGAGGCCTTCAGGGATTTGTTATCCCGGGGGACTCCCGAGGCAGTTGCAAGGTACCGACAGGCCCGAAGGGCAGCAGCCTCAGCCGTGGCCGAGGCAAAGCAGCGGGTGTGGGAGAAGTTCGGAGAAGACATGGAAAAGGACTTTCGGGCGGCACCAAAGTTGTTCTGGAAAACTGTCCGACACCTCAGGAGGGGGAAGCAGGGAACCATCCAAGCTGTGTACAGTAAGGATGGGACGTTGTTGACCTCAACTGATGGAGTGTTAGGGCGTTGGAAGGAACACTTTGAGGAACTCCTGAACCCGACAACTCCGCCCTCTATGTTAGAGGCAGAGCTGGAGTATGACGGGGGATCAACACCAATCTCCCGGGGGGAGGTCACTGAGGTCGTCAAACAACTCCACAGTGGCAAAGCCCTGGGGGTGGATGAGATCCGCCCAGAAATGCTGAAGGCTCTGGGTGTTGAGGGACTGTCATGGTTGACACGTCTCATCAACGTTGCGTGGAAGTCGGACACAGTACCGAAGGAGTGGCAGACCGGGGTGGTGGTTCCCCTTTTCAAAAAGGGGGATCAGAGGGTGTGTGCCAATGACAGAGGCATCACACTACTCAGCCTCCCCCGGAAAGTTTACTCTAAGGTACTCGAAAGGAGGGTCAGGCCGATTGTCGAACCTCAGATTGAGGAGGAACAATGCGGATTCCGTCCTGGTCGTGGAACGATGGATCAGCTTTTTACTCTCGCAAGGATCCTGGAGGGGGCCTGGGAGTACACTTATCTGGTCTACATGTGTTTTGTAGACTTGGAGAAGGCGTATGACCGAGTTCCCAGGGAGTTACTGTGGGAGGTGCTGCGGGAGTATGGGGTGAGGGGGTCTCTACTCAGGGCCATCCAATCTCTGTAGTCCCACAGCGAGAGCTGTGTCCGGGTCCTCGGCAGTAAGTCGGACCCATTTCCGGTGAGGGTTGGCCTCCGCCAGGGCTGCGCTTTGTCACCAATCCTGTTTGTAATATACATGGATCGGATTTCGAGGCGTAGTCGTGGGGGAGGGGGTCTGCAGTTCGGTGGACTAAGGATTGCACCACTGCTTTTTGCAGATGATGTGGTTCTAATGGCTTCATCGGTCTGCGACCTTCAGCACTCACTGAATCGGTTCGCAACCGAGTGTGAAGCGGCTGGGATGAGGATCAGCACCTCCAAATCTGAGGCCATGGTTCTCAGCAGGAAACCGATGGACTGTCCACTCCAAGTAGGGAATGAGTCCTTACCCCAAGTGAAGGGGTATCTCTGGGTCTTGTTCTCGAGTGAGGGAACAATGGAGCGTGAGATGGGCCGGAGAATCGGAGCAGCGGGAGCGGTACTGCAGTCGCTTTACCGCACCGTTGTGACGAAAAGGGAGCTGAGCCAGAAGGCAAAGCTCTCTGTCTACCGGGCCATTTTCGTTCCTACCCTCACCTATGGTCATGAAGGATGGGTTATGACCGAAAGAACGAGATCACGGATACAAGCGGTCGAGATGGGTTTTCTCCGCAGGGTGGCTGGTGTCTCCCTTAGGGATAAGGTGAGAAGTTCAGTCATCCGGGAGGGACTCGGAGTTGAAACGCTCCTCCTTCGCGTTGAAAGGAGCCAGTTAAGGTGGTTCGGGCACCTAGTTAAGATGCCACCTGTGCGCCTCCCTAGGGAAGTGTTCCAGGCACGTCCAGCTGGGAAGAGACCAAGGGGTAGACCGAGGACCAGGTGTAGGGATTATATCTCTTTACTGGCCTGGGAGCGCCTTGGGATCCCCCAGTCAGAGCTGGTTGATGTGGCCAGGGAAAGGAAAGTTTGGGGCTCTCTGCTGGAACATCTACCACCGCGACCAGACCACGGATAAGCGGGAGAAGATGGATGGATGGATGGTTTATCTGTGCTAACAACAATAACATGACTGGCTAGTTCAACTGATGTATAAGCTAAGCTTACTTGGCCTTACTTCAGTTAAACCCGCCAAGGATCATTACTTTAGCTAACAACATTTTGTAGAGTTATAGGTTTTGTGCAAGCTAAGTGTTAGCTATTAAGCTAATTTCACCTTATTCATGTCTAAAATAATAGCATGTTTAAATCTGAAATGATTCATGTTTTTCTTATATTTAGAAAATAAACCCTTAAAGGTCACCTATTATGCAAAATCCACTTTTTCATGTCTTATACATAAATATGTGTCCCTTCTGTGTTAAGAGAATCGGAAAGTAAAGTCTCTTTTTGTCCTGATCCATCTATATAAAAACCTGTCTGAAAATCAGCTGATCAGATTTTGGCTACCGGCTTGAGATACACTTTTTGTTATATTCCATGGAATGCTCTTAACATCCCGATAGCAATGAATAGCTTAAAAATCCATAAAAAAACGTCATCTGTGGAAGCCTTAGTACTGTAAAAAGCACGACCAATCATTTTAGCCGGCCCGGCTAAAATAACTGGATGGCCTACCTGCCTGTCAGCCTTCCATCTGTGCACAAACTTATCTCATGCCATCATTGGTCATGTGCGCGTTTGTGTGTGTTGGAGGAGGGGCTCTGTAAGGAAGTGGCAGATTTTTTCCGGCTGTGTATTTTCAAATTCTAGCGCACTCCTGGGCCCCGTCTCAGGTCGACTATTTTCATTTCCTCGCTCCTCTGTCTCACCGGAAGTTGATTTATCTGCGCCATCTTGAGTACCGTCCCATGGCTCTTATTTCTGCCGGAGGACCGAGGATCGAGGAGCGAGGAGCGATAATGAAGGAGCGATAACCGAGGAACCACCAGACCATCCTCCGATGAAATCCTCAGACACTCGCCCCGCCCCCTTACTGTGTATCGCTCACTGATTGGACGATGCAGCGCATTCTCTGATCTGATGCTTCTTGACATGAGAGCCGTTTCCCAGCGGAGTGAAGAAAATAAAAAAAAACTCACGGGACTCACTCCTCAGTTTATACCGTGTTTTGTTTCAATTCATGTATCATTTAGTTACAAATATGTGATATACCTGAACAACAAAGTGGTCAAAAATCATTTTATTCATTTATTGGAAACATTTTCATGATCGCTTTTTTCGTTTTACATTTTCATTTATTGTCATTTCCATTCAGTCAGTCATTAAGTGCTATTAAAATGTTAATGTGCTACATATCCACACCAACAAACAAAGTGTGCAATCCAATGAATGTTAATCTAACTGGGTTTTGATAGATAATATATCTCTTTTTCTTCTCTCAATTATTTTATTTCTTTTGTGCACTCTAATCAATATTAATCAAACTATTGTTCGTTTATACCTTTTAAGAATGGCGTTTATTTTTTTTAGAATGAGTTCTTATTTTATTTTATTTATTGGGGTCTACAACAGATGATACAAATGTTTGTGTCAGTAAATGTGTGGCGGGGGTGTTTGTGAAAATAACGGGGACAGAGCCGCTGTCAGACGAACAGCTGTGCGGCGTCATCACAAATGGACGCCGCTTCACGTGACGCTCCGGAGGAAAGGACGTCCCATTGCTCTTAAAACTAATTTCCCTGCTTCTCGTGGTTTTCTTAGACTCAGAGGCTTCTCAATACTCAAATTTCCCCTCCTCGACTCCTCGGTCCTCCGGTAGTGACCCGGAAATGAATTTCAGCGCGCCATTTTGAAGGACATCTCATTTCTCTAAATGCACACTGAGGATCGAGGATCGAGCGTCGAGGAGGCTCTCTGGAGGAGCTATAACCGAGGATACACTAATGGTTCCTCCACGGCTCCTCCGCGGATGCATTTCCGGGAACGGTGGAGTCGTGACACACGGCCGGACTTATCTCAGCCAATGACAGCTCTGCATGCATCCCCTGGATATTATTTTAGAAACTGCTTTCATCACGATGCGATGTTTACAGAGAGAACAGCTGTGAGGTCCGTGCAGAAAGCAGAGCAGTGTGTATAATATATATCACTCATAACAGGCCTACTCTCTTTATTTGCTTTAGTTTAGTAGATACCCAGATAGCAAAATATGTTAAATCAATGTTGAATTATGGTCAAAAATGTTGATTTTTGGTTAAGGTTGAAGATTGATAGTGGATCAACCTTAAATGTTGAAAAGATGTCATTGAATCAACGTTGTATTGTGGTCGAATTTAATGATTGAAATGCCAACATTGAATCAATGTTGAATCTATGCTGTTTGCCTTTTCTTTTCTTTTTTTCTTGATGGGGGAGGGAGGGGGGTACTCTGTAGGGGGGGGGGTGTAGTCTGTGTGTGGGGGTGGGGGGTGTGGGGGGGGGGGGGGCGGGGCCGGCCCTGACCAATTTGAGATTTTAGATGGCGCCCCCCCCCCCCCAAAAAAAAAATCACACAGAAGCTGTATACGTTTTTTGGGAGATTTATTTTAACACAAATACAACATTAAAACCTATAATTGCAGTCAGCAGCCTCGCCAACACACCAGTGCTTTCTAAAGGCCTATTCACACATGGCCCCTCCACTTGCTCCCTGCTGAGGTCAGACAGGGCAACAAGTTGCTCCACTGCTGACAGGCACACAATTCACCTGTACTGATATACAGTCCATGAGAGACTAATTGCCTCACCTTAAGAGCTGGATGTGTAAGAAGTACAACCCAGAAACATTTACTAATTTAAAACAAAAGCTGCTTTGCTGAACACTTAAACATACTACTTCTGGGTACCGAAATATTTGCTATCAATCACTTCAGTCTTGGTTAAAAGCAAGATTTAGCCAAAATCCAACCATTAAAATACTACAGGCCTCAATCTCACAACTCAACACCTTACCTTAGCCTGACTCTCCTTGCCTTTCTTGAAGCAAAATTATCTATGACATCATCATAAGACAGCTGTTTTGAGACCACATGGTTGATGCTTATGATGGATAGTCCACTGAGAAGTTCTTGTCCCATAGAAGCTCTCAGGTAAGTTTTGACCAGTTTGAGCTTTGAGAAGCTTCTTTTAGCAGCAGCCACTGTAACAGGAAGAGTGGCAGAGATTCTCAGAGCAACCCACAAATTGGGGTACATTTCTGTCAGCTTCTTCTCATGAAGGAAGGTCAATAGTTCCATGTTTGTCATCTTCTTTGATGGCAAATGTGGAACATTTTGCATTTCTGCAGCAAGTTCCCTACCATAAATGTCTGGTTGTCCATCATGGGTCAGAGCAGAGCTCAGGGTTTGACAGTGCTTTGGCAGTTCTTCGTTTGATGTGGTGGGAAAGTTGATGAGCACTCCAAACTTGTCATTTACCTCTTCAAGGTGCTGAAATCTCTCATCAAGTGAAGAGAGGGCTGTATCCACAACCACATAAAAAAATGTGATTTCCATTTTTTTAAGTGCATCATCAATAGGCTCACCTGGAGACTCATAACCAAACTGCCGTTTTGTGGATCTCAACCGCTTTTGTTTGAGAACAGACTCCACGTTCATCTCCTCACACATCTCCTTTGCAGTTGTCTGTGCATCAGAAAATCCAGTCCTTCTGTAGCAGGTGAGGGAATCTCCTGTTTTCTTCAGCAGGTCGACAGCCACATCTAACTGCATGGACAGTTGCATCAGTTTGCTCACATGCTGGATCTTGTAGAGGATGTCATACCATATAGTTGTGCAAATGATAAAACGGTAAGATCCAATCTCCTCAGCCAAAGACTGGGCTTCAACTCTCACCACAGGGTCTGCAGTTGTTTCCCTCACCTCCAGAAGAGCCTCTCTGATTTGCCCAGCCTGGTACTTTACTGCCTCAACGCTTTTTATCCTGCTTTCCCATCTGGTCTCTGACCACGATTTCAGGGTTGTTTTGACATGTTTCAGCATGATGTCCCATCTATGCGTGGAGGCAGAGAAGAGTTTGTACAACTTTGTTAAATAGCCAAAGTAGCCTATAGCATCTGGTGAGCTCTTTGCAGCATCAGCTACGACCAGATTTAAGGTGTGAGCACCACAAGGGACAAAAAAAGCTCTTGGGTTCTGCTGAAGCAACCTAGCCTGAACACCTTTATTCTTACCCTTCATGTTGGCACCGTTGTCATACGACTGTCCTCTGCAGTCCTCAAAGGGGATGTTAAGTTCCTCCAGCCTTTTGAGAATGAGCAATGTCAAACTTTCCCCTGTTGACTGCTCTGCCACAAGAAAGCCCAGGAAATGTTCTTTAACCTGTGGTTTGTCTTCTAGCGATACTATCCTGACAATAACAGAGAGTTGTTCTTTATGACTCAGATCAGGAGTGCAATCCAAAATGATGGAGAAATACTTACACGTTTTTATCTCTTCCACAATTGTGTCCAGTATTTTAGAGCTGATTGAGTCAATCAGTTCATTTTGAATTCTTTTGCCCATATAATGTGTGTGACTGCCAGCTCCACTTTCCACCCTACCAACATGCTGCTTTATGACTGGATCGAATTTGGCCATAAGCTCCACTTCTTTTAAAAAGTTGCCATTGTCTGGTTGGTTTAATGTGTCTGTGGACCCCCTCAGAGACAGGTTTCTCTCTACTAAGGACTGAATTATTGCCACGAATCGGGTGAGAACGTCGCGCCACCTATTTCTCTCAGCCTGAGCAAGGGCCATCTCTTGCATATCTATTGTAAGCCCCCTGGCAAGACGGACGTCTAACTCCTTCCATGTTGCCATGTTTGTGTTGTGCTCCTTGCTTTCTTCATGTACCTTGAGCAAGTGACATGCATTTTTCCAGTACTTTAGTCCTTCCCTATTGAGTTTGTAATTTCTCTGTGAAAACATTTTGCAGCAGAAGCAGTGCAAGCTATCATTCTTTTTTGAATACATCAACCAGCTTCTTTTGATTTTTTCTCCGTTGATTAAGAATAGTCCTGCTGACACCTTCTCCCGTCCTGCTGACACCTTCTCCCGTCTTTTTGTTTGGGAAAGGTAAAACTAGGTTTCATTTGATATGGTCCACTCTGAACAAACTCTGTCCTGTCATTATCAGTAAGAACAGATGGCCAGTCGGCAGGGTCTATTGGTGAAGCCTTTTTCCCTGATGCTGTATAACTTGGCTCTGCTGAGGTGGAGGGGACAGGAGCGCTTGATGCTGTATCACTGGGCTCTGCTGAGGTGGAGGGGACAGGAGCGCTTGATGCTGTATCACTGGGCTCTGCTGAGGTGGAGGGGA
Source organism: Pogonophryne albipinna (assembly GCA_028583405.1). Taxonomy (NCBI): domain Eukaryota; kingdom Metazoa; phylum Chordata; class Actinopteri; order Perciformes; family Artedidraconidae; genus Pogonophryne; species Pogonophryne albipinna. The sequence continues at coordinate 27,180,780 of CM053249.1, forward strand.
CAGGAGCGCTTGATGCTGTATCACTGGGCTCTGCTAAGGTGGAGGGGACAGGAGCGCTTGATGCTGTATCACTGGGCTCTGCTGAGGTGGAGGGGACAGGAGCGCTTGATACTGTATCACTGGGCTCTGCTGAGGTGGAGGGGACAGGAGCGCTTGATGCTATATCACTGGGCTCTGCTGAGGTGGAAGGGACAGGAGCGCTTGATGCTGCAGGGCTGGGCTCTGCTGAGGTGGTATGAGGCCCAAAAAATGTCAAAAGTGCATCTGGAGAGATAAGAGAAGTATATGTGACCATCAAGAGATGCATTATATTTGCTAGACCTAATTATTTTATAGAAATCATAAAACAGGAGCAGCTCACAAAATAATTTGAATATCATGGAATATATTGCCTCCATGTAGAATTGATGCATTTATCTCTGCAAAAGGAGCCCAAGTATTGAGTACATATTTGAATAAACTTTTCAGAAGATCGAAATATCTGTATTATAAATCCTTATCTAATATTATACTAGATACAGGATTATTGATTTTCATGATCTGTAAGCTGTAAGAATCACAATTAAAACAAAAAAGGTTTGAAATATTTCACTTGCATAATGAATCTAGAATATATGATTAATTTGTTTTATTAAATTAAAGAAAAACAGTTCTATGATATAGTTATTCTTTTAGATGCACCTGCAGATTCTGCGACTTACCAGATGGCAAAGAAGCAGCTACATACTTTGTAATATAGCATATTAAAGATAAAGGCTAAGGTATGCAGTATTTACAGTAGTGACAAGCATTTTAACACTGATGTAAACGTTTACACTATTGATTATTGAACATACTTTAGACAGCATAAACTGTAAGGCAATACAATTAAAGGCCTACAACTATAAATTATTGAGGGGATGTAAAAGGAATAGCATTTTAATGACTATCATTATTAGCCTATTACTACAAGCAGGGCAAACATTGGCTCATCTCAACAGATATAGTAGATGATATAGCAGGTGATGTAACTCTTTCCAAATGTCCCTGAATTTAAGGTGGGAGTAACGGTAATAATTGACGTTAACTCTAAATGTAACTATTGATTAGCAAACAAACGACCTTGCTATCGTCTAAAAGTAAGCTAGCAAGTTAAAACTGTTCCATCAACGGTAACTACAATCAATTTTTTGACTTTGTTTAATCATCATCACATTAACGTTACTGTACCTTTGTCTTTCTCCCGTTTGTCCTCCTCCTCTTTTCTTTTCTTTCTTCCCTGGGCACCAGATAACTTTGTTCTTTTCGACATGCTAATTACCGTCTTTGTTTTCTTCTCCCGAGTCACAGCAGGTCAAAGGCGGCGGGTCAAGTGTCAGTCAGTGACACTTGACCCGCCCCCCTCGCTCCTTGAGGACATAAACAGCCTGCGGGGCTGGGGCAGTTCAACTTACCTGAATTAGGGGGGGGTGGGGTGCCATAGTGTATGGGCGCTGTACGCAATATAGGCGTAGTTCTGTTAAGATAAGATAATAAGATGTACTTTGTTGATCCAAAATCGGGAAATTGTTTTATTTTGAAAAAAAAAATCACAATTACATTTTTTTTTTTTTTATAAATATATAAAAAAAATATTTTCCCCAATTTTCGGCGCCCCCCTGGCTTGATGCGCCCTTAGCATTCACCTATACTGCCTATGCCAAGGGCCGGCCCTGGGGGGGGGAGAAATATCCCACATAAATCCGAAAAAGTGTTGAGGCCAAAATTGACCACCCAACAAACAGTTAGGAGCATGTTTCAGGCAATTTGGATTCGATTGGTAGTACTTTGTAGTGACACTATTTTGGGTCCCTAACATTCATTGAGCTAGGGATGACGCTGAGTCGAATGGTAGGTGACATCAATGGTCTACAACTTTTCAATAAGAAGTTACAGATTTTTGAAATAGTTGCAGATTTTGCATCTGTTTTTTTAATTATAAAACACTTTTTCAGACTCAGAAAAGGACGTTGAATCGAATGGGCTAGGTCTCGGACTCTAATGTTGTTGTTTTTTGTTTTGTCTTTTATCAAAATATATCTATTCCGACTTACTTTTTGACGCTGAATCCAACGGTGCCAGTCTCGAAGCTGTATGACCCCTAGTGGCCAAGATAATCATAAATAACTGTCTCAAAGGCTTGGAAAAATATTTTTTTCAAAATCAAACACCAGATTCTGGGTCAGCGCGCTGCCCCGAACGTGCCCATATAACTTTCGTCACACACGGCCTTACGGTTCTCTTTAATTGGCTGGGGTCAAGGGGCTTTCTATTTTGCGTTATATCTCGATAACTATAAGGTTTTGGAATCGGCCTTTCGGATATGTCGTACAGCTCATCAAGGCGCACGCGTGGATGCCCTTGGTGTCTCGGTCCGACATTCCTACGAGAAGTTTGATTTTCAAAGTTTTCATTCAGTATGGCCTAAAGGTCTTACCCTCTGTGAGGCTCCCTGAAAGTGCAGGACTCTGGGTGGGAGTGTCGTACGAGAAAGGCGAAGACATCCACGCGTGCGCCTTGGCGAGCTGTACAACATATCCGAAAGGCGGATTCTAAAAACCTATCGTTGTGGAGTTAGAACGATTTATTGCACTGTAAGACCGAACAGTCCAAGCTTCTTGAAGAATATGGGTTGTTTTAACCCAAACATTTATAAAAGTTAATTCACCGCTAATTTTCTGATGACTATGAACTGATTTGTAATATTGTGTATACAGTATTCATCCACTTTGGGTCATATTGGGGATTGTACTCAAATGTTTTTACTGAATCTGTCTGACGTCATCACGTATGTGCTCCGCCCCCGACGTGCCGCACTGCTCTCATCCATGCGTTCATTTGAGTCCGCCATTTTAGCTCCTCTCGGATGAAATCACTCAAACTTTCAGAAGTATACTTTGCCCACCGTGCTCTCGAGTCTCACTGCCGGAATTTGACCGCACTACTCTGGTAAGTTACGTCTTGCCTTTGCACAGTATTTAAATGATGTTTTATTAATTTCTGCATCTAATGCACTTTGTGTCGCATGTAGGGTTGCCAACCGTCCCGTATTAGCCGGGACGCCCCGTATTTGAGCCAAAAGGGGCGTGTCCCGTACGGGACTTTGTTTGTCCCGGACTCCCGTGTAAAGGGAAAAATAAAAAATATTTTTCTGTTTGCGCGCAATTCAGTGTGTCTGGCTGCGTGCCTGTGTGTTTGTGTGCTGTATGTGAAGGGCGCTAGGACCGCTCAGTTGACAGGGCAGGCACAATGCTCGCACGTGTGTGTGTGTGTGTGTGTGAGATTTTCTCCGGTGGGCCGCGGGCGGTGGGCGCGGCATCATTGTTTGTGTGGCATGTCAGCCTGTTCAGTCGTGTGGGAAAATGAGCGCTGCCGGTGGAGGAGGTGATAATGAAAGAGGAGAAGAGAGAGAGGATGTGGTTCTGGGCCCTGGCCCTTCTAAGAAGAAAAGACTTGTGTCTTACAACAAACAGTGGGAAGAAAAACACAGTTGGGTAAAGCCCGTGAGTGGAGATCTGCCTCGGGTCTTCTGCACCTTGTGTGGGAAGGAGTTTTCAATAGGTCACGGTGGAGAAAACGACCTGAAACAGCATGCTGGCACAGAAATGCACAAGCGAGCAACACAAAATAAAGGTGCATCAAATATAACTAAATTCTTCGGCAGTTCAACTGCAGAACAAGACAAAGTTGCTGCATGTGAGGTAACATCAGTGTATCACACAGCTAAGCATGGTTTGAGTTACAACAGCATGGACTGCAGTAATAAGCTGGCAAGTGCCATGTTTAGTGATTCGAACACTGCAAAGAAAATGCAATGTGGAAGAACAAAGGCTGAGATGATAACAGCCAATGTGCTTGGCCCCAAAACTGTTCGGGATATTCTAAAAGAGCTGTGTCCTCCTCCCACCGAGGTCGCAGCAGGTGAGGAGGTGGAGTAACTAAAAAAGTAACTAAATCCGCCAGAAACCCGAAAATCTTTGCGCGCGCGGGGGACACATGCATGTGTCCCGTTTCTCCATTTCTGGAAGTTGGCAACCCTAGTCGCATGGTGTTTGATTTGAGCTCTTGTTAGCTAGTGTTAGAAATTAAAATCAATGTTGATATGGCGTAATTTGAATTAAATACACAATTTAATTTAAATCCGTTTTATTCTGAAAAACCGGAAGTTCACTAACTATTAACTTAATACTTTTATTCTGAAAATTATTCACTTCCGGTTAGCATTAGCATGTGGCGAAATGCTGCATTTTCAAACCGTGAATCAAAGGTGAAATGACATGTGATGTTGTACACCGAGCACACTGGGTTTAGCACTCATTTATTACCGCTGAATAACATTTATTAGGGAATGTTTAAATAACCACAGACACCAGAATGATATAATTTAACAACGGAAAAAGGCAGGAATTGCATTGGACCCGCCCCCGACGACGCCGGCCAATAGGAGAAGACCTCAGATGACAACAGGAAGAGCAAGCCAAGAATTGAGCGCTTTCTACCTGCTGACCTGGACTGACCGGTCGGATGAGGAGAGCGCCTCCACTCGCACATTTCATTTTGTACACCACCGCATCTTTTGTGTAATTAAATGCTGTTAACTTTTATAAGCTTCCCTTGACTCTTTTCAGACTCTCCTGCCTTCAGGGTTCTAGAATACACTAACACTAGTCTAGATTTAATATTTGCCTCACTTGAAAAATGATTTAAACGTGTAAGACAGTATTTTATATTGCTTTAAGTTATATCTCAAAGTGGAACGTTTGTGTTGCAAAAGTTCTCTGGAAAATACGAACCGCAAATGGCGGCAGTTTTTTTTCTTCTTTGTTGTTACTGCATGCATGTCTGAGCATATTTTATTAACTTAGAGGCGGGGGGGTGCTAGTGGAGCCTGTGGAGGCTCGCAGCAGTGAAACTGTGGTTACACTGTAGGTGCGCCGCGTTTGGGGGGAGGGGGGGTGCTAGTGTGTGTTAAGATGAGAGATAAAAACCATCCCTTGATTGCAAAGTTAATGCAGACTACCTTTGCCCTGCGGCGCAATGAGATCATCAATGATGAGCTACCTGTTGGAGAGACAACCCATATGTTCCCCATCCAGCTGCCAATCGCCAATGAAGACGACTTCAATGAGGCTGAATCATTGCTGAAGAATGAATCGGTCCGTCAAAAGATGGTCATTTGGCAGACTGAACTCCATTCATTTATGAAATGTGGATAATATCAGTGCGGTCAAAATGTGCTTAGTTATTGCCCTTTAGCTACTCAACCACAAATAATTCTAGTCTTAGCTACTCAACCACATATAATTGTAGTAACATTTATATCTAACATTTATATTGACATGACCAACATTGGGACACCAGGGTTAAAGTGGTTAAACATAACGACTGGCATGAACTTGACTGAATACCATGGGCTGGAATATCAGTGTATCAAGTGTATAAAAAACAAAGTTGGTCTCTGTGTATGAAATAAGAGTGCTGTTGTGCTGTTTCTAACGTATGTCCCACAGAACGTAGCTCAATACAACAGTTAAACCAGTTGCCTATTTGTTTCTCTCGTCTGATTTAGATTGCTCGCCTGGCTCTGGTAGGAGGCACCAATTCAGAGAACCTGATCAGACGGATGCCGGCAACTGCTCTGACTAACGCCTTAGCCTTAGGCTGGAAAGAAAGACAAGCGTTGCAGCAGCAAGAAGCCATTCAAGGAACCGGCAATACAAGACCGCATGTTTGGTGAGTTTCCTCCCCTGCAAACCAGACCCGGCGGCAGACATACGTCTCTGGGCGGGCATTTGATTACCCCAGAAACTTACTCGAGATTTGTCAAGTGCCAACTTGGGCAAGCACGCAGGCAAACTTGAGCGCACACAGGGTGGAAAGGTGGAGTAAGGTTGAGCGATGGAGAGAAAGGGAGAGAGAGAGAGATTGAGCGAGGCAGAGAGCATGTGCAGCGGTCTGCTTGCGCACAGAGCAGGAGTTTGTGAGAGAGCCGGCTTGAGAGTCAATTTCTCTTCAAAATATAATTGATTGCCAGCCTCCCTTGTCCCTGGCTGGCTTGCTAGCTCGTTGGTAACGTAACTGATGTCTTCTAATGTGCCTGCATCTGGCGCTGAGTTGCCATATTCCTTTCAAGTGTATACGTGTGAACCACTTCCTGATATCCATTGTTGCAGATAAATATAAATGATAATAGCCAAACTAACCTAGCAAGAGTAAACTGACAGGCTGCTGTGCCGCATCTCACTCAAAAACCCACACGACTCAACCCAGCGAAAAACCAGTCTTGCGCGCAGCCTTTCATTCAGAATTTCATTGCAAAATAAAAAAAATGCTATTAAACTAATCTTTCAACATAGTTTAAAACAAAAATAAATATTAGGACAAAGCCCTACAAATAACAACAATGAACATAATCAGTGGCGGCTCCAGAGTATGTTTGTTGGGTAATCTATGGTAGGGCTAACCCATACAGTGGTGGGGCTCAAGTCAGTATTTGCAATGTAGGCCTATTACATACACGCTCCCCTTGACAGTGAAACGCCACGCGTGAGGTTTAGATTATTTCCCTGTCTCAATCCAAATGGAACTGTGTGAAATAAAAAGGCACATTTGTCTTGTTGTAAATAAAAAGGGCGACCTGGAGCCAATCCTGCAATTTCTCCACAAGTGAAAGAGTTGACATGCTGAAAACCCAACCCCTGCAGGGGGGTCTGGGGGGATTCTCCAGGAGATTTTTTGAAATACTAACATAAAATACACATTCTGGTACTCTCGTGAGAAGAGAAATAAATAAATCTATCACTACATGACATATTTAAAAAAATGAATGCCATTTTTGTTTTTTGTTACTTTGTTCTGAAAGCTGAACCTGCTGCTCCTCACAGAGAGAAGAGGCTGTGTGAACTTTACATTGTGGATAAGGGTGGATACACATTGTTCTGTGTGTCAAAATGAGACAGCCCACACACCTATCAATCATCAAACCGTGGGGTCTTATTTCATTATGTGTTGATTTCTATCAACACGTAATGTTGTATCGATGTATATAGAGATTTACTACAGCAAAAGTATTCTCCGTCGGGACTTCCTGCAACAACACCACGTCGTTATCTTGATTCTGATTGGCCAGAAGACATTATCAAAGATGTTCTATTGAGAAGATGATCACTACGTGACAAAAGTTTTCAAACCGTTTCTAGTCTTCGGTATTTACTGCTGTCTGTGCAATTTACTCCGCGAGTTGGCGGACTTTATTTTGCTTACTTTAAAATCATTTTTCATGGTGGGGCTAAGCCATTTCTTGGTATGGCTGTAGCCTACCCCAGTATACCCTGGCGCCGCCACTGAACATAATAATAAAACAATTAAAATGTTGTATTCAGCCCTGATTAAAACAGCGGGCCCAAATCATGGATGGGCGGGCCCGGCCCCATGGGGCCCGCCCATGACGCCGGGTCTGCAAACTACTTATTAGCTTAAGTTTAGGGAGTGAGGTGTGACTGATGGTGATTCAGAACATAATTATTCTCATTGTGAGCCATATAGTACCAACTACCGAGTTTGAATCCAACTCCTATAATGTATTTTATGTCTCTCTGGAATGGAATCCCATGGAATGCTCTTAACATCCCGATAGCAATGAATAGCTTAAAAATCCATAAAAAAACGTCATCTGTGGAAGCCTTAGTACTGTAAAAAGCACGACCAATCATTTTAGCCGGCCCGGCTAAAATAACTGGATGGCCTACCTGCCTGTCAGCCTTCCATCTGTGCACAAACTTATCTCATGCCATCATTGGTCATGTGCGCGTTTGTGTGTGTTGGAGGAGGGGCTCTGTAAGGAAGTGGCAGATTTTTTCCGGCTGTGTATTTTCAAATTCTAGCGCACTCCTGGGCCCCGTCTCAGGTCGACTATTTTCATTTCCTCGCTCCTCTGTCTCACCGGAAGTTGATTTATCTGCGCCATCTTGAGTACCGTCCCATGGCTCTTATTTCTGCCGGAGGACCGAGGATCGAGGAGCGAGGAGCGATAATGAAGGAGCGATAACCGAGGAACCACCAGACCATCCTCCGATGAAATCCTCAGACACTCGCCCCGCCCCCTTACTGTGTATCGCTCACTGATTGGACGATGCAGCGCATTCTCTGATCTGATGCTTCTTGACATGAGAGCCGTTTCCCAGCGGAGTGAAGAAAATAAAAAAAAACTCACGGGACTCACTCCTCAGTTTATACCGTGTTTTGTTTCAATTCATGTATCATTTAGTTACAAATATGTGATATACCTGAACAACAAAGTGGTCAAAAATCATTTTATTCATTTATTGGAAACATTTTCATGATCGCTTTTTTCGTTTTACATTTTCATTTATTGTCATTTCCATTCAGTCAGTCATTAAGTGCTATTAAAATGTTAATGTGCTACATATCCACACCAACAAACAAAGTGTGCAATCCAATGAATGTTAATCTAACTGGGTTTTGATAGATAATATATCTCTTTTTCTTCTCTCAATTATTTTATTTCTTTTGTGCACTCTAATCAATATTAATCAAACTATTGTTCGTTTATACCTTTTAAGAATGGCGTTTATTTTTTTTAGAATGAGTTCTTATTTTATTTTATTTATTGGGGTCTACAACAGATGATACAAATGTTTGTGTCAGTAAATGTGTGGCGGGGGTGTTTGTGAAAATAACGGGGACAGAGCCGCTGTCAGACGAACAGCTGTGCGGCGTCATCACAAATGGACGCCGCTTCACGTGACGCTCCGGAGGAAAGGACGTCCCATTGCTCTTAAAACTAATTTCCCTGCTTCTCGTGGTTTTCTTAGACTCAGAGGCTTCTCAATACTCAAATTTCCCCTCCTCGACTCCTCGGTCCTCCGGTAGTGACCCGGAAATGAATTTCAGCGCGCCATTTTGAAGGACATCTCATTTCTCTAAATGCACACTGAGGATCGAGGATCGAGCGTCGAGGAGGCTCTCTGGAGGAGCTATAACCGAGGATACACTAATGGTTCCTCCACGGCTCCTCCGCGGATGCATTTCCGGGAACGGTGGAGTCGTGACACACGGCCGGACTTATCTCAGCCAATGACAGCTCTGCATGCATCCCCTGGATATTATTTTAGAAACTGCTTTCATCACGATGCGATGTTTACAGAGAGAACAGCTGTGAGGTCCGTGCAGAAAGCAGAGCAGTGTGTATAATATATATCACTCATAACAGGCCTACTCTCTTTATTTGCTTTAGTTTAGTAGATACCCAGATAGCAAAATATGTTAAATCAATGTTGAATTATGGTCAAAAATGTTGATTTTTGGTTAAGGTTGAAGATTGATAGTGGATCAACCTTAAATGTTGAAAAGATGTCATTGAATCAACGTTGTATTGTGGTCGAATTTAATGATTGAAATGCCAACATTGAATCAATGTTGAATCTATGCTGTTTGCCTTTTCTTTTCTTTTTTTCTTGATGGGGGAGGGAGGGGGGTACTCTGTAGGGGGGGGGGTGTAGTCTGTGTGTGGGGGTGGGGGGTGTGGGGGGGGGGGGGCAGGGCCGGCCCTGACCAATTTGAGATTTTAGATGGCGCCCCCCCCCCCCCCCAAAAAAAAAATCACACAGAAGCTGTATACGTTTTTTGGGAGATTTATTTTAACACAAATACAACATTAAAACCTATAATTGCAGTCAGCAGCCTCGCCAACACACCAGTGCTTTCTAAAGGCCTATTCACACATGGCCCCTCCACTTGCTCCCTGCTGAGGTCAGACAGGGCAACAAGTTGCTCCACTGCTGACAGGCACACAATTCACCTGTACTGATATACAGTCCATGAGAGACTAATTGCCTCACCTTAAGAGCTGGATGTGTAAGAAGTACAACCCAGAAACATTTACTAATTTAAAACAAAAGCTGCTTTGCTGAACACTTAAACATACTACTTCTGGGTACCGAAATATTTGCTATCAATCACTTCAGTCTTGGTTAAAAGCAAGATTTAGCCAAAATCCAACCATTAAAATACTACAGGCCTCAATCTCACAACTCAACACCTTACCTTAGCCTGACTCTCCTTGCCTTTCTTGAAGCAAAATTATCTATGACATCATCATAAGACAGCTGTTTTGAGACCACATGGTTGATGCTTATGATGGATAGTCCACTGAGACGTTCTTGTCCCATAGAAGCTCTCAGGTAAGTTTTGACCAGTTTGAGCTTTGAGAAGCTTCTTTTAGCAGCAGCCACTGTAACAGTTAGAGTGGCAGAGATTCTCAGAGCAACCCACAAATTGGGGTACATTTCTGTCAGCTTCTTCTCATGAAGGAAGGTCAATAGTTCCATGTTTGTCATCTTCTTTGATGGCAAATGTGGAACATTTTGCATTTCTGCAGCAAGTTCCCTACCATAAATGTCTGGTTGTCCATCATGGGTCAGAGCAGAGCTCAGGGTTTGACAGTGCTTTGGCAGTTCTTCGTTTGATGTGGTGGGAAAGTTGATGAGCACTCCAAACTTGTCATTTACCTCTTCAAGGTGCTGAAATCTCTCATCAAGTGAAGAGAGGGCTGTATCCACAACCACATAAAAAAATGTGATTTCCATTTTTTTAAGTGCATCATCAATAGGCTCACCTGGAGACTCATAACCAAACTGCCGTTTTGTGGATCTCAACCGCTTTTGTTTGAGAACAGACTCCACGTTCATCTCCTCACACATCTCCTTTGCAGTTGTCTGTGCATCAGAAAATCCAGTCCTTCTGTAGCAGGTGAGGGAATCTCCTGTTTTCTTCAGCAGGTCGACAGCCACATCTAACTGCATGGACAGTTGCATCAGTTTGCTCACATGCTGGATCTTGTAGAGGATGTCATACCATATAGTTGTGCAAATGATAAAACGGTAAGATCCAATCTCCTCAGCCAAAGACTGGGCTTCAACTCTCACCACAGGGTCTGCAGTTGTTTCCCTCACCTCCAGAAGAGCCTCTCTGATTTGCCCAGCCTGGTACTTTACTGCCTCAACGCTTTTTATCCTGCTTTCCCATCTGGTCTCTGACCACGATTTCAGGGTTGTTTTGACATGTTTCAGCATGATGTCCCATCTATGCGTGGAGGCAGAGAAGAGTTTGTACAACTTTGTTAAATAGCCAAAGTAGCCTATAGCATCTGGTGAGCTCTTTGCAGCATCAGCTACGACCAGATTTAAGGTGTGAGCACCACAAGGGACAAAAAAAGCTCTTGGGTTCTGCTGAAGCAACCTAGCCTGAACACCTTTATTCTTACCCTTCATGTTGGCACCGTTGTCATACGACTGTCCTCTGCAGTCCTCAAAGGGGATGTTAAGTTCCTCCAGCCTTTTGAGAATGAGCAATGTCAAACTTTCCCCTGTTGACTGCTCTGCCACAAGAAAGCCCAGGAAATGTTCTTTAACCTGTGGTTTGTCTTCTAGCGATACTATCCTGACAATAACAGAGAGTTGTTCTTTATGACTCAGATCAGGAGTGCAATCCAAAATGATGGAGAAATACTTACACGTTTTTATCTCTTCCACAATTGTGTCCAGTATTTTAGAGCTGATTGAGTCAATCAGTTCATTTTGAATTCTTTTGCCCATATAATGTGTGTGACTGCCAGCTCCACTTTCCACCCTACCAACATGCTGCTTTATGACTGGATCGAATTTGGCCATAAGCTCCACTTCTTTTAAAAAGTTGCCATTGTCTGGTTGGTTTAATGTGTCTGTGGACCCCCTCAGAGACAGGTTTCTCTCTACTAAGGACTGAATTATTGCCACGAATCGGGTGAGAACGTCGCGCCACCTATTTCTCTCAGCCTGAGCAAGGGCCATCTCTTGCATATCTATTGTAAGCCCCCTGGCAAGACGGACGTCTAACTCCTTCCATGTTGCCATGTTTGTGTTGTGCTCCTTGCTTTCTTCATGTACCTTGAGCAAGTGACATGCATTTTTCCAGTACTTTAGTCCTTCCCTATTGAGTTTGTAATTTCTCTGTGAAAACATTTTGCAGCAGAAGCAGTGCAAGCTATCATTCTTTTTTGAATACATCAACCAGCTTCTTTTGATTTTTCTCCGTTGATTAAGAATAGTCCTGCTGACACCTTCTCCCGTCCTGCTGACACCTTCTCCCGTCTTTTTGTTTGGGAAAGGTAAAACTAGGTTTCATTTGATATGGTCCACTCTGAACAAACTCTGTCCTGTCATTATCAGTAAGAACAGATGGCCAGTCGGCAGGGTCTATTGGTGAAGCCTTTTTCCCTGATGCTGTATAACTTGGCTCTGCTGAGGTGGAGGGGACAGGAGCGCTTGATGCTGTATCACTGGGCTCTGCTGAGGTGGAGGGGACAGGAGCGCTTGATGCTGTATCACTGGGCTCTGCTGAGGTGGAGGGGACAGGAGCGCTTGATGCTGTATCACTGGGCTCTGCTAAGGTGGAGGGGACAGGAGCGCTTGATGCTGTATCACTGGGCTCTGCTGAGGTGGAGGGGACAGGAGCGCTTGATACTGTATCACTGGGCTCTGCTGAGTTGGAGGGGACAGGAGCGCTTGATGCTATATCACTGGGCTCTGCTGAGGTGGAAGGGACAGGAGCGCTTGATGCTGCAGGGCTGGGCTCTGCTGAGGTGGTATGAGGCCCAAAAAATGTCAAAAGTGCATCTGGAGAGATAAGAGAAGTATATGTGACCATCAAGAGATGCATTATATTTGCTAGACCTAATTATTTTATAGAAATCATAAAACAGGAGCAGCTCACAAAATAATTTGAATATCATGGAATATATTGCCTCCATGTAGAATTGATGCATTTATCTCTGCAAAAGGAGCCCAAGTATTGAGTACATATTTGAATAAACTTTTCAGAAGATCGAAATATCTGTATTATAAATCCTTATCTAATATTATACTAGATACAGGATTATTGATTTTCATGATCTGTAAGCTGTAAGAATCACAATTAAAACAAAAAAGGTTTGAAATATTTCACTTGCATAATGAATCTAGAATATATGATTAATTTGTTTTATTAAATTAAAGAAAAACAGTTCTATGATATAGTTATTCTTTTAGATGCACCTGCAGATTCTGCGACTTACCAGATGGCAAAGAAGCAGCTACATACTTTGTAATATAGCATATTAAAGATAAAGGCTAAGGTATGCAGTATTTACAGTAGTGACAAGCATTTTAACACTGATGTAAACGTTTACACTATTGATTATTGAACATACTTTAGACAGCATAAACTGTAAGGCAATACAATTAAAGGCCTACAACTATAAATTATTGAGGGGATGTAAAAGGAATAGCATTTTAATGACTATCATTATTAGCCTATTACTACAAGCAGGGCAAACATTGGCTCATCTCAACAGATATAGTAGATGATATAGCAGGTGATGTAACTCTTTCCAAATGTCCCTGAATTTAAGGTGGGAGTAACGGTAATAATTGACGTTAACTCTAAATGTAACTATTGATTAGCAAACAAACGACCTTGCTATCGTCTAAAAGTAAGCTAGCAAGTTAAAACTGTTCCATCAACGGTAACTACAATCAATTTTTTGACTTTGTTTAATCATCATCACATTAACGTTACTGTACCTTTGTCTTTCTCCCGTTTGTCCTCCTCCTCTTTTCTTTTCTTTCTTCCCTGGGCACCAGATAACTTTGTTCTTTTCGACATGCTAATTACCGTCTTTGTTTTCTTCTCCCGAGTCACAGCAGGTCAAAGGCGGCGGGTCAAGTGTCAGTCAGTGACACTTGACCCGCCCCCCTCGCTCCTTGAGGACATAAACAGCCTGCGGGGCTGGGGCAGTTCAACTTACCTGAATTAGGGGGGGGTGGGGTGCCATAGTGTATGGGCGCTGTACGCAATATAGGCGTAGTTCTGTTAAGATAAGATAATAAGATGTACTTTGTTGATCCAAAATCGGGAAATTGTTTTATTTTGAAAAAAAAAATCACAATTACATTTTTTTTTTTTTTATAAATATATAAAAAAAATATTTTCCCCAATTTTCGGCGCCCCCCTGGCTTGATGCGCCCTTAGCATTCACCTATACTGCCTATGCCAAGGGCCGGCCCTGGGGGGGGGAGAAATATCCCACATAAATCCGAAAGTGTTGAGGCCAAAATTGACCACCCAACAAACAGTTAGGAGCATGTTTCAGGCAATTTGGATTCGATTGGTAGTACTTTGTAGTGACACTATTTTGGGTCCCTAACATTCATTGAGCTAGGGATGACGCTGAGTCGAATGGTAGGTGACATCAATGGTCTACAACTTTTCAATAAGAAGTTACAGATTTTTGAAATAGTTGCAGATTTTGCATCTGTTTTTTTAATTATAAAACACTTTTTCAGACTCAGAAAAGGACGTTGAATCGAATGGGCTAGGTCTCGGACTCTAATGTTGTTGTTTTTTGTTTTGTCTTTTATCAAAATATATCTATTCCGACTTACTTTTTGACGCTGAATCCAACGGTGCCAGTCTCGAAGCTGTATGACCCCTAGTGGCCAAGATAATCATAAATAACTGTCTCAAAGGCTTGGAAAAATATTTTTTTCAAAATCAAACACCAGATTCTGGGTCAGCGCGCTGCCCCGAACGTGCCCATATAACTTTCGTCACACACGGCCTTACGGTTCTCTTTAATTGGCTGGGGTCAAGGGGCTTTCTATTTTGCGTTATATCTCGATAACTATAAGGTTTTGGAATCGGCCTTTCGGATATGTCGTACAGCTCATCAAGGCGCACGCGTGGATGCCCTTGGTGTCTCGGTCCGACATTCCTACGAGAAGTTTGATTTTCAAAGTTTTCATTCAGTATGGCCTAAAGGTCTTACCCTCTGTGAGGCTCCCTGAAAGTGCAGGACTCTGGGTGGGAGTGTCGTACGAGAAAGGCGAAGACATCCACGCGTGCGCCTTGGCGAGCTGTACAACATATCCGAAAGGCGGATTCTAAAAACCTATCGTTGTGGAGTTAGAACGATTTATTGCACTGTAAGACCGAACAGTCCAAGCTTCTTGAAGAATATGGGTTGTTTTAACCCAAACATTTATAAAAGTTAATTCACCGCTAATTTTCTGATGACTATGAACTGATTTGTAATATTGTGTATACAGTATTCATCCACTTTGGGTCATATTGGGGATTGTACTCAAATGTTTTTACTGAATCTGTCTGACGTCATCACGTATGTGCTCCGCCCCCGACGTGCCGCACTGCTCTCATCCATGCGTTCATTTGAGTCCGCCATTTTAGCTCCTCTCGGATGAAATCACTCAAACTTTCAGAAGTATACTTTGCCCACCGTGCTCTCGAGTCTCACTGCCGGAATTTGACCGCACTACTCTGGTAAGTTACGTCTTGCCTTTGCACAGTATTTAAATGATGTTTTATTAATTTCTGCATCTAATGCACTTTGTGTCGCATGTAGGGTTGCCAACCGTCCCGTATTAGCCGGGACGCCCCGTATTTGAGCCAAAAGGGGCGTGTCCCGTACGGGACTTTGTTTGTCCCGGACTCCCGTGTAAAGGGAAAAATAAAAAATATTTTTCTGTTTGCGCGCAATTCAGTGTGTCTGGCTGCGTGCCTGTGTGTTTGTGTGCTGTATGTGAAGGGCGCTAGGACCGCTCAGTTGACAGGGCAGGCACAATGCTCGCACGTGTGTGTGTGTGTGTGTGTGTGTGAGATTTTCTCCGGTGGGCCGCGGGCGGTGGGCGCGGCATCATTGTTTGTGTGGCATGTCAGCCTGTTCAGTCGTGTGGGAAAATGAGCGCTGCCGGTGGAGGAGGTGATAATGAAAGAGGAGAAGAGAGAGAGGATGTGGTTCTGGGCCCTGGCCCTTCTAAGAAGAAAAGACTTGTGTCTTACAACAAACAGTGGGAAGAAAAACACAGTTGGGTAAAGCCCGTGAGTGGAGATCTGCCTCGGGTCTTCTGCACCTTGTGTGGGAAGGAGTTTTCAATAGGTCACGGTGGAGAAAACGACCTGAAACAGCATGCTGGCACAGAAATGCACAAGCGAGCAACACAAAATAAAGGTGCATCAAATATAACTAAATTCTTCGGCAGTTCAACTGCAGAACAAGACAAAGTTGCTGCATGTGAGGTAACATCAGTGTATCACACAGCTAAGCATGGTTTGAGTTACAACAGCATGGACTGCAGTAATAAGCTGGCAAGTGCCATGTTTAGTGATTCGAACACTGCAAAGAAAATGCAATGTGGAAGAACAAAGGCTGAGATGATAACAGCCAATGTGCTTGGCCCCAAAACTGTTCGGGATATTCTAAAAGAGCTGTGTCCTCCTCCCACCGAGGTCGCAGCAGGTGAGGAGGTGGAGTAACTAAAAAAGTAACTAAATCCGCCAGAAACCCGAAAATCTTTGCGCGCGCGGGGGACACATGCATGTGTCCCGTTTCTCCATTTCTGGAAGTTGGCAACCCTAGTCGCATGGTGTTTGATTTGAGCTCTTGTTAGCTAGTGTTAGAAATTAAAATCAATGTTGATATGGCGTAATTTGAATTAAATACACAATTTAATTTAAATCCGTTTTATTCTGAAAAACCGGAAGTTCACTAACTATTAACTTAATACTTTTATTCTGAAAATTATTCACTTCCGGTTAGCATTAGCATGTGGCGAAATGCTGCATTTTCAAACCGTGAATCAAAGGTGAAATGACATGTGATGTTGTACACCGAGCACACTGGGTTTAGCACTCATTTATTACCGCTGAATAACATTTATTAGGGAATGTTTAAATAACCACAGACACCAGAATGATATAATTTAACAACGGAAAAAGGCAGGAATTGCATTGGACCCGCCCCCCGACGACGCCGGCCAATAGGAGAAGACCTCAGATGACAACAGGAAGAGCAAGCCAAGAATTGAGCGCTTTCTACCTGCTGACCTGGACTGACCGGTCGGATGAGGAGAGCGCCTCCACTCGCACATTTCATTTTGTACACCACCGCATCTTTTGTGTAATTAAATGCTGTTAACTTTTATAAGCTTCCCTTGACTCTTTTCAGACTCTCCTGCCTTCAGGGTTCTAGAATACACTAACACTAGTCTAGATTTAATATTTGCCTCACTTGAAAAATGATTTAAACGTGTAAGACAGTATTTTATATTGCTTTAAGTTATATCTCAAAGTGGAACGTTTGTGTTGCAAAAGTTCTCTGGAAAATACGAACCGCAAATGGCGGCAGTTTTTTTTCTTCTTTGTTGTTACTGCATGCATGTCTGAGCATATTTTATTAACTTAGAGGCGGGGGGGTGCTAGTGGAGCCTGTGGAGGCTCGCAGCAGTGAAACTGTGGTTACACTGTAGGTGCGCCGCGTTTGGGGGGAGGGGGGGTGCTAGTGTGTGTTAAGATGAGAGATAAAAACCATCCCTTGATTGCAAAGTTAATGCAGACTACCTTTGCCCTGCGGCGCAATGAGATCATCAATGATGAGCTACCTGTTGGAGAGACAACCCATATGTTCCCCATCCAGCTGCCAATCGCCAATGAAGACGACTTCAATGAGGCTGAATCATTGCTGAAGAATGAATCGGTCCGTCAAAAGATGGTCATTTGGCAGACTGAACTCCATTCATTTATGAAATGTGGATAATATCAGTGCGGTCAAAATGTGCTTAGTTATTGCCCTTTAGCTACTCAACCACAAATAATTCTAGTCTTAGCTACTCAACCACATATAATTGTAGTAACATTTATATCTAACATTTATATTGACATGACCAACATTGGGACACCAGGGTTAAAGTGGTTAAACATAACGACTGGCATGAACTTGACTGAATACCATGGGCTGGAATATCAGTGTATCAAGTGTATAAAAAACAAAGTTGGTCTCTGTGTATGAAATAAGAGTGCTGTTGTGCTGTTTCTAACGTATGTCCCACAGAACGTAGCTCAATACAACAGTTAAACCAGTTGCCTATTTGTTTCTCTCGTCTGATTTAGATTGCTCGCCTGGCTCTGGTAGGAGGCACCAATTCAGAGAACCTGATCAGACGGATGCCGGCAACTGCTCTGACTAACGCCTTAGCCTTAGGCTGGAAAGAAAGACAAGCGTTGCAGCAGCAAGAAGCCATTCAAGGAACCGGCAATACAAGACCGCATGTTTGGTGAGTTTCCTCCCCTGCAAACCAGACCCGGCGGCAGACATACGTCTCTGGGCGGGCATTTGATTACCCCAGAAACTTACTCGAGATTTGTCAAGTGCCAACTTGGGCAAGCACGCAGGCAAACTTGAGCGCACACAGGGTGGAAAGGTGGAGTAAGGTTGAGCGATGGAGAGAAAGGGAGAGAGAGAGAGATTGAGCGAGGCAGAGAGCATGTGCAGCGGTCTGCTTGCGCACAGAGCAGGAGTTTGTGAGAGAGCCGGCTTGAGAGTCAATTTCTCTTCAAAATATAATTGATTGCCAGCCTCCCTTGTCCCTGGCTGGCTTGCTAGCTCGTTGGTAACGTAACTGATGTCTTCTAATGTGCCTGCATCTGGCGCTGAGTTGCCATATTCCTTTCAAGTGTATACGTGTGAACCACTTCCTGATATCCATTGTTGCAGATAAATATAAATGATAATAGCCAAACTAACCTAGCAAGAGTAAACTGACAGGCTGCTGTGCCGCATCTCACTCAAAAACCCACACGACTCAACCCAGCGAAAAACCAGTCTTGCGCGCAGCCTTTCATTCAGAATTTCATTGCAAAATAAAAAAAATGCTATTAAACTAATCTTTCAACATAGTTTAAAACAAAAATAAATATTAGGACAAAGCCCTACAAATAACAACAATGAACATAATCAGTGGCGGCTCCAGAGTATGTTTGTTGGGTAATCTATGGTAGGGCTAACCCATACAGTGGTGGGGCTCAAGTCAGTATTTGCAATGTAGGCCTATTACATACACGCTCCCCTTGACAGTGAAACGCCACGCGTGAGGTTTAGATTATTTCCCTGTCTCAATCCAAATGGAACTGTGTGAAATAAAAAGGCACATTTGTCTTGTTGTAAATAAAAAGGGCGACCTGGAGCCAATCCTGCAATTTCTCCACAAGTGAAAGAGTTGACATGCTGAAAACCCAACCCCTGCAGGGGGGTCTGGGGGGATTCTCCAGGAGATTTTTGGAAATACTAACATAAAATACACATTCTGGTACTCTCGTGAGAAGAGAAATAAATAAATCTATCACTACATGACATATTTAAAAAAATGAATGCCATTTTTGTTTTTTGTTACTTTGTTCTGAAAGCTGAACCTGCTGCTCCTCACAGAGAGAAGAGGCTGTGTGAACTTTACATTGTGGATAAGGGTGGATACACATTGTTCTGTGTGTCAAAATGAGACAGCCCACACACCTATCAATCATCAAACCGTGGGGTCTTATTTCATTATGTGTTGATTTCTATCAACACGTAATGTTGTATCGATGTATATAGAGATTTACTACAGCAAAAGTATTCTCCGTCGGGACTTCCTGCAACAACACCACGTCGTTATCTTGATTCTGATTGGCCAGAAGACATTATCAAAGATGTTCTATTGAGAAGATGATCACTACGTGACAAAAGTTTTCAAACCGTTTCTAGTCTTCGGTATTTACTGCTGTCTGTGCAATTTACTCCGCGAGTTGGCGGACTTTATTTTGCTTACTTTAAAATCATTTTTCATGGTGGGGCTAAGCCATTTCTTGGTATGGCTGTAGCCTACCCCAGTATACCCTGGCGCCGCCACTGAACATAATAATAAAACAATTAAAATGTTGTATTCAGCCCTGATTAAAACAGCGGGCCCAAATCATGGATGGGCGGGCCCGGCCCCATGGGGCCCGCCCATGACGCCGGGTCTGCAAACTACTTATTAGCTTAAGTTTAGGGAGTGAGGTGTGACTGATGGTGATTCAGAACATAATTATTCTCATTGTGAGCCATATAGTACCAACTACCGAGTTTGAATCCAACTCCTATAATGTATTTTATGTCTCTCTGTAATCCCCTGTTGAAGAATAAAGCATGAACTTAATCTAACAAAAAAGGTTAGGTTGGAATCAGGTGATGGTGAAGCTATAAGAAATAAACCAAAAAAAGACAACCTAATTGGTGAGCTTTAGAGGTGCTCGGATGCAAATGTTATTACCTGGATAGAGCCAGGCTAGCCGTTTGCTCCTCTTTCCAGTCCAGTCTTTTAGCAAACTGGCTGCTGACTGTAGCTTGTGTTACTGTACAGAGTGAGTGATTTTCTTATTATAACAGAAGTTGTATGGGATACACACACTCTCTCTCTTCCTCACGCTTATTTTTGTAATCTTGTCTTTCAGCTGCTGCTCGGCAGTTCGACCGCAAGCTGACCCACAATGGCTTCAGTGAAACTGTGAAGAAGTGGCTTCGTTATGCTCCAGAGCGTGAGGGAGGCATCCCAAGGAACACAAGTGAAACGAACACAAGTGAAACAAACGCAAGTCCAACTTAGGGTACCCCACCACACTCTAATGTGTTTTCCTTGTGCATACAGTACAAAGGTTACCGCCTCATTGACAATACTGTTCTTTCATGGACAATAGACTGTTGTTCTTATAGTCAAACATAAGTCAAATGTTTACAGCTTCGCCTTCATGGAAGACTTGATATATCCAGTCTCTGATTGTGTTTATGTGTTACGTTATTATGAGAGTGCTCTCATACTTTAAATTGTATATATATATAAGTCGTCATGAACACATCTGTCCATCAGACAGAGGGCTGCTGTGCCTCCTGTCATCATTAATGGACGTCTCTTTAAAATGAGGAGTTCTCATTTCTCTAACTGCCTGCTGCTTCCCCTCCTCTCTCCTCGGTTCCCCTCCTCAGTCCTCCGCTCGCATCTCCTGTGGGCGGGACTAAGTCTCGAGGATAGGAGTCGAGGAGGGGATTCGAGGAGGGGAAATTTAAGAATTGAGAAGCCTCTCTTGCGTCCCTCCATGCTTCCCTGGTGGGAGGGACTAAACGCAGGGAAACGACGCAAGTGAGGGAAGCAAGGATTTCATTTAACCGACCTGAGACGGGGCCCAGCTGGTTTCTCCAAAATTACCTACCTTTAAGCCAATAACCATCCAAGGTAACACCTTATCACCTGAATCTCCTCCTATACCACCATTGTATATATTTTTTTAAACCAATCATCTCTCAGAGGGACGTGGCCAGCAGCAGCTCATTAGCATTAAAGCTACAGACACAGAATCAGCACTTTTGAAACAAAGTGGTATATGGCATGCTACAATGATCTGTTTGGTATTACGAGCCAAACACTTCAGAGACATGATTTGTATGTATCTGAGACCTATGATATATTGTTGCAAAAGTGTATAATAGGGGACCTTTAATATTGAAAATAACATGTCATTGAAATTGTTTGAGAAATATATACATCAGTTTATTTCCAGTAAAACAGCATCTAACCTGTTTACTTGTATTAGTTTACAACTAGTCTTACCCAGGATAGAATGGTGTTGATGAATTGCAGCCAATGCGCTGTGTATGAATGAGTAAGGTCTGTGCTGTGTAGATGGTAAGTGTCTCTCACCTTGATGCGGACCTCGTTGGCCTTGGGCGGAGCTACTTCAATCTCCTCCATCACCAAAGGCTTGTTGGGCTCCCAGGCCACTGCTGCCTTGCACTTGATGATCTACAGCACAGTGATACCAGCATGAACTCTCCCATACTGGGTGCTGCCTGTTTGCAACAAGGATTTATGGCAGTTTACGGACACCCTTAAAGCACTGCACCCATGCCTTGTTGAGGATTATATGAAATCTTACTTCCCTCTGTAATATATTTCAAGGTGAACACTCATCTAGAGGCAACAAGTAGATTGATATGCCACCATGCTAATGATCATCATTGCTTACATTATCAAGGGATTTGACATATCCGCTGAATTTGCTTTATTACATTACATTATAAGAGTATTAATCTCTCTGATACAGTTGCTCCTGAAAAAGCAAACGTCACATGACATCAAACAGTTCAAAGTCCACACAATTATTTGGCAGTATTTTTGATACAAGCATAACAATTATGTGTTTGGTGAAGTATCACTTAGTGAAACAGCTGTTAACACACTTGGTAAATAAAATGTCCCCTTGGTAACATTTTTTTTTTCCACTGTCCACAACCAAGAAATCCTTGGGTTTCCATCATGATCTTGTTTGGCTTCATACCCTCTCATCCTTGCCAATATCCACAGTTGCGCAAATATGTCTGGATAGTTTCAGACTGTGACACATCAGACGAGTAAATGCAATATCAGGGGCAGAGGGTACAGAAAGAGAAATACAGTATATAATTCATTTAACATAGTGTTCGCAGTGAAAAAAAATCATTCTAAGTCGGTTTGAATAAAGTAAACATGTATGTGAAAAGACAATTACATTAACACTGCACATGATGTTATTGAAGCACACTGAAAGAAGTTTCCAGGTATCAGTTTGGTATAATCTAACCATCCAGATAATAATATCTTTATGATCATTACAATCTTAAAATGATTCTCAATAATATAGCCTCAGTATGTGGTTACAGCACATGCAACCTTACTTCAATACATGTCTTTTCAGTAGTAAATAACAGTACTCCATGATTTAATATTGTACCTACCTTACCAGCTGTAGCCATTTCTCAGTGTCAGAAAGTTTGGAGTAGAGAAAGAAACACTGCCTGACTGGAGAGTGAGGAAGAGAGAACCTGGATTTGAGTTTTAAACAACGCTGCCAGAAAAAACTGTTACGCAAACATTAAAATGGGCGAGGACTAATCGTAAAGTAAGGCACACAATATGAATCCAACTGAATTTAAAAGTGTGTTTATAAGTGTTCCTCTTGGCAAGGCAAGGAAAGGCAAGGCAAGTTTATTTATATAGTACCTTTCAACACAAGGCAATTCAAAGTGCTTTACAAAAATGAAAGACATTAAGAAAATGACATTTAAAAACAGTCATTAAAAAGTAAAGCTAATAAAATAAACATTAAAAGAAAAAATACATGGATAAAAGTTACAGTGCAGTTTAAGATGTGAATAGTTCAATTAAAAGCAGCGACAAAAAGAAAAGTCTTTAGTCTGGATTTAAAAGTAGTCAGAGTTGCAGCGGACCTGCAGGTTTCTGGGAGTTTGTTCCAGATATTTGGAGCATAATAACTAAACGCTGCTTCTCCATGTTTAGTTCTGACTCTGGGGACAGAAAGCTGACCAGTCCCTGAAGACCTGAGAGATCTGGATGGTTCATAATTTAGTAGGAGGTCAGAAATGTATTTTGGGCCTAAACCATTCAATGCTTTATAAACCAGCAGCGGTATCTTAAGTTAATATACGACATTACTGTAATGGTCAGATCAAATCTGAAATTAGACTTGCTTCACAGCAGCTCCATTTGCAACATTAATAAGGACAACATAACAAAAAAGACCCTTTAGCGTGCATTTGAGCTGTGATTTAACTCAGTGTCTTTACTGTTAGGATTGACTGCGGTGCACAAAGGAGTGCTTCAGTCTGACTTTATTAAAACGAGGGACTCTGTATCTCCGATAAGATTTCTACAATTCATATTCTCTGTTCAGCACATGGTTTGGGTCAGAGATGATGTTGTTGGACAGCCTCACTAGGTTATTATGGTATGCTGACTCATAAAGTCTCTGAAAGGGTTGACCAACAATCTTTGAGCAGATTTTCCGCTGGTGGAGCAGTTTTGATTTGAAAGCAGTCGGCAAACACTTGTACCAGGTAGTATTGCAATACTGTAGAATCATTACACCCATATTTGTAGGAAAGTACCTGCTTGTTTTTTTTCAGTATGAATTAAAATGGGGACTGTATGGGAGTCAGACGGTGAGTCAAAGAGTATTTCCTCTGTTTTCCTGGTGTTAATCTCAAGAGCATGTTATCAGTCCACCCAACCACCTGATGCACCTGTTGGTGCAGCCCAGGGTTGCTGAGTTACATAACAGAGATATTAACACTGTATCAGAGTTGGTATCAAATCAAAGTCAAAGTCAGCTTTATTGTCAACATTTCTACATGTGTTATACATACAGAAATCTTGAAATACCGTTTCTCGCAGTCCCACGGTGTGACATATTTACATAAAACAAGATACAAAAAGGGCCTAGATAAACGGGGTATAAAACTAAGCAATAGTAGTAATAAGTACTAGTATTAAGTACTGTTACTATCTATATGCTGTAAAATGTATTATCTCTTCGATTTACACACGGCATCTATTGCACGTCTGTCCTCCTGGGAGAGGGATCCCTCCTCTGTTGCTCTCCCTGAGGTTTCTCTCATGTTTTCCCCTTAAACTCTGGAAGTTTTTCCTTGTACGATGTGAGGGTCTAAGGATAGAGGGTGTAGCGTTTTTCTCATACTGATATTCTGAACAATCTGTGCTGTTGTATTTGCTGTAAAGTGTCTCTACTGTAGGCTATTTTTATTATATGTACAGCACTTTGGCTCGACCAAAAATCGTTTATAAATGTGCTATATAAATAAAACTTGATTTGATTTGATTTAATAATATATTTATAAAAACACAATCCATAGAACATGAATTGACATGAATGGAAGTATTCTTTAGTGCAAATGAGAAAATGATGTTCAAAGTACAGTTTCAGTGCAGTAGCAGCGGAGATGGGTAGAAAAATTACTGGTGCTGGAGGAGGGAAGGTTGTGTGTGTGTGGGGTTAAAGTCCACGTCCATTTGGGGCTGGGGGGAAAGGTGGGAAGTAGGGTGGAGAGGTCAGGGGAGAAATGTCAGAGGGGGGAGGGAGGGATAGAGGGAGGGAGGGAGGGAGGGAGGGAGGGGAGAGAGTTCAGCATCCTGACTGCGGAACCTTCTCCCTGAAGGCAGGAGGCTGAAGAGGCTGTTGGAGGGGTGGGTGGAATCACCCACAATGCTGAGTGCTTTGTGGGTGAGGCGGGTGTTATATACAGTTGCAAGAAAAAGTATGTGAACCCTTTGGATTCTCCACACATAGCGTTGTGTGTTCCTTCCAAACAACTCAACTTTGGTTTCATCTGTCCACAGAATATTTTGCCAGTAGTGCTGTGGAACATCCAGGTGCTCTTTTGCAAACTTCAAACGTGCAGCAATGTTTTTTCTGGACAGCAGTGGCTTCCTCCGTGGTGTCCTCCCATGTACTCCATTCTTGTTCAGTGTTTTACGTATCGTAGATTCGTCAACAGAGATGTTAGCATGTGCCAGAGATTTCTTTAAGTCTCTAGCTGACACTCTAGGATTCTTCTTCACCTCATTGAGCATTCTGCGCTGTGCTCTTGCAGTCATCTTTACAGGACGGCCACTCCTAGGGAGAGTAGCAACAGTGCTGAACTTTCTCCATTTATAGACAATTTGTCTTACCGTGGACTGATGAACATCAAGGCTTTGAGAGATACTTTTGTAACCCTTTCCAGCTTTATGCAAGTCAACAATTCTTAATCGTAGCTCTTCTGAGAGCTCTTTTGTGCGAGACATGGTTCACATCTGGCAATGCTTCTTAAGAATAGCAAATTCAAAACTGGTGTGTATTTTTTATAGGGCAGGGCAGCTTTAACCAACACCTCCAATCTCGTCTCATTGATTGGACTCCAGGTTGGCTGACTCCTGACTCCAATTAGCTCTTGAAGAAGTCTTTAGCCTAGGGGTACACATACTTTTTCCACCGATGATCTTCTGGGCAGAGTTCACAATGCGCTGCAGGCTCTTGCGGTTGGAGGCGGTGCAGCTTCCAAACCACAGCGTGATGCAGCTGCTGAGGATGCTCTCAGTGGCGCCTCGGTAAAAAGACAGCATGATGGGGGGTGATGCTCCGGCTCGCTTGAGCTTCCGGACGAAGTACAGGCGCTGCTGGGCTTTCTTCGCTAGTGCGGTGGTGTTGTTTCTCCAGGTGAGGTCATCAGTGATGGTCACACCAAGGAATTTGATGCTGGTCACCTGCTCCACAGCAGCGCCGTTGATGGTCAGGGGGAGAGGGGGTCGGTAGTGGGTTCTCCTGAAGTCAACAACAATCTCCTTTGTTTTCTCCAGGTTGAGGAAGAGGTTGTTATTTTGGCACCACAGGGCCAGCTGGTTCACTTCCTTCCTTCCTTAGTCTCATCATTTTGGCTGATGAGACCCACCACAGTAGTGTCGTCTGCAAACTTCACGATGTGGTTGGAGCTGAAGTTGGCTTTGCACTCGTGGGTCAGCAGAGTGAAGAGAAGGGGGCTGAGCACACATCCTTGGTGGCCCCCGTACTCAGTATGAGGTTGTTTGAGGTGTTGTTGTTGACCCGTACAGCTTGTGGTCTCTCTGTGAGGAAGTCCAGCAACCAGTTGCAGAGAGAGGGGCTGAGGCCCAGGTCTGTACGTTTTTGTACAAGCTGCTGGGGGATGATAGTGTTGAATGCCGAGCTGAAGTCTATGAATAGCATTCTAACATATGAGTCCTTAGTGTCCAGGTGTGTGAGGGCTGGGTGGAGAGCGGGGGAGATTGCATCCTCTGTGGACCGTTTAGCTCGGTAGGCAAACTGAAATGGGTCCAGCAACGGGGGGAGGGTGGATTTGATCGGCTTCATGACCAGCCTTTCGAAGGACTTCATGATGGTAGAAGTTAGTGCAACGGGGCGGTACTCGTTGAAGCAAGATGGAGATGACTTCTTTGGCACTGGAATGATGGTGGTTTCCTTGAAGCACGAGGGAACAACAGCCTGGCTCAGGGAGATGCTCAAGATGTCTGTGAGGACATCTGTGAGCTCCTGGATTTGGATTTGGAGCAGCTAATGTCAAACTAGCTTACTTTAGGTAGCGCTTGCATCATCTATCTGTAAGAATAGGTCTGTGTGGGGGCCACATAGAGAAAAAAGTATTGACCTTATAATTATTATTTTCCTAAATCCTCTTGCTGTGGACTGAGGAAGCAACTTTGATTGACCTTTTTCATTAAAAAAGGTTTCACTATACACATTCCCAAAAGGCAACCAGTCACTGTAGGCCATACATTGAAAGGCATCTCTAATCATATGAAACCTCAAATACCAAAAAAAACGATAATGTAAACTTGAGTCATAAAGGCATTTCGTGTAAATTATGTTTTAAAAGTTGAATATTGTGTTAGAAATGTTTGTGAAAGTTGAAAGTTTTTGTTTTTTTCTAAATGATCTCCCGATTCATTGTGCACAATGTAGCCTTCATTCAGCCAGTCCACAAAGAACCTTCGCTTTTTAAGCCATAGACCCCGATAAAAAAGTATTTTCCAGTAATTTGTGGACAAAGGATTAGACAATAGAACAACAAAATAAAAGGTATATCATCAGCGTATAGATTTGGTAAAGGAGTCTTGACAAAACTGAAAGAAATTCAAAACAGCATTTTTTTATTGTTTATTAATGATCTATTGATATCATGAACATGGGTGACACTTTACATGTTAATAATTTGCTGAAAATGTGGCAAATAGTGCATTTTCTATAATCAAATGCATTGCAATAAGTCGACGGAAAACACACCCAGCACTAGTTATAAATACTGTTGAAGACAAAGTAGTACAAATAAATCAAAGACTGTAAAAGATGAGCAATCAACGTTATGACACTTAATATAATCAAAACTGTTAGAAAATGCTTCAAAAGGCACTATATCAGAAAATAATTATCTCTGATGTGTGGTAACTCATCTATTAATGGCACACTCAACACAAGCTGCCAGTAATAGTGATAACCATCTTTTCCAGGTTTCTCTTTAGTAAACAAAGTATTCTGATTAGCTCCTTTGCAATGAAACAATATAAACTTTGTAGAAAATACCGGGATTATCTCCATTTTACATCAAAGCTGAAAAGTTTTACTTTTAAGACCAAAACCGTTAAATGGTTCAGTGAAGGAACACACTGTATTATTCAGAAAGGGCACAGAATGTTTTACATGAGACGATTTTTTTATGAAGTACCTATTGTTCTGAAAAGGTACTTTTATTAAAAGGATACATTGGATGTTTTGAAATGGGGTTGTGCGCTACTTATCCATAATCAGTGTACTATAGAATGATGCAGTGATGTATTTTTGTAGGCCAACCTAGAAGTTATCATCAAAAGGGCTCCTTTGAATGTTGCACAAAATAAGATGAGGCAAATTAACAGTTTATTTTACACGTTTTGTAATAATCTCCACATTTCAACTAGACTTTTATGATTTTTGGAGTTTCAATGCAATCACTAGAGGTAAAAAGCTTATGTTAGGCTATAAACATCACAGTCACATGACTGTGTGTCACCACCGCTAAGCTAAAGGCAGCTATGTTCGACGTGATGCGTTTAATAGTCTCATTTAGCCGACTGTTAGCAACGGCCGTTATTAAGAGTTAGAAGCTTCAGACATTCACCAGTTGGGTATATGATAACGTATTTTATGTTCTAGAAACAAAACTTAAAAGTCTTGAGAGTTAACCACAGACCTTAATTCTGGCATCTAACCAAAATCAAGTAAAAAAAAGGCAGACTTCGAGACGATGGAACCTGAAGACTTATTCCTGCACCACTCTAAGCAGATGACATGCCTCAGGAGAAACAGAAAAGCACAGAAGCGAGCAATGTGCGGCTGTGGATTGGCACCGAATAGAACGTTTTTTTAGGATCTTAAAAAAATCTACCTGCAACCTACTTCAGGTAAGTTCCTCATTCAACCCCATTTCAAAAAGGTCTGCACTGTCCCTTTAAGAAAAGCATTATTAAGACATCAGGTCATAAGGTCTTGGGTCTTTACATTATTCTGCTTTCATATCAAAATATAGTCTAAATGCCTGCTTTTAGTATGATTTCATGGCTTTCCTGTGTGCAAACATAAAACAATTCAACAAAATATGATAATCTGCAACAACATACATGTGTAACTTTAAGCTTATGGACAATCATTTGTAATTTAGGTATTTTCTAGTAAGAAAATAAAAAAAGGATTAAGATAAACACTGATATGGAAGAAGGCAAAGAAAACCTTCCTTAAACCCAGACAGATATATTAACTTTCTCTGGAAATATGTAGATTTTTATGTCAACATTCATAAGAATACTGTACTGTATATTGTTGAGCACGGGCTGTGGTGCAGAGCAGCTTCAATGACTGATTATTACTGTACATGTGTAATTATGAGGAACGAGTGGTTACACAATGCTTAGTAGTATGCGTGGATGCAAGTGTGAATGTATGCATGTATGCATGCAAGTGTTGTTCCAAAGTTTGGGAGCAAAAATGCCAAGATAAACCCAGAGCTCAAAAGACAGGTGTAAAAAAAAGAAATCAAGGTAAAAGTGCAGCGCGTTAATACCGGGAAACCATGCAAGCAATCACACACATCCTTAGTTAAACACTGATTGGAAATGTTAATGACATCTGTGTCACCGCACTAACAAAGCTTTCTCTCTTACATAAGACAATGTTATCATACAAAGAGCAATGATAATACTAATAAGAACCCAGGTGATAGGATGGAAATGAAAATATCTTTAATTCAAACACAACTCAAATCCAGACATGTTTTGTTTACACCTGACACCTATAATATATTGTTGAAAAATAGTAATATTATAATAGTGGTATATTTTTCCACATCCCGATACCGACCTAGATAGAAAATACAAATCTGAAAGCCAACTGGACTATATATATATATATATATATATATATATATATATATATATATATATATATATATATATATTGGACATCTGTCTTTTAAAAAAGGGCCAAATCCATGTGTAACAGGCAAATCTGGTTTTATTTGTCTTTAAATGTTCAATGGATATTTGTTCGCATTACATTTTTTGTAGCAATGACTTATTAGAATCAATATGGATTACAAAGTTAGCGTTTACGAAAACTGGTATTTTTATTAAAATAGAGCTTTTATAGTTCAACCAGTGACAGCCGATACAATCACTTTTGAAATGATATCCACTATTTTTGAAGTAGTAAGATATAAGTTATTTTAATACAACTCAAATGTTGTCACTGAGAATTGCAAAATACTATCATTAGTATGAATTCCCAATTAAAAAAATTCAACAAAATAATCGAATAGATAATTAAATACCAAAAATAAGGATGCAATGAAATGTTACGCGGACTGATGGATTAGCTGAGCTTCACTCCACAAAAAAGTTGTTTTCTTCTTGCATTTGAAATGAATACAGATTTTGTTAATGCCAAGTACATTGGACTTAAGAAGCTGTACCAGATTGTTGGAGTTATGCAGCGTAGTGCTTTTCATTATCCAACACTAAGCTAATATGGCTAATTACAGGCTCACTACTACTTGGCTCCATTTCCATTTTGGCATTGTTGCACTGAAACAGACTTGGTTCAGCTGAGGCAAATTAAGTTGTCAAGCAGTAGTTTATGGATGCTAATTGCTAACTGTTTTTGGGAATATTGCTAACTTTTATTGGGAATATGCCTTGCTTGGTTTGAAATTCCGACGAGATGCCACTATATAAACAATCGGAATCAGAATATGGTATCATGAGGAGTTACAGGCAGAGACTGTTTCTTTTTGGGGTTACAATTAGCAACGCCTTATTGCCAAAGTGTGCTATGGATCTTGCAATTCAACACTAGAATTAAAGATAAGTAACAAGCCAATGTCAAACGCATTGGTTAAAAATGTGTACTTAATCAGGTTGAAGAGCAAAAAAGTATCAATAGCAGTGCTTCTTAGACTAGTCCCCTAAAAATGTGAACAAGTTCTACCTGTGTTTACTTACAAACTAGTAGACTGGTGGAATGAGCATTGCCACACTAACAAGTCTGAAAATAATGCCAGGTGGATGTTGGGTATAATGTTAATATATCCTAAAAATGGATCCACCTTGTATGATATTTTTTATTAAAAAAGAGGAAATGTGGTCAGTAACTTGTTCCTGTACGAACAACCAGTGGGTGTTCACCACTGATCTGAACAATACTCGAAAGTGTATTATTGATGTTTAAAAGTAATCCTTTTTTACCCATAAAAGTTAAAGATGGATACATTTGTATGGAAACTTGACATTTTCCATTTCAAATTTGGCATTTGTCCACATCACATACGCAACCATATGGCTAACCCTAACCCTAAACATGACCAATGTTACAAGCACAGCAGACATATAACTACAAGTTATTGGACACAAAATAACTAACAAAAACTACACAGGAAAAAAATAGTTTTAAGTGTCCCATTTGATGCGGATGATTTACGTTATGGCAAGCTAGTGACAAGGGGCACCTGTGCACACCTCGGTCCTCGTGGAAGACTTGTGATCCATCTCGACCCGTTCCGAGTGTTCCGGGGTTGTTAGGTTCACGCCGCTTCAGGAGAGGAATCAGTCGTCAATGTCCTCGAACACATTATCGTCGAAGGACCGCGCCACAGACGGCTGTGTCTTTTGCCGGGAATACTTGAGATTAACAAGGTCTCCCACCTCACTGATGACACTCAGCGCCTGTGGAGACATTTGCGCAGCATGAAGGGAAATATGTGGCTCCAGGAAATGTAAAACTGCACCAAGCTAGATTTGTACATCTTTCATGTAAGATTACATCAAAACTTGAGCTGAAAATCTTTTCAATTTTTCTTTCCCATTAATTGGCGGGAGGGGTAGTCACCAGTAGGACATCCTGTAATAGCACAGGAGGTGATGAGTTCATACAGATAAATCATCTAAACAGCAGCAAGAGTTCATTCTGTCTGAAACTCTTCCCCAAAATGGAAGATCTTCCGTCGTAAAAGCGCTTCTTGAACGTTTTTTAAAGTTAAATCAGTCAATGCTTAACAATATAAACAAGTTGTTGGGAAAACACAATGAAACGAACAGTTATGTGCAGGTCGAGTGTGTATTTGTGTAGAACAGTTAGTGCTTAATCTGATTACCTGAATTTCTTTTGTGCTATTTGATTTGTTTTACATATCATTAATGTTGTACAGTAGTACCTGAGAGACCAGTGAGAAAAATAATTGGATGATCTTTTTTCTAATATATATATCTGATATCAATTGTTTATGACTTAAGAACAGGTGGTGAAATGATCACTTTTCCAGTGTTTGTTCTTGTAATTCTCATTTGGACCACAAGGGGCTGAAGTGCACCACTACCCCATGAACTGATATGGGGAATAGGATTGAAAGCATTCACACTTTTCTTTCAGGTCAGTCTTATTATCTTAATTACTGTAGTTTTTGATTGGCTAGAAATGTAATTTAACCATATCAAAATATATATTTAGAATGCAAGGTCAAACTCAACTGGAAGAAAACGAGTACAAATTACATTTAGATTATTGGGTAGTGGTGCTCTTTAGCCTCCTATGCCTGAAGTCAGTATTGCAAAAACAAACAAAAAGTTCACATTCCAATTTTGGAAGACTTGTTTTCACAGATGAATAAAATATAATTTTGGCAAACCTTTTTTTTCATAGTCATACATACATTAAATGATTACATTATAAAACAAAAATATATCAGCCTTAGAAAATGGGTCACTATAATATTTTATTTGACTTTCATCTTAGGTCTTCCGTGTTTTTCTTTTTGAAATGCCAATAGGTTACAACAGGGGTGAACACGAGATTGAAGGTTTATGTGGTAAATGTTTTGACAAAAATATAATCTATAAGGGTGACATGCAGAAATAGCACAGCAATAGTGTTCATTTGGAGTTGTGTTTTTGGCCACCTGACACCTCTTTGCGTCAGGTGGCCATTAGTCAGTCTTTTTGGCTATTAAGCTGCTCATTGCTCCACTGCAGATTAAAATGCCACAAAAAGTAGTCTTTGTCTGTTTTGACTTTTTCAAGAAGTCAGAGTAGACTTCTATGATCAAAGATGTGTGGGTGCTATTGAAGGACAGGGCTTGACTGCCAAAGCTTACCAAAAGATAAAAGAAACTCACAAATCGTCACGACACATCAAAGTACAAGAAAGTGATACAGCAAGGAGGCCTAACAAAAAGATCTTAACAACAGCGACTCCCTGTCTTCACTTTTTTTGTCTGGAGAGCAAGACAAGGAATGGGAGTGGATAACAGCCCCCGCACTTCCTGGAGACACATTTGACATCCGAGCCACAAGGACACCCCAATTAGAACAGGGGATTTAAGACTTTTGCTGGATGACCTAGAGGCTGAAGTTAAAGACGGTGACTGCAAAAGGACAAGCAGGCGAATATAGTAGAAGAGGAGCTCTTGCAGTATTTGAGAGGAGTGGGCCGCTTTGTGATGTAATGCCCAGAGACTGCACTGACATTGAGACACTGAGAAAAATGAGGGTGGGCGTCTGAACTCGTAACAGATAATGCAGTCTCCCCTTCAATCCATCTCTCCTCTACTATGACAAGCTGTGAGGTGGTCACACCTGAACGACCATCCACAATTGGTCTGATTTTGTCATTTATTTCCTAATTTAGTTTAAAAAAAACTTCCAATAAATAAAATGAAATCAACAGAAAATAATATCGGAGCCTAGCTCACCCTCGTTGTCTAAAAAGAAAATGTGCTCTGCTATACAAACAGGAAGCCTTAGTACCCTGAAACCACACTGAGGTGACAAAAGGGTGATGCAGTGAGGCCAAGTTAACATTGCAAAGACTCTCTTGACAAACGCAATGAGATGTCCCCATTGGATTTTTGGGTATATTGCAGGAATGTGTCATACTTATGTGTTTTGTTACGATTTATTTTGTGTAATTGCAATTGCGAGAAGTAAAAAGCAATCCTTAGAATATAAACAAATTAGATCACTGTAAGGGGGAGAATAATACTGATCTTTGACCAATGAGTGTTAACCATTTTGTCCATCCAATCAGGACCGAGTATTTTCAGTGGCCATGATAACACAGGTTCTAGTAATACTGTGTAAAGCTAAACACTAACTTTCCTATTATCAGGCATGAAAACGGGTCAGGGGTGAAAAAGGTGAGAAGGATATTATCCCTCTAGGAGGGTCCGGGGGCATGCTCCCCCGGAAGAAAATGTTGAATATTCCATATTTTAAAGCATCAATCTGATTCATTTTGAGATGCATTTTTTTTGCCAACCTGGGGAGAGCTGGAGAAACTTAACTTCAGCCATGAGTCAAAAATATTATGGCCTCCTTACTAAGTATTATCAGGGATGCAAACTCATCAGGTATGGAAAAGGTGACAAGGACCCGAGCCCCCCGACCCCACGGAATATCGGCTTTAAAATGAGGAATAACAGGATGTTAGCAGTCAAAACAACTAAAGCAGCAGTGTTAATAATAACAGAAACGCTAAAGAGTCACATCTAATAGAAATATATAAAAGCATTTATTTTAATTGTGTAGCAGTCAGTTTATAATTTTGGCAGCACTGTTGAGCATTTTGAAAATCTATTGTCATGCCTCTGTGCAAGGCTTAGTCTTTCTATCTTTATGGCATCTGGTGTAAAGTAACTAAATTCATAAACTCAAGTACTATACTTGGGTACAATTTTGAGATACTTGTACTTTATTTAAGTATTTCAATGTTTTGCTACTTTGTTCTTCTTCTCCTCTACAGTTCAGAGGTAAATGGTGTACTTTGACTCCACTACATGTATGTAATACCTTTAGTTACTTCACAGATCTGGATGAATGATGTGAATCTAATCAAGAGTTGAATCAGACTTTAGTTCCACCTGGAGTAAATTCACCAGCTACCCTGCAGTCTACAAAGTCATTCAGACTAGCTGCACCTTTACCAGCTTTGAGAACACTTTCATGATCAATCATTATAAAACATATCATATATATTATTCTGAAATGCACCAATCTGCACAAAGACTACTTTTACTGTCTTTCACTATATTTTGATGAGAATACTTTTCTACTTTTACTTGAGGAACATTTTGAATGCAGTACTTTTACTAACAGAGTATTCCTACACTCTGGTACTTCTACTTTTACTCAAGTACAAGACCTGAGTACTTCTACTTTTACTCAAGTACAAGATCTGAGTATTTCTGCTTTTAATCAAGTACAAGATCTGAGTACTTCTACTTTTACTCAAGTACAAGATCTGAGTACTTCTACTTTTACTCTAGTACAAGATCTGAGTGCTTCTACTTTTACTCAAGTACAAGATCTATACTTATACCACCTCCGTTTATAGCCTATGAAAAAAAAACTATTAGAAAACGAAGGCTAAAGCTAACGTTAGCAGATAGTGACAATGTATGCTAGTTAGCTAGCTCAACGATAATATTGCGACAGAAAAACGTTTCAGTTCACATCACGCTCTGCCGCTCCGACAGGGAGCTCTGCTCTGAACACCTGAACGGCCCGTTCTAACAGCTGTTCACCAGCGGTCCAGTCTGTACCACAGTGACTCCGGACCACACAGTTAATATTAACGAACGCACCCGTAGGTATTGTAGCTGCTGAAGCTAGACCATCTTCGCGGAGCAGCAGAGCCTTATAATACATCCATGAGCAGAGCCGACAGGCAGGAAGACTCGAGCACACAGCTCGCGCTGCATTATAATATATAAAAAAAGAACACCATGCGTGTCATGATGGCACATAACAGCTCGCGGCCGCAGATTACTCCGGTTCCCAGACCCCCCATACCCCAAAAATATTTTTTTGCAGATCTACATGAATCACACAAACAACCTATTTTGGATTCAAAACGGCGAATTTCGCCGAAAGGTGAGTGATTTTCATGCCTGTATTATAGAGAATTTAGTGTAAGAAAAACAGATAGAACTAAGACTTTTGCTATCTTTTTTACTTCTTGTTGTTTTTCTCAGATCTAATTTCTTGCCCTAGAAGAATTAAATTAAAACAGTTTTATGTGATAAAAGCGTGTTTGTATAAATGAGTTACCCTGTCAAGCACGTCCTTCGTGTGGGCGGCGGAGATGCAGAAGCGTGCCCGGGACTCGATGATGGGCGTAGCGGGGAAGCCCACCCCCACCACCCCGATGTTCCTCTTCAACATCTCCCTGCTAAACGCTCTGTGGGACAGAAGAGACGCGGCAAGAAATCACATACCAAAATATAGTTCTAATAAAGACATTAACCTTTGCAACATTATGGCAAGCTAGTATTGTTCATTGAGATTTATTGTTTAGAACATTTATACTTATTGAATTGAGAAAAAATACATAGGTTTTATAAGTGGGTATTGTCCACAGAATTCAATCTATTACAATATGCAATGTAAAGCGCTAAAATAAATACTATGACTAATTATAAGACTAAGACTTTTTTTTTTAATAAAGCCTATAATTAGGGCTTACCTTAAACATCTTCCTGGATCTTATATTCATTTAACTTTATTTGTGTTTTACATTCAAATTAGCATTTAGTAAATTAGATTGTTTATGTTGTCATGCATTATGTATTTAGTTTACATTTTCATTCATGTTTGATCTGCACACACTGTAAAGCCCCCTGATGAAAATGTGTTTTTTTATTAATACAAAAATCAGGATCTTTTGAAATATGTAAATCTGGCTACATCTCATATCAAATAATATTATTCATCATTCTGTATTGTTCTAGGCTTTAATGCGTGAAAACGACTTTAAGCAGCGAGTCAAATCTGTAGGCTTACGCTATCTTGGCGGGCATGTAGAGCATCATGGGTACAACAGGCGAGTCCTCGTTTCCGTAGATGATGAAGCCCATCTTCTGAAGCTTCCTGCGGAAATACACTGCGTTCTTTGCCAGCTGATGCACACGGTCACAGCCTG
Organism: Pogonophryne albipinna; assembly: GCA_028583405.1. Taxonomy (NCBI): domain Eukaryota; kingdom Metazoa; phylum Chordata; class Actinopteri; order Perciformes; family Artedidraconidae; genus Pogonophryne; species Pogonophryne albipinna. The sequence continues at coordinate 27,217,560 of CM053249.1, forward strand.
GGGAGGATCAGAAGAGAATTTTTAACAAGAGTTGACAGAAAAGCAATGGAGGAACCACAATGCTATTAAAGTAATGATCTTTTAGTTTGGGGGTCTTTGACAATTGTCAGCCCAAAGACCCCAAAGCTAAAGCAGGGGACTCTTACATATGTATACAATTTAGTTGGATATAAGGTTCGGAACCGTCATTTGGAATTCAAGTAAGAACTGATCCAAAACGGCCCATACCAGAACAAAAGCTTTTGTGAGCAGTGACGTGATGGGAGAACTGACGTATTGTAGGCCTTTTCCCAAATGAAACTCTATGCTTTTCATTTAGAAGTTTAAAATGACTCAAATCGAGTTGCATAGATAGAAGCGGAATCTCTAAGCAGAACCGGAATCAAAACCAGAATTGTGAAATGCAAACGATACCAAACCCTAGGGCGTTTCTATGCAGTCGCTCTGAATTTACAATATTATAGAATTTTTAAGAAAAGCACCGGTAAAGTGACTATAGAAGATGGGAATTATTTCAACAGAAACCGAAACGCCTGTTTGTTGGAACAGATTGATCGGGAGGATCGGGCTGGTTTGTGTTGTGACTTTTAACGTCGTCTTCCATCGCTGGCAGACTGAGCGGTGAAGCTCATTTAGACAAACATATCCCGGTTGATGCTCATAGTAAAACAAAGTCAAATAAATATATAGTACTAAAAACACAGATGATAAAATCCAAGGGGGGCAAAAATAATTTGTCTTACAACAGTGGTGATACGCACAAGGATTCATGGGTAACAGTTAGACTCACTACGTATTACCATAATGTGTATTTTCAAACATTTTAAATGTGAGAAGATGAGAAATATTTATAGCGAGTTTGATGAAAAAAGAAAGGGAAAAAAAGAGTGTTGATAAGCAGCTGAAAACTAACACATTCATGAGAGGAAACATCTGAGGGGTGCAGCCCTCGGGGGAGGGGGAGTTTTGACTTCTCTGTAATGTTTTCCTTCTGCCACAGGAGATAGAAGATTCACTGATTCTTTAAAAACACGACTACAAACTATGTTAATTTGCCCCCAAATGTAGTCACAAAGAACTACTATTATCATAATATTGCACCAAGACATACACGTCCATGCAAATAAAATAAAAAGTAGGTCAACAGAAATGACTTTTTTGATACACAAAAGCTAACCTCACCTCAAGATACATCTGGATAGACCTTGGTATAATAAATGGGAAGAAGAAGGGTTTCTATTTATTATATCTCACACGGATACAGCTTCAACTCTGTGTTTTTTAGTAGTAGTAGTAGTGTGAAATAAAACTACCGATTTCATCAGTTTGTACTGACACCCAGTGGCAACTGCTTACAATTACAGCATTGAGATGAAATCCACTCAACACTGACAATCTGAACATCTCAATTCTTAGTTCATTTTTAAATGATAAGATATAAGATATAAGGCCAAGTACGGTACTCTTCATTATGATGACATCAAGGTTTTTTTTGATGTAGTCAGGACATGATGCACTCAATTTGTTACAGATAGTGATTAAGGGGACACTCTAAAGGTGAATAGGTTAAACACACCCAACTAATAGCTCACTATAAAAGTTCCCCCGTTGATTACTTATATTAACGAAGACATATAATGCTAATTTTCAGGTTTGTATTTTGTACCTCTGCTGTGACATGTGTCCAGCTTTAATGTTGAAAAAGCTCTTTATTTTTCTCATACTGCCTGTGCTGCACATTGTCTTATTAAATAAAGGTATATTTGCAATCTCTTTTACAACAGAAAACTCAAAATTGGATAAAAACTCATTCTTGTTTCAGCAGCATAAAAAAAGCAATCTTGTAGCCTATGGTGTTAAGCCTTAGAGACACAACTACACAAAGTGATGCCCTATCAATCTATTTGTTCCTGAATGTTAATTAAAACATTACAGGGCACTGGGGGGCACACTCAACATATAATAGGCAGTGTTGGGCAAGTTACTTCCAAAATGTAATATATTACATATTACTGTCTTTTGAAAAGTAATAAGTTACATTACAATATTACTGTCTCTGAAATGTAATGAGTTACACTACTTTTTAGTTATTTTTGAGTGACTTTCACCAAAATAACCGCAAAAGAATGGCTTGGTATTTTAAATGCTAAAACGTAGTTTAGTGCAGCTCATTATACATCCAGTGAAGGGCAATGTGGTATGGCATAACAACTGTGTAGGCCATTAAGGCTACTAACAACTTTTATTATTACACGGCTTAGTTGAATAATCGATTCTGATTGTAAATTCTTAACATGTGACATGTTGTTAATACAGTAGTACAGACCACTGTCAAGGACTATAATGAGAGTAAACAATAACAGGACACGGAATGGGCTCTGTAGTGTGTTTAGTATCCATGTACAGGCCCGGTTCCAGAACAAAATGACTCAGGGTGCCTCTGAGATTACAGGGGGCGCAGCAGTAGTAGGTTTACATGAGCAATAGTGGCCGGCAACAGCAATGAAAAATAGCATTGATGGTCCCCAATGAACAGATTATGGCATTTGTTATGTTTTGAAACCAAGCAAGTGAGAACATTTCAAGTGAGTTAAAACTGCAATCCTGAGATATCTCATATAGTCCAAAGTGGACTATGGCAAAGAAAAGCACAAAAGCTTCAAAGCTACTGATAAAAGAAATGAGAAGATATTGTAAATCAAGGCAAATATTATTTGAACCAGCTCATGGTTTGAAATGGCAAACATTGAAAAGCAAAAGTATGTACTAAATCATCACCTTGGTCCCATCATATACTCTGGGAAGAGAATATTTACTGTGCTTGAAAACTGGATCGCATCATCATGTGAGGTTGGCTTTGTGACCTGGAGAACATTTCAGCTGCAACATTAGCTTGTTGATAAGCTTGGGATATGAGATCTTTTTGTAGCCATTCGTGGTGAAGGCATCTGTGCTATTGTATGCATTATTTTTGACCCAACATTTCTACAGGCATGGCAGAATATGGCACTATTTTCACATGAATATTCCCTTGTCTATTTTTATACCACGAGCTGCAAAATGACCGCCTTACCCCACTGTACAAGCGGGTACTTGTTTAGATATACCTGGGCAGGCTCTGTTTTGCCGTGGTATCCTGGCACCTGCGGGCCGCAGAGGGGCGGCGTAGTTTCGGGCGACGAAGACTGCTGCTCCGGGGGCGAGGGCGGCGAGTCAGGCAGGAGTAAGCTAGTGTCCACAACGGAGGGTAACGTGATGTCCCCATCTGACCTGTTGCTAATGTCTGCAGAAGATGCAGTGTTGCTGGCGTTTAGTGATGGTTGCTTTAACCATTTTCGTATAAATGATTATCCACAGATAGTGCTGCGTACCTGGACTCCCATTCAGGTTCAGGTCCGGACTCAAGTCCAGAGGTTCAGGTTCAGGTCCGGACTTATAAGTCCGGACCTGAACCCATGGCTTGTGTCAAGTTGTGTGAGTAACTAAAGTGAACTTATTGTGAGCTAATTATCAATTGAAAATAAACTCATAATCAACTCAAATTCAAACTCGTCAGGTTTGCACCCTTCCAACTTGTGTCTACATTTCTCTACAAAGTACAAATGTAAAAAAAACACTTTTTGCCACTTAGTCTACAAATGACTTATGACAGCAACTACAGTGAACTACTACAAAGTTCAAACATTTATTTCATTTACCAAACTAAAGTAACCAAACAGTCCCTGAGCTGACTGAGCCTAAATCCCTAAAACTTTGCTGAAAGGTAGAGTGTAGAGTAGACTATACGCATTACACTGTTACACACCTACTATACAGTATAGGCTACACTGTAGTGACTGTACAGTCAGAGTGTACTGTACTGTCTGTACACCATGTCTTTTCTACAACTCTACATGTGTACATTATACAGTACATACTACATACATAGTGATGTACATACACAGGGCCGCCCCTCCCTACAGGCCAATCACGCAGGCTGCATGGGGCCCCGCCTTGTGCAGGGGGCCCCGCCCAGAGGGCCTCAGCTGCTGTGCGCAGTTCTCCGCTCAGTTCTCCGCGCACCCCCCGCGAGAGTGAGAGGTGACAAGGGGAGCACGTCTGTAACCCGACACCGTTGCAATGAATCGACATCTGACCAATCACGGCTTTGATACGGCCACTAGTGCAGGTGAAGAGATGTCGGTGAAAAGACAGTTTCAGTCCGGCGCAAGCAAGAGGGAAAAAAAACAAAACATGAAGAAACTGGAGCATCACTCGAAGGTGGGTTATTGTATGAGTCAAATGTACAACTTGCGAATGTTGTACAAGTCAAGCCAATTGCCATATTAAAGTTGTAATTCACGACATGAAGAAGGCAGTCTCTGCATAGCATATCGGCTAATGGAGATGCAGTTATTTCCAGCATTCTTTATTTACCATTCATTCAAGTATATTATGCCTTTTATCTGCTAATGTACAGGAGGAAGAGTGATACACTGTCTGTCTAGTTGGCTTATGTAACAGTTAAAGTTTACAGCCTAAAAAACATGGAGCATTTTTCCCCTTTTATTCATTTTTATGTCAATTTGCACATTTCATGGTGATGCTCAGCCTCTCCCCTTAACTCCTAACAGCCATCATGTCAACCACAACACAGAGAAATACGAAATGTGTGTGTAGTTGTTGATACATTGCTGACAGAGGGAACTACATTTGAATACAGATTTAAGAAATATCAGTTTTTGAGCATGTCATAAGCATGTTTTGTCTTGAATATATTACAACTATATTATAATAAAATAATATAGTATTTATATTATTGATTATTATTATTAGTAGAAGTAGTTTATTTGCATTAATTATACTTTAATGTTTTTGAGGCTAGTATTTGGCAGAAAATGCAGACGTATTCACCTGTAAACGCATACTGAACGACATGCACATTTATCATTTACCTCACTGTATAAAAAAGTAACTGTGTTGATAATAATAATAAACTGGAATTATATTTGCAAACTACTTTGTTTCCAAAAAAAAATGTTTCACTCCTGTCGGTTGGGGGGGGGGGGGCCTCATCTCACAATGTCGCTTGGGGCCCCAAGTTGGCCAGGGGCGGCCCCTGTACATACATACTGTTAGAAATTAAAATCAATGTTGATATGGCGTAATTTGAATTTAATTTAATTTAAATCAGTTTTATTCTGAAAATTATTCACTTCCGGTTAGCATTAGCATGTGGCGAAATGCTACGTTTTCAAACCGTGAATCGAAGGTGAAATTACATGTGATGTTGTACACTGAGCACACTGGGATTAGCACTCATTTATTTACGCTGAATAACGTTTATCAGGGAATGTTTAAATAACCACAGACACCAGAATTATGTAATTTAGCAACAGAAAAAGGCAGGAATTACATTGGACCCGCCCCCCGACGACGCCGGCCAATAGGAGAAGACCTCAGATGACAACAGGAAGAGCAAGCCAGGGGCCCTTCTCACTTCGGTTAAATGGATTCCTTGCGTCCTTCACTTGCGTCGTTTCCCTGTGACTAGTCCCTTCCACCAGGGAAGCATGGAGAGACGCAAGGAAACCACGAGAAGCAGGGAAATGAGGCCGTGTCTCAATTCAGGGGTTGTATCCTTCGGGGTACGCAGCCTACGCGGTCGACGCAGGATGCAGCAGACAAGACCGCGTAGGCTGGACCGAGCGGCCTACGAAATGAGACGGTCTAGTCTACGGAGCACTTCGTATTTACGTCACGTGATACGCGCTGTTCGGTTGCGTTGCTCCAGCAGCCTGCTAGCTAATTAGCTGAAGAGGATCCAGAAACTTTACTTTGACATTTTTTGGAGATCACCGTCGGAGATTAAATAAAGAGAACCATGGCCAGGTAAATAAGATGAAGCTGTTCCTTTAGCCCCCAGTAATGTTACATTAGTAAGTTAACAAGTAAATTATATATAGCTGATGTAATTTAATCATATTATTTCATATATTTAAAATGTCTTAATCTTTCTGTACTAATAAAACAATATGTTTTTTTAAAGGAACAAAAGCATGTTGTATAGATTGATTGTTAACAATATTAGTGTTCTAATCTTAATAGCTGTGATTATAACAGTTTATTCTCCTTCTTCCCCTAACCCTGCCCAGATGATGTCCCACTGACCCCAGGCCTCAGTAAATGAAATAAACAATGTGTTTAACAATTACAATTTAATATTGTATGTTCATCTTATCACAAAGTAGAGGTAAGAATATATCCATCCTCTCTCTGCAGCTTCATGTCTTCTATTATTATAACTTTCATCATTGAGACAGAGGAAATCAATCATGTTATTTAACATCACCAGCAGTAACACAAATATCAGCAAAAGTGTGTTTATGGAGTTGTTTATTTGTATTGTATGTGCAGCAAGTATATAGAAGCAGCTGTTTGGGGAATCAGACAGACTCAAGCTATAATCGTTAAATATCTATTAAAAGAAAGGACACATACAAAATCAAATTCTGAAAGTAAGACACAAGTCTGTAGGACGGCAGTAAGCAGAGGTCTGGGTGGAGGATGTTCCCGATCGCCGTTTTGCTTTCTCCAGCACCTCGGGGGGTCCAGGTGGATGGCAGCTCTGTCCTGATGATCCGCTGGGGTTAGGAGTCCTTCTCCAGCACCTCGGGCCGGGGGTCCAGGTGGATGGAGCTCTGTCCTGATGATCCGCTGGGGTTAGGAGTCCTTCTCCAGCACCTCGGGCCGGGGGTCCAGGTGGATGGAGCTCTGTCCTGATGATCCGCTGGGGTTAGGAGTCCTTCTCCAGCACCTCGGGGGTCCAGGTGGATGCAGCTCTGTCCTGATGATCCGCTGTGCACTTTTCAGATTAGGGGTCCTTCTCCAGCAGATCCATTTCTCCAGAATTGTCCTAATTACAGAGAAAAACAAGAGAAAAAGAAAAAAGTGAATTAATCATATTAAACAGAGGGTTGCAAAAGTATTGTTGCAAAATGTAACTAAGCATTTCAGACAAACAATCCTTAAGGGATCATTTAAAATGATGTGCTGTTCTGGTTTTTAAAAAACTAAAGAGATGAAATGACAGTCACACCTGCATCCCTTTGACAGCACAAACTAACATCAAGCTAAAGGCTGCTGTCTATTTTTGATTGTTTTATTATTATGGGATCAGGATAAATTAAATAAACTTTAACCTAAATAAAAGATGATCAAATCTGGTGGAAATATTTAAAATAGGCTTTTCTTTTAGCCCTACCTCAAAGCAGAATGAGCTGAATACAAAGGTTGTAATTTTGTCCCAAAGTTTAATAAACAGTAAAACATTGGAACATGTCAGAAAAATAAATAAAGCTAACAGCAGACGTCAGGGTAGCATTTTATAAATCCCACCGTACTGTAGGCTATACCGGTCTAAATGTTTCACTTTGGTCTATGTATGTAATATAAAGTATAACTTATCTATAACAAAGCCAAGATCTCTGTATGACTTTAATAAACTTCTGAATTGAATTAAAAAATAAGTGTAAACAACAGTGCAGTACGTCCAGCTAGCTAGTTAGCGTCACATATTTATCCGTATTATTTAATGCCCCTTGGGTTTGACGTGTGTGACGTCAGTTAATTTAAAGTAAGTTAAAACCCAATACTCACATTTATTAGTGATTCCTCCGCTCGCTGCTGCTTTTAAATCCATTCTGCTGGGGAGACCGGAAGCCATTTCATTTGAAAAAAACTCCCTCTTCCCTGCGCGCATTGCACCCTGGGATATGGTAGGCCACGGAGTGTACATCAGATGTATCCTTCAAATTGGGGGAAAGTAGGCTGCATTCATGGGCCGCATTCAGAGGAGTCTCGTCTTTTTTTGAATTGGGACAGCCTTCTTTCGGCGGAAGTGACGTGTGCGGTCTACGAATGCACCCTTCTAAGGATACAACCCCTGAATTGAGACACAGCCTGAGTTTTCAGAGCAATGGGACGTCCTTTCCTCCGGAGCGTCACGTGAAGCGACGTCCGTTTGTGATGACGCTGCACAGCTGATCGTCTGACAGCAGCTCTGTCCCCGTTATTTCCACACACCCCCCGCCTCTGTTAGTACACATTTACTGACTCAAACATTTGTATCATCTGTTTTAGACCCCAATAAATAAAATCAACTAAGAACTCATTCTCAAAAAAGATAAACGCCATTCTTAAAAGGTATAAACGAACAATAGTTTGATTAATATTGATTAGAGTGCATAAAAGAAATAAAATAATTGAGAGAAGAAAAAGAGATATGTTATCTATCAAAACCCAGTTCGATTAACATTCATTGGATTGCACACTTTGTTTGTTTGTGTGGATATGTAGCAGATTAACATTTTAATAGCACTTAATGACTGACTGAATGGAAATGACAATAAATGAAAATGTAAAACGAAAAAAGCGATCATGAAAATGTTTCCAATAAATGAATAAAATGATTTTTGACCATTTTGTTGTTCAGATATATCACATATTTGTAACTAAATGATACATTAATTGAAACAAAACACGGTATAAACTGAGGAGTGAGTCCCGTGAGGTTCATGTATTTTCTTCACTCCGCTGGGAAACTGCTCTCATGTCAAGAAGCATCAGATCAGAGAATGCGCTGCATCGTCCAATCAGTGAGCGATACACAGTAAGGGGGCGGGGCGAGTGTCTGAGGATTTCATCGAAGGATGGTCTGGTGGTTCCTTGGTTATAGCTCCTCCATTATCGCTCCTCCGGCAAAAATAAGGCCATTGGGACGCTACTCAAGATGGCACAGACAAATCAACTTCCGGTGAGACCGAGACCGAGGAGCGAGGAAATGAAAAATAAGAGAAGTGAGAAGGGCCCCAGGAATTGATCTCTTCTACCTGCTGACCTCGGCTGACGGGAGATGAGGAGAGCGCCTCCTTTTGCAATTTCATTTGTACACCACCGCATCTTTTGTGTAATTAAATGCTGTTAACTTTTATAAGCTTCCCTTGACTCTTTTCAGTCTCTCCTGCCTTCAGGGAGGTTTTAGATGGTTTAGAACAAAAAGGAGAATATACGTAAGTGCTAGTTTTTTTGCGAGTCCAAGTACCGGTTCCCGACGTTCCGGTTTTAACCGGACTTGAACCGAAACTTTTTACAAGTCCAGTACGGGTTCGGCATACCGGTACGCAGCGCTATCCACAGATGTGTGTCACTGCTGTGGAAGCACTTTGGAAATGATGCACGCGCAGCGGAGCAGGTCACGCGCACCTGACACAATTTGTTGTTAGTATTTTTCGCTCCGTTCTCTTTTTTGAATAGAGGGTGCATAACATTCAACTGCCCCGAAGATCCCGACGCGAAGCCTGAAGGGTAAACACACCAGGTTTACTAATCTACCCGCACAATTTGTCTGGTGTCGGAATGTCTCGCTATGTTAGTACATTCTTTACACCATTTAATTTCGGGTTCAAATGTGTTGTAACTGCGTTACTGCGCATTGTAACGGGTAATATATTACCCACATTTCATTAGTAATGCGTTACATTACTTCGTTACAGCAAACAGTTATATATTACTGAAACTCCGTTACTTTTGTAACGCGTTACACCCAACACTGATAATAGGAAAATGCTGTCGGAAGACATTTCATTACTCCTAATCTCAGCCAAGAATCATTTAAAGGTGCTCTGTGGAATTTTGTTGTAAACAAACAAGTTATTTTTACCTTCAGTGTTACGCCATATAAAAAAATGCATTGTGAGTATCTTAAACACGTTGAATGCATTTCTTTCTCATAAAACATTTGCAAAGCCACTTTTTCCTTTTTGATCGTTTTTTTTTTATCTATAATGCTTGGAGTCTTTTAGTTTCCCGCTTTTGTTGGCTTATAGCTGACACCTGTAGATCAGTGGAATATTACAATTTTGTTTTACTGTATATAAGCTAACCCGCATACATGCATGCATCAGACAAAACTAAACTGCAATCCAAAAAACACTTCAGTAGCTCCACTAGCTCAAAAGAATCCTCTCGTTACCTTTAATGTTGTTTTGCCACTCACCTATCGTTGTGCCATCCTCTCCCATAATGCACTTCATAGAAGTGATGATTTGCTCCACCACAGGTGGAGACATGGAGGATGCGTAGACCGCACTGTGGGAATGGGAGCGCAGGTACTCAATAAGCTCCTAAAGCCAGCAGATACACAGGAGATGTAAGGAAACGTGCATGAAAATTAATTATGTTGTACATCCATTGAGAGTTAAGAAACTGAAGTTCTTTTGATAGTAAAAGTTGCCGACCCTTGGCTTGGCCTAACCCTCTTATGTATATATATATATATTTAAATGAAACCGCAGAAAAATAAAAATCCTCCAGCCTCACCCTTTTCCCCGCGATGTATCCCCCTGCAGCACCGAAGCTCTTGGTGAATGTTCCCATCATGACGTCCACATCACAGGGGTCCAGGCCAAAGTAATCGACCACGCCTCTGCCTCTAGGCCCCAGGGCCCCGATGCTGTGGGCCTCGTCTAGGTAAAGGTAGGCCTTGTAGCGCTTCTTCAGAGCAATCATTTCTGGCAGGCGCACTATGCTGCCCTCCATGCTGCAGGGAGGAAAGGACAAAATGGAAGGGGTTAAAGCCAGGGTCAAGCAAACGTCCTTGTTGATTACTGACTAAGGGAAGTACAATACAGTATGTTCCCTACTCAAGAACTTAATAATACAAATGTTTTTCCACGAAAATAAGCACGTTTATGTTTTTTAAAACATGGTAAAACTCACTAAAAACAGGCGATAGACTTCGTTCCTATTGACGAGTACATTTTTTATATAGATAATAATGTACACTGATATAATGTACACTAATGTACAATGATACACAGAAAAGTGTATAATTAGCTGGAGCCTTTTAACTGCAGATTGCTATACAAACAAAAATGCAATGTTGCTTACTGTGTGTAGATCTATCCCAGCACTAAATCAGCTGTCAACTTGCAATCCTGTCCTAATACAGCTACTAATGCTGAATCTAATGGAACCACACGAGCCATAAATAAAAGATAAGAGCTACTTTTCTGACATTGAACAGTAAGGAAATCTTATCTTTAGAGCTGATGACTACCATTGTTCTACTGTTTTTGGCTCAATGATTCTTATGGCACAATAGTAAACATTGATGTCCCTCCTCCTTCCTCTCAGCACTGATAACACCTGATTTGTGTGGTCTGAAACAACATTTTATCTTTGAATAACCTTGTCACTAAAAAACAAATCAAAAAGAATCACAAGGGTAGATCAACAGAACGTGTATGGTAGGTTTCGATAAATATTTTACTTGTGGAGAAAATGGGTAAGGTACCTATAAATGCCCTCTACAACAATGAGAATCTTCTTCCATGGTCTTCGGGTCCTGGGCTGCCCGTGAACTATGGCCTCCCTCAGCAGTTTCTCCAGGCTCTGCATATCTGGAAAGGAAACCAGGAGATTTGAGTCAGATTCTTCAATAAAGTTGCCCTTGTTTTTAATCACATTAGCCATGGGGAGACCCCGTTGATATGTATTTTTTAAGATTCAGAAAGAAGAAACAGATGTACTGGTAGATTAACTTGTGGTGATTTTTGGTCTGTGGCTATAACTGACAAAATAAGCTACTTTAACAAACAACTAAAATGATTAAGCTGTAAAAATAGACAGGCAACTGGTTTTAGGCAGCTAGCTGAGGTTTTGGCTAGTTAGCTGATAGCTAATGGCTAAATGTTTAAAGGTTACTAGCAAACCCGAACCAGCTAATAACTCAAACAGCAAGCTTTTAGTAACATCAACTAATTATTATTATTAGATAAAAGATGACCAAGATGGATTATCCACTAAATAAGACACCAACTGATATACCCGATTAAAAGTAAAAAAATGCTAACAACCTTTAATGTGGACATTGCTTCTGAGCTAGTTAGCCCAATGGCTATCACACAGCTAGAGGCTTATTAGTTTTAGGCTAATTAGACACATACACACATTATATTTATATAGTTATGCATAATCCATATCGTGTTCTATAAGCAAAATCTTTTATGAGCTCCCCTAAATACAATTCTCAATGTACTTGATTTAGCATGCGAGCACAGTTAGCATTAGCAACTAGCACTTCTCTGCAGTTGACGTACATTACAATCACAGATACTTGTTTTTGTGTGAATACAATGAAGTTTGAGTAACAGAAAGAGTGGTTACAGAAAACAGATACAGTATACAGAGTCTCAAAATAACTTTTTCACAGCAGACTTTTCAACTTGTATTCGTAAAAAGCACAGTTACCAATAAAATAACAAAGGCTATTGTTCCGTTTATTCAAATGTCTCAGTAAGCTGTGAGAGTGTGGCAGTGAGTCAGCATCTACAATACAAGGAACATAAAACCCGTCCATAAAAGTGGCTAGTTTTCTTCTTTTGTTTTACCCTGAGCTTTTTATATTAGCAGAATGTCAAAAATATCTTCGATTAAAAAGGGTACTAATTTAAAAAAAAAACTAAAAAGAAAAACACATTGTATTTTATAGGTTCTAGGTTTTTTGTATTGCACTTCCACACTAAAGAATTCTGTATAGAGACCTTTAACATGTCAAAGTCCATGTGCTTCAACACTTTCCAGGAAATAACATACTATGGGATTAGTTTTGCATCATAAAGATAAAGCAACACTTTCTCAGAATAAAGCAAAACGATGAGTTTAAAAGAAAAAGTCAAGCAAAATAAAATAAATTTCAAAAATAAAACTATAAGTTTCAAAGAAATCATTTGTGTAATCATGTAAACTATAAGTCTTTTTTCTTTGTTTTAACATAGGTTTTTGTTTGCAGTTCTTGTTTCTTCTTTCTCAATGATCAGACTTTTGCTCTCGCTGCAGCTCTCTCTTTTGCGCTCCCTCATTTTTTGTTTGAGATTCTGACACAAACCTCCCAGGTGGGCGGGACTTTCAGGAGTGCGTCCCCATTGGCTACTCAGTTTTTGAGTGACAGCCCAGTCCTCCAGCGATTGGTCAGTGCAGGCAGCTGCGGTGCGGTTGGTAGCTAGCTGAGCGTGGACATAAGACCCCCAGAAGAACCAGCATTTCAATTATTATTATAATACAAGTGAAAATATATGTAAGTATTGATAATTTGTGTTGTTTGTGCTATACGGTCTGTTTCTTTATTGTGTTAAGTGAGAAGTAAAGCTGTTAGCTTGTGCTACCTTTAGATCCATAACAATGCAAGCTAAGTAGCCTAACAGTTAGCTACATAGCTAGCAGTGAGGGAGCGTTCAGACACCTGCGCACACACTCAAACAGACTCGTGTGCCTGACTCTACCAACAGGTTTTCATGATTCTGTTTAGATATGCAAGTATAAGCCATGATAGCTTATTTTATTAACACGCTAATTTGATATGAAAATCAATGGAGGCTAACTCGTGTTTTATTTGTTAACTTCATATTTTTCATTTCCTAAAACATTTTCCTCTCATATTAACAGTGTGGATCATTGAGACAGCGTGGCGTCCAGAGTCTTATCCCGTTTTCCCACTTCCTCTGAGGGGACAGCACGGAGGGGGGGCATGAAGAAAGAACTGCACCAGCTTCATCCACGCTGGCGTTACTGTTATCACTGGCTCAGTGTCATTTCATTTGACCAAATGTCTTTACATATACATTTAATAGATGTTATTATTATCCACCTTTTTGTTTTATGTCCTTTTATTTAAAACATTCTTTGAGACTTCATCTTCCGGTTCAAATTTCAATAAATGTAATTTGTATAATTACTCTTTTGTCTTTATTCTACATGAACATGTTAGAGATTCCATTCAAATCTGTTGATTATTCATATCTTCCTCAGGCTAGGTATAGTATGTCGAATTTTTAATGCTAAATGTATATCATTTTCTCACAGGATATAGAATGAAACAACAACACAGTTGTTATCCATTGTGTATGAATGCTTCAGCTCTGCAGACCAACATAGTAAGATGTGAGCATGTTCCTAATTGTGTTGGTATGCAACCTAGGTCTGGTCTGTTTAATAAAGCAAATCTGCCACTTTTATATTGCAGAATTTGTTCAATTAAAGCAGTCTTTAATTGTTTGTCCTAAACATAGCAATATATGCTTTTGAAATGTAACATGTCTTTGAAAAATAATAGTATACAGTTATTGTGTATCACCTTTAGCTTAAAAATACATAGATGTGTTTTTTTTATCTATAAAATAAATAGACAGACAATTTATCAATCCCAAATTGGGAAATTATTTAACAGCAGCAGTGTGTTCAGGTATTAAAATATTTAAAGTTGGAATAAAGTATGAACTACACAGCACAAGTGTAAATAATGCACTGCAATCCATAAGATAAGTCCGATATGTTCATGAAAACCCCCCAGGAGACACCGGAGTTTGCTGCATGAGTTGCACTGTATGATCTGTGGTGTAGTGGTCTGTCACTCAAAAGCTGAGTAGCCAATGAGGACACACCCCTGAAAGTCCCGCCCACCTGGGATGTTTGTATCAAAATCTCAAACAAAAAATGAGGGAGCGCAAACGAGAGAGCTGCAGCGAGAGCAAAAGTCTGATCATTGAGAAAGAAGAAACAAGAACTGCAAAGAAAAACCTATGTTAAAACAAAGAAAAAATACTTGCAGTTTACATGATCATACAGAGCCCTGGAGGGTTCATCGAGAAAAATAAATAAAACGTGGCCACGTTTTACTTTCTCATGCGCACGCTTTAGTAACTCGTGCGCACGAGTTACCAAAGCGTGCGCACGAGTTACCAAAGCGTGCGCACGAGTTACCAAAGCGTGCGCACGAGTTACTAAAGCGTGCGCACGAGTTACTAAAACGTGCGCACGAGTTACTAAAGCGTGCGCACGAGTTACTAAAGCGTGCGCACGAGTTACTAAAGCGTGCGCACGAGTTACTAAAGCGTGCGCACGAGTTACTAAAGCGTGCGCACGAGTTACTAAAGCGTGCGCACGAGTTACTAAAGCGTGCGCACGAGTTACTAAAGCGTGCGCACGAGTTAATAAAGCATGGCCTCGTTTTGTGTGTGTGTGTGTGTGTGTGTGTGTGTGTGTGTGGGCATGGACATTTGTTTATGATAGTATCGTTCGTTCCGGTGCACTCCGGCAGGACTATAGCACATCAAGATTAAGATTAAACACATTTCTTTCACTTGGGAATACACATATAACTATGGAGAACCAGATTTGTGTAAATTACTGTTCGTGGTAATTTTAAAACAAATGCCGGTGGTGTCGGACACACACAAACACACCGGCTACGCACACACATCATGCGCCCCGGTGACAGGACATCTCCTTCATAAAACGAGGGGGAATACTCTGGTAGTTCGATGTGTGTAGAGGTGTGTGTGGTTAAACGTAGCAGCCTCGATCTCTATTCAGCGGTTCTAATGAAGGGAAACGCAGTGAAGTAAACAGTAAAAGGCACAGCTCTTTGCAGCTGGTGCTGCTCTTCTCAGATTCTGCTGGGTTACACGTAACTGCCTCCAGTGCCCTGTACGACGAAGCCAGTTCAACAGACCCTGGATATGTTTGATTTACCCGGCTTAACTAACCCTAACAAACGCGATGTCGCTAAGCGGTCCTACGAAGCTGGTTATCAACTCAGCAAATCAACCAGGGTTTCTCTGTCCGGCTGAGAGCGCGTTCACGTGAAAGGGACGGGGTTACCAACATTTGACCAATCACAAACATGGAGACGCGTGCTGACAGCGCAGCGTCATACTTCATGAATGAATAGTGTAAATAGCAAATCCTGCTTCGTAGTACAGGCCACTGGTGCCGCAGAGATTTCATAAAGTGAAGGAGGTTTTCCTTCTATAAAACAGCTGTGGGCAGCAGATACTGTGAGTCATGGACAGGAATCCCTCAATTTAAATAAAACGAGGCCACGCTTTAGTAACTCGTGCGCACGCTTTAGTGACTCGTGCGCACGCTTTAGTAACTCGTGCGCACGCTTTAATAACTCGTGCGCACGCTTTAGTAACTCGTGCGCACGCTTTACTTTCTCGTGCGCACGCTTTAGTAACTCGTGCGCACGCTTTAGTAACTGGTGCGCACGAGTTACCAAAGCGTGCGCACGAGTTACTAAAGCGTGCGCACGAGAAAGTAAAACGTGGCCACGTTTTATTTATTTTTCTCTCAATGAACCCTCCAGGGCTCCGTATGATTACACAAATGATTTGTTTGCAACTTATAGTTTTATTTTTGAAATTTATTTTATTTTGCTTGACTTCGTTTTTTTTTCTTTTAAACTCATAGTTTTGCTTTATTCTGAGAAAGTGTTGCTTTATCTTTATGATACAAAACTAATCCCATAACAATCTGGCTGTGTCAGGCTTTAACCAGAACACTTAGTTAAATGCCCAGTATTGTATGTGGCACTGTAAAGCATGTCAACGACTATGTCAAAGAAAGTAATGACGTCAAATAACAAGAAAGCAGCAACCTTCATCACATGGAAAGACATGAAGGCAATCTTTGTTTTGCAGAGTCATTCAGAATATCAATGATGTATTAGACCATGAAAATAATAAAAGCTTTGGACTAAATATAAACTGGGGGACTGACGGACAGAAATAGAAAGGAGCATTAATAATCCATACACACACAGGTAGGAAAAATACTACTTGTGACTCACTGTTGTGTTTGAAGACTCTGATGGTGGACCCGGAGAGTCTGGCTCCCAGGACCAGAGAGGCGTGGTTCAGTTCATCACTCAGAAGCAGACAGCCCTGCAGGACACCAGAAACACTTCAGTACACACGTCGCATTTGAAATAAAATATAATACAAATATTTATATGAAGATAAGAAGTTTAAGTAAAATGTCCAATAAAATATATTAGAATAAAAAAAATATATATACAAAAAAAACATAATTTTTATGTAAACACGCAAAGTAAAAATATGCGATATATATGTGACAGCCGACTACACCACAAGATAATAAAATATTTATACAAAAATAATAAAATATGTATACAAATATAATTTAAATTAAAGATGTGCACTATAATAACTAAATGAAATAAATTAGAATAATGATATTCATATAAACCAAAGTTAAAGTAAAATTTGGAAATAAAAAAAAATGCAATAGAGATGACAAATGTTTTAATACATACATATATATAATAAATAAAGTAAAAAAGGCCAATAAAAAATACAAATATTTATATAAAACACAAGTTAAAGTAAAACAAATTATATAAATATTTTTTTTCCATTTTTCTTAAACATAAGAAGTTAAACTAGAATCACACATTTATACAAATATAAGTTATAAACGACTTTAGTTGCTGATGGGGAAATAAGCTGTGTTAGTCTATTTACTCAGAGTGCTGTGTATACCAACAGGAAGTGTTTCCTCATATCCTGCCACGTGGTTCTGTGTCTGTGTACTACTGATACTTTGAGATGTGATTTTAACAAATGGATTTGTTGACCCTAAATGTACTCAGACAAAAGGTGCCTGGTAGAAATCAATGTCAAAAAAGCAGATACACTGATATAAACGTTACATAACTACACATGTGTGCGAGAAAGCGAAAAAACAGGAAGTGCTGTTACAATATGGGCATAGATTTGTCTCATAATTATTTGTGTCAACATCAAAAATTATTTGTGTGTAAATATGTAATTTGTAAATGTAAAACACCATCCACAAATGCATTTAAAAGATTTGCAAACTCACAAATACATTTGCAAATGTAAAACGGAACCCGCAAATACGCTAAATATTTTCACAAATAAAAAAAAGATCTGTGAATATCTCTCTCCAACATTGATAACTTTCGATCAGCCATTTGTGAATGTAACGTAACCCTATTACAACAGAGATCAACAACCTATAACAGGGCCTATGCACAGAATGCAGCTATTCAGAATATGAGCATGTCTACTCAAGGGAGAGGTGGGTGCGGAGACGATTCACAATCAGGCCAGCTGTAGAGAAGACCCTCTCAGCTGGAATTTGGGCATAAGATGAGGTTTGAGTCTGCGTGATCTGTGTGTAGGGAGGGGCAGCAGCCATATCATTAGCTAGAACTAGCTAGATCTGATGGATTTGGACATAAACGTGAGTGAAGTATAACCGGACGCGAGAGAGAGAGAGAGATCAGCACCTGCAGCTCTGCCCGCTGTGAGGGACCGGTGAGCTTTAGACCTAACACATTTAGCTATGGCACTGTCGTATACATTGAATTATTCCATTTGATCATATGTAATCAACTTAGGCATCCCTCCCAAAAAAATAAAATTACAATAAAAATATTCATAACTCATATTGGAATACCTGAATAATTTCGAATATTCGTTCCCATCCCTAATGCATATATTCCGGTCTATTGCTTTTATTTGTATCTAATGTTATTATGTTTATACTTTTTTCCACACATTTCACAATTTGGGATGAATGAAGTATCTATCTCTCTATCTATCCATCTATCCATATATCTATCCATCCATCTATCCATCCATCCATCTATCATAGATAGATTTTTAAAAAACATTTTTAAAGACAGGAATATATGCATACAGTAGAAAGGACACAATGAATATTATAACATTTAATGTAGCCTTACTATGAAGGCTGACCTAAATACGGTGCTTTTCTACAGATTACCTTACCACTGCACTGGTAAGGTAAAACTAGGCCGATTAATAAAATGTGAAGTGCTTTGTAACTTTGACCCGCTTGACTGAATACACAAAAAACAATGAAGAAAGAGTTCTCTCTGGGGCTGCTTCGCTGCCAGCTGTAGCTCCCCGGGACCCGAAAGTGGCGTAGCCTGGAGCCTACTTCAACATCAATGCATACGAAAGTGCTCGATATATGCTGTATTGACCAAATAAACTAACTGTATCACTATAACATGATGATGATGGTGATAAAGAATGCATCTAACGTTCCGCTGTTCATTACAATACAAAAACAGTGCATTAAACAAACCATCATGCTCTTACTTTGCAGAGATTTGAGATCTGCAAGCGCATTTTTGGTTGACAAATACAAAATGGATTCACAAATGCCTGATCGAAAGTTGTCAATGTTAAAGAGACATATTCACAGATCTTTTTTGTATTTGTGAAAATATTCAGCGTATTTGCGGATCCGTTTTACATTTGCAAATCTTTTTGTGAGTTTGCAAATCTTTTAAATGCATTTGCGGATGGTGTTTTGCATTTACAAATCCCATATTTACACACAAATTATTTTTCTGTTCACACAAATAATTATGAGACAAATCTATGCCCATATTGCATGTGTGACTGAGCAAGCCAAAAGAGCGGAGACAAGCAATGGAGGGGAACGTTTGCAGCAATGGTATTCTTCAATAGTAAATCACAGCTCTACAGAGGAAACATCTACCTCTTGTGGTCTTACCTTGCCAGACAGCGCTGGAATGTTCATGGAGTTGGTTGCGAACCCCATCCCAAAAGACATGGCCGACTCCACGCCCAGGAACCTGGCCACCAGCTTCTCCAACTCCTCGTGTCTGTCCAGGTTACCTGAGGAGCAGACAAACAGGAAATCACAATAAATACATTAATTCATTGAAAATGATCCTATTCTATTCCATATGGATTTATTTGACTAATTTCAGTATTTTATGATTGGACCATTATGTTCGTGCACTATCTTATTTTAGTAACACCATTTTGTTTCTTAAAAATGGAGGAAAAGGGACTGCATATATATATATATATATATATATATATATATATATATATATATATATATATATATATATATATATATATATATATATATATATATATATATATATATATATATATATATATATATATATATATAGCACCTTTACCACAACCTCTCAAAGCGCCTTTACATACACACCAACAGGAAGAAGGTCCTGCCGAAGTACTACCAACACGTCAGCTGCCCGACGCGCGGGGTAAACATACTGGACCATGTTTATTCCCCTTTTCGACATGGATATAAGGCTCTCCCTCCCTTCGGCAAATCAGACCACATCTCACTGCTGCCTGCTTAGAAGCAGAAACTCAAACGGGACAGACCGGTAACAAAGAGGAGTCAGATTCAGCTCTGCAGGATTGCTTTGCATCTACGGAGTGGAGTGTGTTTGAGGACAATAACATCAACACACACACGGACACGGTCATCTGCTACATTGGGAAATGCATTGATGACGTGGTACTGAAGGTTTCTGTACGAACATTCCCAAATCAAAAGCCCTGGATAAACGGCGAGGTGCGTGGCAAACTGAAAGCGTGCACTATCGCGCACAGAGCTGGAGATTTGGAGGAGTACAGGAAGTCTAGGTATGAACTCCGGAGAGCCATCAGCAATGCAAAGAGAAGGTGGAATCTGACTTCAAAGGTTGTAACACCCGGAACATGTGGGCGGGACTAAGAACAATGACAGACTACAAAGGAGCAGCGGGGGGTGCTGCAGGAGTGTCTGCGTGCGCATCTCTCCCAGATGAGCTGAACAGTTTTTTTGCACGATTTGAGAGCAGCCAGGCTGTGGGTGCAGAGAAGGACCAGGAGCCCTGCCCTTTTGTTTTAAACAGGGCAGATGTGTGCAAATCCTTTAAAAGGGTTAACCCACACAAGGCTCCTGGACCTGATGGCATCCCTGGCTGTGTTCTCAGGGTGTGTGCAGTTGAGCTGGCAGAGGTGTTCACAGACATCTTCAACAGGTCCCTGCTGCAGTCTGTAGTCCCCACATGCTTCAAACACTCCACCATCGTTCCTGTCCCAAAAAGACAATAATCACCAGCCTCAAAGACTACCCAGTAGCACTCACCTCCATCATAATGAAGTGCTTTGAGCGGTTAGTCAAATCATTCATCTCCTCCTCCCTCCCTGACTCTCTGGACCCCCTGCAGTTTGCCTACAGAGCAAACAGGTCCACAGACGACGCCATAGCCCTCACCCTCCACACTGCCCTCTCACACCTGGAAAAAAAAACATGAGCGTGCATAACTATTCACCCCCCGAAAGTCAATACTTTGTAGAGCCACCTTTTGCAACAATAACAGCTGCAAGCAATAACAGCTGCAAGTCTCTTGGGGTATGTGAATATAAGCTTGGCACATTTTTCCACTGGGATTTGTTTCCATTCTTCTTGCCAAAACTGCTCCAGCTCCTTTAGGTTAGATGGGTTCCGCTCGTGTACAGCCATCTTTAGGTCATACCACAGATTTTCGATTGGATTAAGGTCTGGGCTTTGACTAGGCCACTCCAAAACGTTTAAATGTTTCCCCTTAAACCACTCTAGCGTTGCTTTAGCAGTATGCTTTGGGTCATTGTCCTGCTGGAAGGTGAACCTCTGCCCAAGCCTCAAATCTCTGGCAGACTGAAACACAGTTTCCTCAACTTCCCCTGTATTTAGCTCCATTCATCACTCCTATTTTTACCAGCTTCCCAGTCCCTGCCGATGAAAAACATCCCCACAACATGATGCTGCCACCACCTTGCTTCACTGTAGGGATGGTGTTCTGAGGGTGATCAGAGGTGTTGGGTTTGCGCCAGATGGCCAAAAAGTTCAATTTTAGTCTCATCTGACCACTGGACCTTGTTCCACATGTTTGGGGAATATTCCACATGTCTTTTGGCGAACTCAAAACATGTTTTCTTATTTTTTTTGCGACTCTTCCATAAAGCCCAGCTCTGTGGAGTGTACGGCTTACTGTGGTCCTGTACAGATTCTCCTCTCTCTGCTGTGGAGCTTACCCGCTCCTTCTGGGTTATCTGATCAATGCTCTCCTTGCACGGTGTGAGAGTTTTGGTGGGCAGCCCTATCTTGGCAGGTTTGTTGTCGTGGCATATTTTTTCCATTTTAAAATAATGGATTTAATGGTGCTTCGTGATGTTCAACATTTGTGAGATTTTTTTATAACCCAACTCTGTCTCGTACTTTTCCACAACTTTGTCCCTGACCTGTTTGGAGAGCTCTTTAGTCTTCATGGTGTCGTTTTCTTGCTTAGAAAGACCACTTGCTGTGGTATGGAAGACGGAGGCCTTCTACAACAGTTGTATATACAGAGATAATGAGGCACTTGATTGCACACAGGTGAACGTTATTTCAATAATTGTGTGACTCTGAAGGTCTTTGTTTGGGCTACATAGCAAAGGGGGTCAATACATATGCACACACCACTTTTCAGTTTTACATTTTTTGTTAAGTTTTAAAACGTGCTCTTTTTTTCTTTCACTTCACCAATTTTTACTAACTGTGTGGGGTCTTGCCATAAAATCCCCCCAAAAATATTATATTATTTTGGGTTTTAATGCAAGAAAATAGGAAAAATGGCAAGGGGGGTGAATACTTTCGCAAGGCACTGTATGTGAGAATGCTGTTCATTGATTACAGTTCCGCCTTCAACACCATTGTGCCCTCCAAGCTGGTCATCAAGCTCAGAGATCTCGGGCTCAACAGCGCCCTCTGTGACTGGATCCTGAACTTCCTGACGGGCAGACCCCAGGCAGTGCGGGTGGGAAACATCACATCCTCCTCCCTGATCCTCAACACCGGTGCCCCTCAAGGCTGTGTGTTCAGCCCTCTCCTCTACTCCCTGTTCACTCACGACTGCGTGGCCACACACAGCTCCAACACCATCGTGAAGTTTGCTGACGACACGACCGTCATCGGCCAGATCACCGACGGCGACGAGACGGCATACAGAGAGGAGGTCGAAAACCTGACATCTTGGTGCCAGGATAACAACCTCCATCTCAACATCAGCAAAACAAAGGAGCTGATTGTGGATTACAGGAAGCAGCAGAGAGAGGGACACGCCCCCATCGCCATCAATGGGACTACGGTGGAGAGAGTCAGCAGCTTCAGGTTCCTCGGGGTCCACATCACTGAGGACTTGACATGGACTCTTCACACTACCACCATCACCAACAAAGCTCGACAGCGGCTCTTCTTCCTCCGCAGGCTGAGGAGGTTCAACATGGACTCCAGGATACTCTGCAACTTCTACAGGTGCATCATAGAGAGGATCCTGACCTTCTACAGGTGCACCATAGAGTATCCTGACCTTCTACAGGTGGACCATAGAGAGGATCCTGACCTTACAGGTGCACCATAGAGAGCATCCTGACCTTCTACAGGTGCACCATAGAGAGGATCCTGAGCTTACAGGTGCACCATAGAGAGCATCCTGACCTTCTACAAGTGCACCATAGAGAGCATCCTGACCTCCTACAGGTGCACCATAGAGAGCATCCTGACCTTCTACAGGTGCACCATAGAGAGCATCCTGACCTTCTACAGGTGCACCATAGAGAGCATCCTGACCTCCTACAGGTGCACCATAGAGAGCATCCTGACCTTCTACAGGTGCACCATAGAGCATCCTGAACTTCTACAGGTGCACCATAGAGAGCATACTGACCTTCTACATGTGCACCATAGAGAGCATACTGACCTTCTACAGGTGCACCATAGAGAGGATCCTGACCTTCTACAGGTGCACCATAGAGAGGATCCTGACCACCAGACTCAGGGACAGTTTCATCCCACAGGCCGTAAGACTGTTAAACACCTGAACTGCTGAAACAACATCCACAATATTCATCTGGCTGCTACTTAAAAATGATTTATCTATTAACCTATATATCATATTTCAATTACTTGCATATGGACTCTTATTGCACTATTTCACTTTTTTTAAACTATTTTCTTCTTGTATTTACTATTTAATATTTACTTGCACTATATTTTTCAGTTTCTGTGTTTTGTGTTGCACTGTTGGAGAAGCCTGTGACACAAGATTTTCATCGGCATAACTACACTGAAGCTATGTTCGTTTGACAAATAAAGAACCTTGAACCTTGAATGAGTCAGAATTCTTCCATTCAAACCCATTGATACAGAGGAAGAGGCTGGAGGAAAGATAAACACACATTCACACACCATTGGCCAGCTGGGGCAATTTGGGGTTAATTATCTCGCCCAGGGAAAATCTGACATGCTGCAGGGGTTGGGTATCATACCACCGAACTTTCTGAGCCACCGTCGCCTAAAATTGCCTTCCTCCAGGGTTATCTGGGTGTTACTCACGTTTTCTAAAGTACATGTAAAATTAGAAAACACCGATTCAGATATTCGCCAATGTCTATCGACAGTATCTATCTCTAAGCCAGTGTTTCTCAAACTTTTTCATACCAAGGACCACTTAACCAATAAAAAAACACTCGCGGACCACCTAACTCCACAAATATCCCAAAACACATCGTTTTTTACAAATCGCCTGAAAATTGTACAAACAAGTGGCAACATGTGGGATGAAGGTGCTTATCTGGGCTATAACATGCAATCGAAACTGAAACTTAAGCTCGTTCCATTGCGGAGATCTCCCCGCGAGAGTGCGAAAAACTTAAATAAATGTATTTTTTTCAAATGTGAAATTTTACCAATATACTCACGGACCACTAGGGTGCGCTCACGGACCACCAGTGGTCCACGGACCACACTTTGAGAAGCACTGCTCTAAGCGGTTGACTAATCACAACAGAGCAGGCCAGCTAACCAATCAGAGCAGACTGGGCTCTGGTTTCAGACAGAGGGTGAAAAGAGGTGCTGCAGCACAGGCAGTATGAGAACAATAAAGAGCTTTTTGAACATTAAAGCATGGAGACATGTCACAGTAGAGACACTAAATACTGATATGAACCTGAAAACGAGCATAATGTGTCCTCTTCAAAGAAAATCAATGTTTGTTGTGCGGTATAATTAAACAAAGATATATTTCCCCTTAAACTCTAGGTATTTACATGGTTAGTATCTAAATTAGGGATGCACGATATTGTTTTTTTAAACCGATACCGATAACTTCCTGCTTCTCAAGACCGATACCGATAACCGATAATAATATAATATATATATTAAATGTGCCTGTAGTTTTTGCACACCTGGTGGTAAAAAAGAGACTAGTAGTGAGCAAATGACATGAGCATTACTACTATGAACAAAACAAAGCCAAGAACAGTTTTGACTCTTCAAAGTGACCATATTTATTTTCCCAAATAAAGTTCTTGCCTTTTTCAAAAGCCTCGTCGATAGGTAAAAGCCCCGGTGCCTTTGCAGCTGGCTTTGGAATCGCCGCTAGTTTAGCAGCGCAGGCGTCTTCGTACGCTTTTAACACACCATCGTAGCGATGGCGATGTTCCGGTGACTAATCAGGTTGGAAGTATTATAGCTCGTTGCCTTTTTCCCTCCTCGTGGAACTTCTGCATTGCATTTGTTAATACAAATAGCAAGCGAACTATCTAACTCTGAAACTTTGAAATAGTCCCATACTACCGACGACATGTTTGTTTACTGTCCTGGCTTCACGGCCGCACACCATTTACGTCACAGCCAGGCATGAGTTAGGGAGCGCTGGGTTTGTGAAAAACTCCCCTCTTCCTAAACCACTAATACCACAGTACTGGCAAAACGGGAGGAGCAGAGTGAAAAACAAGCGCCCCTCATCCCAATCCACCCACACCGCAGTATTTTTTCTTTTTTTTTACCCAAAAAATATATTGTATATTATCGGGGCTATTAATACTTGTATCGGGTTTATCGGGATGACGTCATCATTCCTAATATCGGACCGATAATTATTGTGCACCACTATTCTAAACAGACTGCTTCATAATGCTTTATTTACAGTAGTGATTTCACCCCTGCACATTATTTCTGTATTCCAGTAATTGCAAAGCTCATGGAGGGTAAGTCTGTATTTTGGCATGTGTTCGTACCAAGCTCTTGTCTGGTACTCGCGACTCCCACGCCGTACTTCTTGGTGATCTCGGCTGCAGCGTCAGCACACGAACCCTTGTTCTCAGCGAAGCCCAGGTAATTATAGGAGCCCAAGTTAATCACATCCTGCAACACCCGGCCTGATTGACTGCGAGGGAGAGCAGAAGAAGATCAGACAGAGGAAACAATCGATGAGAGGAAGCTATGGTTTTTGTTTTTCCCTTACACGAAAGTCCAGTTGTAGTCGGGGGACGTCCTCTCCAACAAGTCCATTGTGGCCCCTGGCACGCCGCATAGGGGCCGGTTCCAGTTGTCTCTGATACGGATGTAGATGTTTCTGGTGTAAAAGTTCTCGAAATCCTGGTAGAGGGGCACAAAGTCCTACACATGGACGAATAAAGAGGAGGAGAGAGGGGTACATTAGCTAAGCATCAGTATGGACATATAGTTAACATTGCATATATTTACAATGTTATTTTGGCAAGTGGTAATGTCATTGTGACCTAACAATATTTGTATTCAAGATATCCAATCGGTCATTCGGACAAAACAACATGAGAGATATCTGAAGTTTGACTACATTGCGACCAGGAAGGATGAAAATATCAAAGATATGTCAGTATTAGTATGTGGGGTATATCTAATAAAAAATGTAATATAAAATGTTATACTTGATAGAATATACAATTGAATTATGTATATTCTAATTCCAGTTTTGAGTTTGCGACGACATCATTTTGACTAGTTAAAACACAATATATTTAAAAGGAAAATTATGGGAATTAAGGATTTCTTGATTCTGAATCATGGCTACTCATAAATGCTTGGCAAAAGTTGTTCTAAATTTACAGGTCAAAATGTTGTTACAGATATCTAAAATTACAGTGTTGACTCGTATACATATAATTAAAAGCAACTTGAATTAGAGCTCTATGACATGGCAAAAAGAGGTTGCAGATATGGATGATGAAAATCCATTACAGCTAATAACTGTAGAAGTCCTTGAGCTACTGCAGTGAAGTGGTAGGAATGTAACAAATCTACCAGTAACATCAAAGAACTACATGCCAGGCATTGTTTGGAAAGCTTAGTCGGAAGGAATATGATTTTTCACATTAAAACACATGACTGACAGTTCATGTTCCTTGGTGGAAACATCCGTTGGGGGGAGCTAATGACTTCCCCAAGTCTATCTCACTAGCTTCCTTTCCTCAACATAACCAAATACTTCGAAACAATGGGCTTCACTATCAAAAGTTACACAACAAGTTGAAAACAATCCCAGTGGTCAAGGACGTGTTCCAAATGTTCTGATAACTCCGCCATTGGCTGTTTACTGACAAAATGCAACCTTAGGCGCACATTCCACTGAATTGCAAAGGAGAAAAAAAAGCGATTTAGGGGGAATATTATGATGTTATATTAGACTCTGTCAATGTGATAGTGTTTCAACACAGAGAAAGACTTATCTTATCATCATTATCATTTCCATTTTGTGATATCATTGTGGTTGACAAGATCACATCAAATGCTCTGAGGTTGTTTGCAAAGTGTTGTTTCCTCTTCAAACACTTAAGAACTGCTGCTAACAGTGTGTGAAATACGAGAGCCCCGTAGCTTCGACTGTTGGTAAACTATGTGGAGTGCAAATATCACTGTAGTCCAGTCAAGTTAACAAAACAAGAAATGGATTAAGTCTAGTTTTTTTCCATTCTTTGTCACTGTTGTTTTGACATTAACATGGAAAACTTCCATACTAGAAGCAGCACATGCTCAGCCTAGCAAATCACTTCCATTCAACAGTGTGCTGAATGCACACATTTCTGCCGATGCGAGGAGCAGCTGGCTCAATCTGGCAACAAAAAGAACATGTCGACAGTGTTCTTATGTTAAATCTTACTGCTAGAAGAGTGGGCACTGTAAGTTTATCCATAGGGTATTAAATAATGAGAATAGGTAGCTAACGTTAGCTAGCTAACTAGAAAGATAGACAGCTAAAGTTGGCAAGTTGGCTAGATTGGTTATCAGATAGCTCACAATCGATAGGTAGTTAGATACACAGGAAGGCATTACAAAATGTCCCCATATGAGATTTCAGGCCCTTTTCATATGTCGTCATCCTGCAGTCACCAACAGAGAATGGAAGCTGTATAACCAGTTGGCTGCGGTGTAGCTGTTCATATTTTCTAATATAATTCATGATGTATAACGCTGCTATTGCCAAACCAGAAAGAAAACAGATTTGCCTTTAAACAGGAAGTCAGGGGGGCTACATAAATGAATACAAAGCTGTGCACTAAAGGATCAGGTTTGTGGCTTCTCCTACCCTCTGTTCCTCCTTCTCCCCGGCGATGTTGCATCTTTCGATCTTCCAGTAACGGAGAAAGTCTCGCAGGTAGCCGAAGATGGTCAGAATGCCGTAGCTCATGTAGGTGAAGACGGCTGGCAGCATGGGCGTTTGCTCGTAAGACTCAACGAAGGGCCGACTATACGGGAGGCCATGATGCGATGTTGCATTGACCTGGAGACATGGAAAGCAAGCATTGTAGATAAATGACATGCACATAGGAATTGCCAGTTTTCATCAAATCTATCTCCCAATAATAGTATCTGTGAGTTCATATTACTATTTATTTTCATTTGGGAAATAACAATATTATAGATTTTGAAAAATGTAAATGTTCTGGTTGGAATATGCCCACAACAGAAAAGCTTAAAAGTTGACAGAATAATCATTACAATGATGTATTAAGTATTTAAACTAAATATAATATATAACTAAATGTTTGCTGTTGGTTTTATGTGGACCCAGTGCAGTGGTGGAACTAAAGTATGTACTAATAGTTTCTTTGTCTTGGACATTGTACTTCTAACTCCACTACATTTATTTTATTACTTTAGTTAGCACAGGCAGTATGATAAAAATAAAGACTTTTTTGAACATCTACATTTCACCGTAGAGGCACAAAATAAAAATATGAACCTGAAAATGAGTAGAATAAGACCTCTTCAACCTTTCATGTTAAAATCCACTTCATATAAATGTGCAGCCTGACGTCCTGTGACTTCCTCTCCTTTTTTCCTAATGAGAAAACAGTTTGTCTTCTGTTATAGTTGGCTGAGATTGCTGAAACTCATTTAAAGGTGACTTATGTGCAGTCTTATTGTAAGTGGAGAGGAGAGAACATGGTATTAGCTCTGGTGCAGCTGTACACCAACTATACAGGGAAGAAAACACTGTTTGACAAATGACAGGGGGGAAAGCTTTTGCATTCCAAATATGGGAAGATCTAGCTTGTGTTGATGTTATGTTTTTATGTGCATTTGCAGCAGAGTGACAGATAAATAAACTCAACATGGATATGATCTTTTATACAGAAACTCCATATGTCTATTTTCTGGACAGAAGCTCACTACTCTCAGACTTGATGCAGTTAGCCTTCCCCATCATGCGCGTCTCGGTGCTCATGGCTATTAGGCGCTGCATGTGACCAGTCATGCCTCCCTCTCAAATACCTTACAGAGTAGCAACGCTGACATCTGCACGCACAATAATCAGCTGAGGTTCACTCACCACTTTATCAGCCTAGTTAGCTGAAACATGAGCAGAAGAAACGGGGTTTCCCCAGCACTGCAATGGCTGGTGAGGACAATGACCTGTCAACAGTTATTTAGCTTCAAAATGTCAAGATGGAATTGATTTGAAGAGAACAACCAAGGAAGATGCAAGTATTTTAGCATGTTCAGTGTTTCCCCTGCCATTGTCTTGGCCCCGCTAACGGAGCCCCGCGCCCCCTGAAATTCAAGGTGTTTAAAAAGAAAATTATTAAAAAAAAATGTGTATATATATATATATATATATATTGCACCAAATTGCAACTAATCTATATCTACTGTCACTTTTCACATTGAACATGTGCTCTTTCATTTTAAGTAGTGAGTTTAGTGTTGTTGACCCTAAGAAACACTGATGCATTCCTCAATAACAATAATCCACAGCTCCTCTCTCTGCTCCAGAGGATTTAAAAAAATATATATCCTAATGCAGCTTATTTGAATAAGCTGGAAGATTTAAGCTCATGTGTTTTCCTTTTCCTGTATTGTGTTCTATAGCTTTCTGTGCATGTAAATGATCTGCAAAGGCTAAAATTCCTGTGTTTCCTCCAGAGGGAGTTTCTCTCCCACACACTACCCCCCACCGCCTGCCTGCTAGGCCTACATTGGACTCTTTGTTTACTTCTGTAACATAGTGACAGCACTATGTAACACTCATGCTTCTATTGGCTAGGCTCCAACACATTGTACCTAATATGCTAAGGGTGGGACATCTCTAAGCAGTTGACCAATCACAACAGAGCTGGTCAGCTGACCAATCAGAGCCAACTGGGATATCACAGTAGAGGCACAACATATAAATATGAACTCTAAATTAAGGCTCTTTAAAAAAAGTAAAACTCTGTATCACAACATGACAATGAGTCTGAACGTTCACAATGTCTGAGGGGACATATTCATTTTCACAGAGGGTGAATCCAATGGTGCAAAATTAATGAGCGCCCTACAGTGTTGTTTTGAGGCACGCATGTAGTCTCTATGGACAGCAGGTGTATTGGTTCAAAGTCTTCCTATTCACTAACTCATCATTTTTTTTATGGAGGGAGTTGCTCACTTTTACAAACTTGTATAGCCACTGAAGTGTGCAATATAGGCTACACCATCAAATGAGCCTAAATGCTGACAAGTATGTTATAGTTTAAAAAACGGAAATAAGAACACAAAGTAATATACTAAAGTGTGCACCACATAACAATTACACTACTTACTAAGATGGACTATGTCTAAAATGATGATTTCATCCAGGGAGAGAAATGAACTGCCCCAAGTTGTTTACGAGCTCTGATGTAAATGCATCATGCGCAACTTGATTATTTTAGAAATCGTGGTTATATCTTCGTCACAAGTGAACATATGTTATCAAATGTGTAAAGAGGTCTGCAGAAAGACCTCGTCTTAAATTCGGCATACATATTATGAACTTAAATTCAGTGCAATATGTCACGTTTCGGAGTTGTCACACCCGCCTTTTTTTTAAATCAACCTCCCTCTTATAAAATAACTGAGTGGGCGGTGGAACGCAACACGAGACCCCTCATAAAGTTTACATTTTAACACATTTAGATAATAATTGATGCAATTCTGATGCTGCCGAATTGAAAAGAGTATCGCAACGATTCAGATCAATGGATTTATTCATATATTTTGGGTGAATATAACTTCAAGAAAGGGCGACAACTCTTTAAACTATAGTATTTCATACGGGATTTGGCGTTCGCTCGGTAATCGAGAAAAGCAAAGCTCGATGACAACAAACTGTCAGACAATAAGGAGCAGGGCTCGGTTAATACATGTAAGCTGTCATACAGTGTTATACTAATATCGCCTAAGTTCATAAAAATGACAACATGACAGCATTTCTGGGTGTTTCCGGATCCACACAACAGATGCCTCCCAGGCTTCACCAGCCTCCACTCCCCGTCCCATCCCGGGCCTCACCTCCTCCTCCTCGGGCTGGCCGTGGTGCTTGGACTTCTTCTCATGGCAGCGGTAGAGGCTCTTCGCCAAGCCGTTTCTCTCCGGCTTCAGTCCGTTCTTCACACGCTGACACACGTCCCCGTTCGCTGGCTTGGTGCTGGGGCTTTCGGTCATTGCTGGCCAACGATTGTGGAGCCGCTAAGGTAACTTGCATGTAGGAACACGGCGCCTGCCTGCGGTGCAAGGCGGTGACAGTATCCGAGCTGGGAACGTTTACAACCACACTACAAACTCTTTCACACACGCCCAACACACACATGCATCACACACACCGAACCCACAGTATGGAACCTGAAAATACAGACGCTAGATACCGGAAATCAACGCCCATTACGGAGCATTGGAGGAGGGGCGGGGCCACGTGTTTCACATTTAGAGAAGGGCGGGGCTTGTCGACAAAAAACTTGATTGACACTTGAATCGTTAAGTAAGGGGTTGTGACATTTTTTACAGTGGGGAAAAATAAACGGTAAAGTTACATCAGAGAATCTCTCTGATGTAACATCAGAGAATCTCTCTGATGTAACTTGTAGCCCTGCTCCTTATTATCTGACAGTTTGTTGTCATCGAGCTTTTCTTTTCTCGATTACGAGATAACGCCAAATCCCGTATGAAATACTATAGTTTAAAGAGTTGTCGCCCTTTCTTAAAGTTATATTCATCCAAAATATGTGAATAAATCCATTGATCTGAATCGTTGCGATACTCTTTTCAATTCGGCAGCATCAGAATTGCATTGTAAAAAATGTCACAACCCCTTACTTAACGATTCAAGTGTCAATCAACATTTTTTACAGTGGGGAAAAATAAACGGTAAAGTTACATCAGAGAGTCTCTCTGATGTAACTTTACCGTTTATTCTTCCCCACTGTAAAAAAAATGTCACAACCCCCTAATATAATATTCGGCATACGGCTCGAATATTATATTGTCATTATATTTTTGTTTTACTCAAAAATAAAACTGAAATGTAATTACATTTTCACAACACATCATTAAATATGGCAATAAAAGCCACTTGTATCCAAATGACAACTTTTAACTGGAACTATACCGGCTAGATTTTTTATTAATAACCAATTTAAAAAGATGTATGGATGGAAACTTTTCACATTAGTGAAGCAGGAGGAATATAAAGTAAAATATAACCTAAAACTCTACACTGGTTATAAACAAGAGGTCAAATAAGTGCCATGGTATATTAAATACAAATACTGATGTTATAGAGGTCCCGATTTGAGTTTTGTGTTAATGTATTCATTTGCAAAGATATAATGTAACCCTCACCCTAACCCTAATGTAATAGTGGTTGATAAAAAGTTATTTAATATTAATATATTTCACACCAGTATAAAATTATTGACATTTTATTAAAATGAGTGGAAAATGTAATTGAAACACGAGAAAGTATCTCGTGAGCACGAGAAAGTATCTTGTGCGCACGACAAAATAACCCGTTATCCTGACTTTCTTTTGTTTTTGTTGAGAAAGTTACCGGTGCACCAAGGAGGAAGTGGAGCACACAGGAGCAGGGCCGTCCCTGGCCAACTGGAGACCCCACGCAAAGTTATATGATGAGGCCCTCTGTTTCGTGAGCATCAACGGGGGGGTTGCTAGTGGAGCCTCGCAGCAGCGATATACACACTAATTGCGCCGCATAAGCACATAGGTGCACCGCATTTGCGGCTCAGTTGAGGCTCCCTCCACAAGGTGAGGCCCCCTCCGCAAGGTGAGGCCCCATGCAGTCTGCATGATCGGGAGACAGGAGACAACCATTTCATTGCAGACTGTTATGATTACGTGGGGAAATGACAGTGCATACATTATTTGAGATATATTTCGAACTCAGACTTAATTTTATGGACATTTTGGCCAGGGGCGTAGAGCTATTTGTTTAAGCACCGGATTGGCAAAACAGGAGAGTCTGTAAACCAGTCTGCTTTGATCTATGAATTAATGTCTGTGACTCTCAGAGTACCAGCTGCCCGCAGCTGTTTTAAAGGGAAACAAACACTCAGAACACATACACACAGAGCGGAGCTGAGCAGAGCACAAACAGACTCACATCATGCACCCTGGTGACCGGACCTCTCCTTCATTAAACTAACCAAAGGGGGACTAATCGGGCAGTTCGGTGTGTGTGTGTGTGTGTGTGTGTGTGTGTGTGTGTGTGTGTGTGTGTGTGTGTGTGTGTGTGTGTGTGTGTGTGTGTGTGTGTGTGTGTGTGTGTGTGTGTGTGTGTGTGTGAGTGAGAGTGTGTGTGTATAGAGTGTGTGTGTGGGGCGGACTTGGCCATCTGTAGAATCTGGAGAATCACAGAACGGCCGGTCGTCAAGGGCCTTGACGGCTGGCTCGGTTCGCTGACGGCCGGCACCGCCCTTACATTTTTATGTTTTTAAACGACATCATTGAAGTTGCGCTGACAGGCGACAGAGGTCCACCGTTTCCACGCAGCCAGGCTCCCCCCACGTTGACAGTTCACTAGCACCCCCCCTTGACAGTTCACTAGCACCCCCCTCAAATAATGTGCACTGTCATTTCCCCACGTAAACATAACAGTCTGCAATGAAATGGTTGTCTCCTGTGTGCTGCACTTCCTCCTTGGTGCACCGGTAACTTTGTCAACAAAAAAAAAAAAAGTCGGGATAACGGGTTAGTTTCTAGAGATACTTTTAAGTGCGCTCAAGAAACTAACTTGTTATCCCGACTTTTTTTTTCTCTCTATCTCTCTCTTTTTTTTTACCATGTCCCTAAGTTTAGGGGCTCCGTAGTAAAGGAAGTACAAGTCTAAGGTTGCGGTCGGATAATCCAAAAATCAGCTCCTAAATTCTAACCCTATCTCCTATTCCTTGACCTCTGAGTGGAACGTCACAGGGTTAAGGGATAGTGGATAG
This sequence comes from Pogonophryne albipinna, assembly GCA_028583405.1. NCBI lineage: Eukaryota > Metazoa > Chordata > Actinopteri > Perciformes > Artedidraconidae > Pogonophryne > Pogonophryne albipinna. Next base: position 27,251,822 of record CM053249.1, read on the forward strand.
GAGAATTCAAAAGGACTTAGGAGAAGAGACTGCGATACTTTAGAGAATCCGACTGCACTTTCACTATCCGACGTGTTTATGATGCGCCAGCGGACGTCATAAATGTGCGTCTGCTGCTGTGGGGAAACTATGGAAACTACAGTTTTCTATACAGCGGACTACAACAGACTCATCACCTCCGTGATGAGTCTCCATTGTGATTTGAAAACTTCCATCAAACGAGTCCTTCGGTGGGCGGGAAAAAAAACGCGTCAGAATCGTCACTTCCTGTACTGACAGTGGAGGTTGTCACTACCCGATCCGTCCCCCTGCCCGATCGGTACTGCGCATGTGCGAGATGGTCCGCCATATTGGACAACTCCGGACGGCAACCCAAGATGGACACTTGACACAGTGGCTTTTAGCAAAGCTCAAAAAGAAAACTCGAGAGAGAGATGAGTTATTGTTATTACAACGTGACTTCACTATTATTTAACAACTCTTTTTATTGGGTTCTTTTATTTGGGGTTAAGTACATTGTCAGAATAAGTGAGGAATGAATTTAACTTCTGTTAGACAGCCATATGCCATACATTTTTGCATACATTCACAGTAAATATTTATTCAGTATGATAGCTGTCTAACAGAAGTTAAATCCATACTTAACCCCAAATAAAATAACAATAACTCATCTCTCTCTCGTTTTATTCTTGAGCTTTGCTAAAAGCCACTGTGTCAAGTGTCCATCTTGGGTTGCCGTCCGGAGTTGTCCAATATGGCGGACCATCTCGCACATGCGCAGTACCGATCGGGCAGGGGGACGGATCGGGTAGTGACAGTGGTGTCCTGAGAGTGGAGGTCTGCACCGGAACTGTCCTGAGAGTGGAGGTCTGCAGGCAGGCTCCCATGGTCAGAAGAGGGGGAGGAAAAGAGAGGCTCTGTTTATTATTCTTATATTATTATTAGGGCTGTCAAGTTAAGGCGTTAATAACGAGTTAACGCAAAAAAAAATTAACGCCACTAATTATTTTAACGCGATTAACGCATGTGTATTTTTTGTCCTCTGCCGCCCCGTAGTTTCAGAGCGCATCGAGTTTAAAATACCATCTACAAGCTGATGCTGACAGCCCCGCTCCTGCCGTCCGCTTGCGGCAGACCACACTTCCACGCTCACCGGCAGGCACCGACTGGCCATCGGGAGGACCGGGAGGGTGTGTGTATTTGTGGCACGAGCGAGCGAGGCATACCTTACGTGTATTGCTGTTGTTAGCATCTGGTGCTAGCTAGCTGCGCTAACGGATATAAGGAGCTGTTTCAATGAAAACAGAGGAGCGACATTTCGCCGAGCACTTGACTTTATGCAGGAAGCCAGACAGTGGGACATTGTACGAAAAGTCAGAACAGTCAGCACGGATAGTGCGCGCAACATGATCGCAGCGTCCAGGCAGCTCCCGTTCGAGCATATGCCTTGAGTTGCACATAGCTCCAACGATCCATCAGTGTCTCTCTCCACACACACACACACACACACACACACACACACACACACACACACACACACACACACACACACACACACACACACGCACGCACACACACTGTATTGTATTATTGTATGAGAGGTTCCAGGTTGAATTGAGGCGAATATTTGTAATGTTCAGAGGTTGTTGTAACTTGTGTTTAATATTCATGAGAATATTTTTCATTGTTCAAATGATAATAAACACACATATAAAGCATATTTGTCCACTCATATGTTGATAAGAGTATTAAAAACTTGAAAAATATCCCTCTCAGGTACATTTAGAACAGATAAAAAATGTGCGATTAATTTGCGATTAATCGCGATTAACTATGGACAATCATGCGATTAATCGCGATTAAATATTTTAATCGACTGACAGCCCTAATTATTATATAGAGTCGTTATCAATTTGTTATAAAGCTCAATACATAACAAAGAAGACCTCTGACCGGCACTTTTCTAATTTTGTACGGAAGATTTCAACTTTAACGGACATGTTGACCGGCGAAAAAAATGTTAACGGAGACTCTGCCGCACGGTTCCCTCGTCCCTTGGAAGAGGCGGAGAGGTGGGTGATTTTCATCTTTACAGCAGGAGCACACGCCGTCCACGGCGGAGAATAAACAGAAGGGCAACCATGCTCCGGGGTCTTCTTCGCTGCTTTTGGTGTATTTTGTGGCGGCAGCAGCACCACTTACAGGCCTGGCATATGTACTACAGCGTTTCCAGCGTTGTCGTGTGAACAGACACGTTAAATGAACGGAAGACTTTTTTGAAAACGCATACTGTGCATAAACCAAGCGGCAAACTCTGGGGAAGAGCCGGGGCGCCAATACGGAAGTGCCACACATTGCAGTTCATCTAGTGGCCAGTAGGAGCAGGCTGCAGAAGGGAGCAATTTCCATAGACCCCCATGTTAAAATGCCCAACTTTACAGCAGAAATAAACATGTTTACATCGTGGTTCAAAAAACCATATTCCCTGTATAGTTAGATTCCCCCTTCATGACTACTGTGTGGGGGGTGAATTTTTTCTCAACTCATCTGTTTAATTAATATTAAGCCTTAAAGCTTTTGCGTAAATGAGGGCGTGGTCACTTTGATGGACATGTACATGCCTCACTGTCAGCTAACAGCAACTTGTCCACTCTGCTAGGCTACAACCATAGAGGCTACAACGTTAGTTAGTTGTAGTTACTGCACTTGACCCTTTAGCCGTGTTCGTGGTGATTGTGCATTAGGGGCCCCTAGGGGACCAATTATCCCAGTGGTGGCCGCCGGAGCTAACGGAGCCGCAGGGGGCTAGCTCCAGCCGGCGTCCCGGAGCTAGCCCACTGCGGCTCCGTTAGGTCCGGGCGGTGGAGTCCGTCTTTTCTCAACGTGTGAATAACAAGCATTAAGAATAACAAAATATAGCTAATTCTCTTGCAGATTGTCTCATTTGATTATGAATGTAACGTTTGTATAGGGGAACTACACTGTTAGCAGTAACTTGGTATGCATGTATTTCATGTTAGCTTAGCTTCTTAGCCTGAGCTAGCTCTGTTTACTTCCAGTTCGGAGGCAGCAGGTCCCGCCCTTATTATACATCCATGGTCCCGCCTCGGCTCCGCCTCTTTGCCCTTATTTGGAGCAGGCGGGATTAGACTCTGACGTCACAGTCGAGCCGTTAGTGGCCGACTCCGCCTACTAAGGGCTTCACGGCAACTCTGCAGAATCCTATGGGTGACGTCACGGACACTACGTCCATTTATATATACAGTCACTGCCATAGACTGTATATATAAATGGACGTAGTGTCCGTGACGTCTTGAGAGGGAACTCGAGAGGGGACTTGAGAGGGGACTTGAGAAGAGACTTGAGAGGGGACCTGAGAGGGAACTCGAGAGGAGACTCGAGAGGAGACTTGAGAGGGGACTCGATAGGGAACTCGAGGGCAAATAAGGGCAAAGAGGCGGAGCCGAGGCGGGACCATGGATGTATAATAAGGGCGGGACCTGCTGCCTCCGAACTGGAAGTAAACAGAGCTAGCTCAGGCTAAGAAGCTAAGCTAACATGAAATACATGCATACCAAGTTACTGCTAACAGTGTAGTTCCCCTTTACAGTAAGCAACAAACCCCGCAGGAGTGTTTCCTTCCAAGGTAAGGCATATACTTTTGTACATTTAGACTACAGATGATACTTTTAAGGGAGCAATGATGACACTGTATTGTTACAAGACATGCTGAATATACAGTATGACTACAACAGACATACAATTAACAAAATACACATCCACTACCAGAAACATTTTTGAGATATAGTAGCAAGGGAAAACATTACATGCTATTCAGTTGACGCCTTTATCCAAAGGGACTTATATACACTTAAACGTCCGTGTCTCTTGCCCAAGGACACTTTGACATGTTGATTGCAGGGTTCGGGATCGCACCAGTGAATCCATAATTGGCAGATTATCACTTTTACCCCCCTTAGCCATATAGCCACATACAGACTGTAGATTGTAGAGTTAGGCAGGAATGAGTCCTAAAACCGGGCATTAGTTTGCATTTTACCACTTCCTGTTCCCCTCGTCTAGATGTCAGCTTTTTTTTTTTAAATGTGTTTGTTGTTAGAAGTCTGAACTAAGGTCTGTGGTTAACATAAGGTTACGAGATTTTCATATTTTGTTCCACCACATACAATATACAGTAAATATCCCACTTGTGAATATCTGAAGCGTCTTTGCGTCATTAAAAACAGCGTTCACTAACAAGTGACTAAATAACACTACTGAACGCCATCCCATCACGCCAACACAAGTCTGCCTTAGCTTAGCGGTGCTGATGCGCAGTCACGCAACCGTAATGTCATTTGTTTATAAGCTAACGTTAGCTTTTTACTTCTGGCGATTGCATTTCCTTTTCAAAAATCATGAAGTGTAGTTTATTTGTGGAGATAATCCTGCTGAACCAAACGTGTCATGCGTTGCCACAGAGCTTATTTTCAGCAATATACCAAAATCCAATAATAAAATCGCATTGATTTTTTTATCCTAGATACTTAGATAAATACATTTAAATTACAGGCTATACAGTTGGACAATTGAACATTGAACAACTGAACTGTTTGAGCATAAATAGATCTGAACACCTTCAGCTCCCTGTATTTTTCTGTGGTTTAGACATGAACTTGAAGCAGTTCGTAGAGTCCGGTTTTAGCAGCTTGAGCTCTTTGATGATAAGAGATGATATCAGCCAGCTTGTGGTCGGAGCCAGAGGGAAAGTGTTCACACTCAACTTGGATGACATCACCCAAAAGACCAGTGAGGTAAGACCTTCAGATTTGTACATACCACACCAAAAAAAGAACAAAATAAATAACACAGCTTTCAACAAATCTGCTGGCATAGGAATCACGTACTATTTGAACTACTAATACCACGAGAATTCTTTATATTTGCACTTATATTAAGTATTAAAGATGTTCTTGGTCATCCCGTATTCTCTTTTCTTCCAGGCCAAATGGACGGTCAGTTCAGCAGACAAAGCCCTCTGTCAAATGAATGGAAAGGACACTAAGGTATGCTGAGAAGTAAAATGCAAGTAAGTGCAATATTTCCCAACATCCCAGGTTATAAAGTTTCATTTTAATCACTTTTGTTCTTGCGACAGGAATGTGATAACTTAATTCGGACTCTACAGACACTGGAGGATGGTAAAATGCTAGTGTGTGGGACAAATGCTTTCAACCCTGCATGTGACTACTTGGTAAGTCAATTTATTTAACTTTCAAAACATTTAATATACTGAGATTATGAAGGCAGGTGCTTTGTTGTGTGCTGTTTCTGTTTAATTAAGTAGTTATATTGGATTAAGCGATGTCTATAAACTTCCAATTCATGTTTCTGATCAAATCATATCAAAAAAGATTCAATGACAACGATGACTGGCAATAAGCAGGTATGTAAATGTGCCGAACTGCGGCAACTATGAGAGACATTTTGGAACTTCTCGGTGTTCGGTATGACTGCCATTTTGCGACTGAGGTCAAAGTTCAATATTTCTGAGAGCCTGGTGTAGCCAGCTAATATTTAGGCCAAGTCTTTGTTTTGCCAGTCAGTTGTTTATAGTTGGATTAGCAACTAGAGACATGAAAATAAAGCAAGAAAAAAAGTATTGATTGTAACACTTTATAGGTTGTGGATTTTGTCACAGTTGGACAAAGCCAGGCTATACTTTTCCCTTGTGCTCAATAAGAAATGGAAACTGATGGATGACTTTGAGTCCCACGTACATTAACATTTGCTTCAACAGACTTTCACAAATGGAAATGTGTCCCTTGAGGGAAATCAGCAGGTGAGTAGGGGGTGATACGAAGAGTGAAGCAGGTAGGACCCAAACGCAGATAATACTGATAATACCTTTATTGCAAGGGCTCTTATCGAACATATCACATGGAAACACAAAACACTCCACGGTGAACTCAGTCACCAACAAAAGAAGCACCAACACTGAACACAGGAAGAGACAAGACTAAATACAGGGAGGGGTAATCACAAGACGAGAAACAGCCGGGCAGGGGAGGAGAAACACAAGGGCCACAGGTGAACACAATCAGATAACTAGACACACCAGGGAGACTAACGACAGGAGGAAAAACACAGGGAAAAGGACCAGACAATAACCCAGGAGGAAAACATGACAGAGAGAACAGCAAAAACACCCAAACCTAGACATAGAAATGTGACATGACATGAGAATCGTGACAGAACCCCCTCCTCAAGGGACGGATTCTAGACGTCCCTAAACACCAAAACAAAAATCCAACAACGTCCAGCAGGGTGGGTGGAGGGGGTCCGGAGGACGGGCCTTGGCTGACAGCCCAGGGCAAGGCAGAGTTCGAAGAGGGGGTCTCGGGCGGACGGCCCGGGGGCAAGGCAGAGTTCGAGGAGGGGGTCTCGGGCGGACGGCCCGGGGGCAAGGCAGAGTTCAAAAAGGGGTTTTCGGGCGGACGGCCCGGGGGCAAGGCAGAGTTCGAGGAGGGGGTCTCGGGCGGACGGCCCGGGGGCAAGGCAGAGTTCGAGGAGGGGCGAAGACCGGACAGCTCCGGAGGCCGGGCAGGAGCCGGTGTCGACCGGACAGGATCCGGAGCCGGTGGGACAGGTGTCGGCAAGATTCCCCACGGAAGAGGACACAGGGCCGGCAGGAGAGCAGTCGGCGGAACCTCCAACGACACGGGACATGGAGTTGGCAGGACCCCCAACGGCACGGGACATGGAGTTGGCAGGACCCCCAGCGGAAGAGTAGTCGGCGGGACCTCCAACGGCACAGGACATAGAGTTGGCAGGACCCCCGGCAGGAGAGCAGTCGGCGGGACCTCCAACGGCACAGGACATAGGGTTGGCAGGACCCCCGGCAGGAGAGTAGTCGGCAGGGCCTCCAACGGCACAGGACATAGGACTGGCAGAACCCCCGGCAGAAGAGTAGTCGGCGGGACCTCCAACGGCACCGGACATAGGGCTGGCAGGACCCCCGGCAGAAGAGTAGTCGGCGGGGCCTCCAACGACACAGGACACAGGGTTGGCAGGACCCCCGGCAGAAGAGTAGTCGGCGGGGCCTCCAACGACACAGGACACAGGGTTGGCAGGACCCCCGGCAGGAGAGTAGTCGGCGGGGCCTCCAACGGCACAGGACATAGAGTTGGCAGGACCCCCAGCGGAACCTCCAACGACACTTGGGTAGGGACTTGAGTGGGAACTCGATCAGAGACTCGAGAGGTGACTCGAGAGGGAACTCGAGAGGTGACTTGAGAGGGGACTCGAGAAGAGACTCGAGAGGGGACCTGAGAGGGAACTCGAGAGGTGACTTGAGAGGGGACTCGAGAAGAGATTTGAGAGGGGACCTGAGAGGGAACTCGAGAGGGGACTTGAGAGGGGACTCGAGAAGAGACTCGAGAGGGGACCTGAGAGGGAACTCGAGAGGAGACTCGAGAAGAGACTTGAGAGGGGACTCGATAGGGAACTCGAGAGAGGGCTTGAGAGGGAACTCGAGAGGAGACTCGAGAGGTGACTTGAGAGGTGACTTGAGAGGGGACTCGAGAGGAAACTTGAGAGTTGACTGGAGAGGGGACTCGAGAGGGGACTCGAGAGGGGACTCCAGAAGAGATTAGAGAGGGGACCTGAGAGGTGACTTGAGAGGGATCTCGAGAGGGAACTTGAGAGGGAACTCGAGAGGGAACTCGAGAGGGGACTTGAGAGGGAACTCGAGAGAGGGCTTGAGAGGGAACTCGAGAGGAGACTCGAGAGGTGACTTGAGAGGGGACTCGGGTAGGAACTTGAGAGGAGACTTGAGAGAGGACTTGAGAGGGAACACGGGAGGATACTTGAGAGGGAACTCGAGAGGAGACTTGAGGGGGAACTCGAGAGGAGACTTGAGGGGGAACTCGAGAGGAGACTTGAGAAGGGACTCGAGAGAGGGCTTGCAAGGGAACTCGAGAGGTGACTTGAGAGTTGACTTGAGAGGTGACTTGAGAGGTGACTCGGGTAGGAACTTGAGAGGAGACTTGAGAGGAGACTCGAGAGGGGACTCGAGAGGGGACCTGAGAGGGGACTCGAGAGGGGACTCGAGAGGTGACTCGAGAAGAGACTCGAGAGGGGACCTGAGAGGGAACTCGAGAGGTGACTTGAGAGGGGACTCGAGAAGAGATTTGAGAGGGGACCTGAGAGGGAACTCGAGAGGAGACTTGAGAGGGAACTCGAGAGGGGACTTGAGAGGGGACTCGAGAAGAGACTCGAGAGGGGACCTGAGAGGGAACTTGAGAGGGCTCTCGAGAGGGAACTTGAGAGGGAACTCGAGAGGGGACTTGAGAGGGGACTTGAGAAGAGACTTGAGAGGGGACCTGAGAGGGAACTCGAGAGGAGACTCGAGAGGAGACTTGAGAGGGGACTCGAGAGGAGACTCGAGAGAGGGTTTGAGAGGGAACTCGAGAGGAGACTCGAGAGGTGACTCGGGTAGGAACTTGAGAGGAGACTTGAGAGAGGACTTGAGAGGGAACACGGGAGGATACTTGAGAGGGAACTCGAGAGGAGACTTGAGGGTGAACTCGAGAGGAGACTTGAGGGGGAACTCGAGAGGAGACTCGAGGGGGGACCTGAGAGGGAACTTGAGAGGGAACTCGAGAGGGGACTCGAGAGGAGACTCGAGAGGTAGCTCGAGAGGAGACTTGAGAGGGAACTGGAGAGGAGACTTGGGACGGTTGGTTCGCCAACAGAACACGAGGGGGACGAGGTGCTGGAGTCGGCCGGTACGCCGACAGGACTCTGGGAGCTGGCGTCGGCTGGGGAGCCAGCAGGAGACGAGGTGCTGGAGTCGGCCGGTACGCCGACAGGACTCTGGGAGCTGGCGTCGGCTGGGGAGCCAGCAGGAGACGAGGTGCTGGAGTCGGCCGGTACACCGACAGGCCTCGGGGAGCTGGCGTTGGCCGGTACGCCGACAGGACTCGGGGAGCTGGCGTCGGCTGGAGAGCCAACAGGAGACGAGGCGCTGGAGTCGGCCGGTACGCCGACAGGACTCGGGGAGCTGGCTTTGGCTGGAGAGCCAACAGGAGACGAGGTGCTGGAATCGGCCGGTACGCCGACAGGACTCGGGGAGCTGGCGTCGGCCGGTAAGCCAGTCCTGGAGCCGAAACTGGAGTCGGGACCATGGCTACTGGGGCCGGTACTGAAGCCGGAACCATGGCTGCTGGGAACGGAACCATGGCTGCTGGGGCCAGGACTGGGGCTGGAACCATGGATGTGTGGGCCGGTTCTGTAGCCGGAACCATGGCTGCTGGGGCCTGTACTGGAGCCCGAACCATGGCTGCTGGGCACGGAACCGGAACCCGGATCCATGGCTGTGTGGGATGGTACTGGAGCACGGAACCATGGCTGTGTGGGCCGATACTGGAGCATGGAGCCATGGCTGCTGGGGCCTGTACTGGGGCTGGAGCCATGGCTCTTGGGGCTCGGGCTGCTAGCTTAGCCTTGCGACTCCTTCTCTTAGCAGCCGCCTGAATACTCCGTGGACCTCCATAAGCCAGCCGAGTTCCAGAATACGACTCCTGGACAGGAGCAGGAACTGGGGCAGAAGCATGGGTTGACTTCAGACGGAACCCAGCGAGGCGTATGGTACCAGGTTGGGAATTGGGAGACAGGGAGCTAGCATGCCTGGGGCTAGCAGGCCGGGAATCACACACCGGGAGGATCTTTGAAATCCAGCCAGGTAAGAACTTCACCAAACCTGGTTTCTCTCTAGCCATCTGGCGCGCCTCTGACAACACCGCCTCTCGCTGCTGAACTCCGGGTGCTCTCTTCCATCGATCCGAGCAGTTAGCCAAAAAAAAGGAAAAATTCAATAATTCCAGCTCGAACGGATCTGCTGGGCCCATTTCTAGGGTTGGTGCTTTCTGATACGAAGAGTGAAGCAGGTAGGACCCAAACGCAGATAATACTGATAATACCTTTATTGCAAGGGCTCTTATCGAACATATCACATGGAAACACAAAACACTCCACGGTGAACTCAGTCACCAACAAAAGAAGCACCAACACTGAACACAGGAAGAGACAAGACTAAATACAGGGAGGGGTAATCACAAGACGAGAAACAGCCGGGCAGGGGAGGAGAAACACAAGGGCCACAGGTGAACACAATCAGATAACTAGACACACCAGGGAGACTAACGACGGGAGGAAAAACACAAGGAAAAGGACCAGACAATAACCCAGGAGGAAAACATGACAGAGAGAACAGCAAAAACACCCAAACCTAGACATAGAATCGTGACAGGGGGAAAGTTCCCTTTGACCCTCACCAACACTTTGCCACCCTAATGAATGGTAAGTAACTGTTTTTCTAACACTTTATTTCAGTTTTTTTGTATGACTGCTTTCCTGAGATAACTATCTGGTTGTAATAAGGTTAGGGTCAGAAAAAATGCAACGTTTGTTAGAGTTTTGACAAAAATAATGACGCACAACTGTTTTGTTTTAACTTGACAGGAAACACTTTCTACTCGGCCGCTTCCTCAAACTTTCTTGGCACAGAACTGGTGTTTCAGAGACATGGACTGAACCCTCTCAAGACTGAAATGTTACTCTCCTGGTTCAATGGCAAGTTGCTCTTACATACTAAACAGAATCATGCAACATTTTATTCTGTTCATCATCGTACACACTTGAGTCTTTTGTTTTCCGACCTTTTATGCTTCCGTTTTTAGAGCCTACCATGATATCCTTATGCCTCGTTGAAGCAAGCAAAAACAGTGAAGACGGTATAGACGACTTTGTTGTGTTGTTCTTCACTGAGAACGCTGTAGAGCAGTGACCACCAACTGGCGGCCCGCGGGCCACATCCGGCCCGCCAGACATTCTCATCCGGCCCGCACGACGGGAGTGACTGTGGCGTTGGCGGAGTGGTTACTGCGTTCGCCCCCCACCCATTTTTTTTTTACAACGTCTCGTGAGTAAGGTGCAGTACCGGAGTCCAACAGAGAGGCAGCAGCTGCGGGACAGTAGACTGCGTACTGCGAAACCTTCCCTTCCTTGAAGAAGAAGAAGAAGAAGTGATCCTTCGTTGTGAAGAGTCTGCTTTGTGCGCTCCGCACCACAGCAGCAGCCCCGCTGCGACAGAGTCCAACAGAGAGGCAGGAGCTGCGGGACAGTAGCCTCGAAGCAGGGTTGGGTTGTAACGGAATATATGTAACGGCGTTACGTAATCAGAATACAAAAATCAAGTAGGCTAATTGTATTCAGCTGGCGTTACATTTGAAAAACGAGTAATCTGATTACAGTTACTTTCGTAAACCTGAAGTGAATACATTTTGGAATACTTATTGGAATTATTGGTGGAAAAGTTTCCTCACAAAATGTAATATTCATTACCGGCAGAACTGTGTGCACACTGCACAGCGCTGCAGCATGTCTGTGAGCGAGAGAGAGATGCAGGGTGTCTGTGAGGCCCCGCCCCCCAACGCAGATGAGAGAGAGAGAGATCTCTTTTCAAATATATTGAAAGTTAGAAACGGAGATGGTTAGATAAAATGTGCAAGATAACGTTGATGTAGCATTTCTTTATTGTCGAAATGATGACATTTATAACGGGATCAAATCAAAGTGAATGGCCTGCTGCTGCTGAATGCATGGGGCAAGTGACTGGAACAAGTTTTAAAAGTTATTACATCGTTTCAGATAATAATAATAATGATAATTCATTCTATTTAGGGGCGCCTTTCAAAGCACCCAAGGACACCTTACAATTCATAACATATTCTAAGGAAAGGTTTACAGTAGGAGAATGCAGTCCGGGTGATGTTTTTTATGTGGGGTGCAGATGAGAGGGAGCTGTCCAGAATGACACCAAGATGTTGTGTTTGAGTTCTTGATACGCCATTAAAACAGTAAAACAAGTGTCTCCTGCTCACCAAAACATACCCATCTGTTATGGAAAAAGGAAGTATTCTAAAAGTAACCTGAACACGTTACTTTTATAAGACACATAACTGTAACTGTATTCTGATTACTTTCAGAGCATGTATTCAGTAATCAGTAACTGATTACATTTACAAAGTAACCCTCCCAACCCTGCCTAGAAGTGATCCTTCGTTAGCGTGAAGAGTCTGCTAAGCTTTATGCAGTACCTGTACCCCCCCGGCCCGCGATAGTGTCTATTGGATACATTTTGGCCCTTGGACAAATGTAGTTGGTGATCCCTGCTGTAGAGGAACGTCATGGCAACATACAGGTGTCAAGAATTGCCCGTGTCTGTAAGGTCCGTCTGTAAATTCATCCGATTGAGAAACTTAAAACACCTGCACTATAGCTCAACATATCCATAAATGAAAATTAAGCTAATGGTAATTATAACGATGATTTAGAGTGACATGGGGGGCCAAAGGACCCTGCAGGGAAAATGGACTTCTTTCTTAAAGGTCCGTTTGGACTGTCCATTTGGCAATGTTGGCTCCACATCCCTGGTCCAGGACGCGTTCCTTCTCCAAGACCAAAAAGACTGGAGGGATAGCATCTTTTATGCCACGTTCACCATTAACTCGTAAGTCATTGCTTGGACTGTATAAAGAGTATAGATTAAGTTATACATGAAAAATGAAATAGAAAATACCTGGAAATCCTTTCTGTATCTGTCACAGGGAGTCCTCAGGTGCTTGCAGTCAGTCTGCTGTCTGTGCCTACAAACTCTCCGACATTAGCCGGGTGTTCAGTGGTAGGTTTTTGACTGAGAGTGATACTGGGAGCTGGGACAGATACACAGGAGAGGAGCCATTCCCTCACCCTGGTTCAGTAAGTATCAAGCATAGAACAATAAATCACATCATTAATAGGGTTTATCATATAGATTTGTTTCGGTCTCGTTCTTTCAGTGCATTAACGATGAACTGCGGGCGGAAGGTGTGATGACCTCTCTCGACTTCTCAGACAAAACCCTGCTGTTTGTGAAGAACCACCCTCTGATGGAAGGGGCTGTCACACCAATCACTGGCAAGCCTCTGTTGGTCCGCATTGGGACACTTTTCTCCAAAATTGTAGTGGACCAAGTCACATCACTTGATGGACAACTGCATCAAGTGATGTTTATTGGCACAGGTATGCAACAAGCTTGTGCAGACATTTTATCCAACCCAATAACACAAATGCTTTGGTTTATTCAATCCATGTAATTCATCTCCAATAGAGTCTGGTTGGCTTCAGAAGGCAGTGAGGTTTGATGGTGAGGAAGGCCGCGTCATCGAGGAGCTGCAAGTGTTTCAAACTCCTCAGCCTGTCAACTTTCTCCAGCTGTCTTCCAAAACAGTAGGGCCCAAGTCCCTAGAGTTGTTTCAAAATTCTAATTAAAAAATGTGAAATACCCTGATTCCTTGAGACTTGAACAACTTTTAGGTAGTCTCTAAACTCAGTCCTGAACTATTGTTTCTGCAGGGCCAATTGTACGGTGGTGCTAATGGCGTTGCTGTTCAAGTTAATGTAAGGGACTGCAGCCGCTACACATCATGCGATGACTGCCTTCTTGCCAGAGACCCTTACTGTGGCTGGGACATGATCAGCGGCCAGTGTGTGTCGGTTGTCGGTGCATTTCTTAAGTCTATGTAAATGAAAACTCTTATATTCTTTTACTTTCAATAGTCAATTATTACCATAGACTGTATAATCGCCATGAAGTTACTCATTGGTGTGTGGACTACGGTTTAGAAGCCTTTAGTTTGGCATTTGTCCATTGCCATCTTGTGTTTGTCTTGAACCAGCTGTGATGCATGAAGATGGAAAAAATAAATGTTGTGACTGAAATGCTAGAATTAACTTCAAAGATGCAAATTAATAAAGTACAATAATTTCTTATTGACTTCTATCAATCTGGAGGAGTTTTACACTGCTGGCCATTAGAAAGACTTAGGTTACTTTTACATATGTTTCACTTGTCAGAACCAGAGTATGCCACCATTGTTTTATATTATTGATAAAGTGATGAAGAAATAATTTCTCTTCTTGCAGAATTCAGAGTTTGACTGATGGAGACCTCCAGAAGTGCCCCATTTCTGATTGTAAACAAACCTCCCAATCAGCTGGCGCCTCTCGGACAGCATCCTCCTTCCAGGTCCCCGACACACTGTACTGAGCCTGGGACTCATCATCAGACCTTCCTATTCTGAGTCTGGCATTTACACCTGTGAGACAGTGGAAACAGTAAAGGGTAAAGTGCACCGGAAGACGGTGGTCCAGTACTTCGTCCAGGTTCAGGACCCTAGCACTCTTGTCAGGACATTGAAGGCAGCTGTTATCGTCTTGTCCTGCTTGCTGATATTGCTCATATGCAGTGTACTCGTGATCAGACGCATACAGGCAAAAAAGCAAAATCACATTGGTTGTGGCAACGAAAACAAGAACAACAATCACATGATCGTTAGTCCTTTCTTTCACTATGACCCTACCCCTGATCGACTCTGTGACCAGGAAGAGGAGCAGAGTGTGGAGACTAGGTGTGTTAAAGCTATACTCATTCTCCCAGAAGTCACCTTGGTAAACCTAGAGGTGGAGGTGGAGGCAGACACTGTCAACGGCTGCACAGTAATCGAGATCTCAGGGTGAACACCTTCCCTTACAAACTGTTTTGTATCACAGATATGTTCCAATAAATGCAAAATACAAAAGTAACAAATGATATCCAAGATGAGTGATGATTCAGATTGCAGCCTTGGAGGACCACATTTTATTACAGAAAGAAAAAATCAACTCAAATGCATTGATTTTGCCAAGTTCACAAGCTCTTGCTATTCCTTGATTAAGAGTACATAAATATAAACATAGGCATTTTTTATAACATTATGAGTTGATAGAACCAATCATTATCACTTATGACATTAACAATGTGTCACGATCTGTCTGTGTTGTGTTTTGTCTTGTCTAGATCTGTCTTTGATTTTCTGTCTGCGTTGTGTCTTGTCTAGATCTGTCTTTGGTTTTCTGTCTGTGTTGTGTTTTGTCTTGTTTAGATCTGTCTGTGGTTCCCTGTCAGTTTCCCTGGTGTGTCTAATTTACCCGATTGTGTTCACCTGGTGTCCCTGTGTTTTCTCCTCCCTCCTCACCTGTGTCTTGTTTGTATGATTAGTCTTGTGTGTATTTAAGTTCTGGTTTTTCTGTCTGTCTTTGTCGGTTCGTCTTGTGATATGGCTTGTTCCTCGGTGAGTGTTCTGTTTAGTCTTTATTTAATAGTATAGCCTTGAAATAAAGGAGTTTTTTGTCACTTTAATCTGCCCCAGTTCCTGCTCCTGTCCAGGAGTCGTTTTCTGGAACTCGTCTGGCTTTTGGAGGTCCACGGAGCCTTCAGGTGGCTTCTAAGAGAAGGAGTCGCAAGTCCAGGCTAGCAGCCCGAGCCATGATTCCTGTCCCAGTTCTGGCCCCAGCGGCCATGGTTCCGGCCCCAGCAACCATGGTTCCGGCCCCAATACCGGGCCCAGCAGCAATGGTTCCGGCTCCAGAACCGGTCCCCACAGCTATGGTTCCGGCTCCAGAACCGGCCCATGCAGCCATGGTCCCTGCTACAGAACCGGCCCACACAGCCATGGTCCCAGTCCTGGCCCCAGCAGCCATGGCTCCGGCCCCAGCAGCCATGGTTCCGGCTTCAGTACCGGCCCCAGTAGCCATGGTCCCAACTCCAGTTTCGGCTCCAGGACTGGCTCTCCGGCCGACGCCAGCTCCCCGTGTCCTATCGGCGTACCGGCCGACTCCAGCACCTCGTCTCCTGTTGGCTCTCCAGCCGACGCCAGCTCCCGAGTCCTGTCGGCGTACCGGCCAACGCCAGCTCCCCGAGGCCTGTCGGCGTACCGGCCGACTCCAGCTCCTCGTCTCCTGTTGGCTCTCCAGCCGACGCCAGCTCCCCGTGTCCTGTCGGCGTACCGACCGACACAAGTCCCCTCTCAGGTCCACTGTCGAGTCTCTTCTCGAGTCCCCTCTCAAGTCTCCTCTCGAGTCACCTCCCGAGTTCCCTCTCGAGTCACCTCCCGAGTTCCCTCTCGAGTCACCTCCCGAGTCCCCTCTCGAGTTCCCTCTCGAGTCCCCTCTCAAGTCTCCTCTCGAGTCATCTCTCAAGTCTCCTCTCGAGTCCCCTTTCAAGACAATTCTCAAGTCACCTCTCAAGTCACCTCCCGAGTTCCCTCTCGAGTCCCCTCTCAAGTCTCCTCTCGAGTTCCCTCTCAAGTCTCCTCTCGAGTTCCCTCTCAAGTCACCTCTCGAGTTCCCTCTCAAGTCACCTCTCGAGTCTCCTCTCGAGTTCCCTCTCAAGTCACCTGTCGAGTCTCCTCTCGAGTTCCCTCTCAAGCCACCTCTCAGTTTCCCCCTCAAGTCACCTCTCAAGTCTCCTCTCGAGTTCCCTCTCAAGTCACCTCTCGAGTCCCCTCTCGAGTCTCCTCTCGAGTTCCCTCTCAAGTCCCTACCCAATGTCCTGGTCCGTTGGAGGTTCCGCTGGGGGTCCTGCCAACCCTGTGTCCTGTGCCGTTGGAGGCCCCGCCGACTACTCTCCTGCCAGGGGTCCTGCCAACCCTGTGTCCTGTGCCGTTGGAGGTCCCGCCGACTACTCTCCTGCCAGGGGTCCTGCCAACCCTGTGTCCTGTCCCGTTGGGGGTCCCGCCGACTACTCTCCTGCCAGGGGTCCTGCCAACCCTGTGTCCTGTCCCGTTGGGGGTTCCGCCGACTACTCTCCTGCCGGGGGTCCTGCCAACCCTGTGTCCTGTCTCGTTGGGGGTCCCGCCGATGACTCTACTGCCGGGGGTCCTGTCAATCCCATGTCCTGTTCCGTTGGAGGACCCGCTGAGAGTCCTGCCAATCCCATGTCTTGTTCCGTTGGAGGTCCCGCCATTACCTGTCTCGCCGGGGGTCCTGCCAACTCCTGGTCCTCTTCCGTGGGGGATCCTGCCGAATCCTGTCCCACCGGCTCTGGTTCCTGTCCGGCCGACACCGGGTCCTGCCCGGCCTCCGGAGCTGTCCCGTCAGCGCCTTCCTGCCCGGCCTCCGGAGCCGTCTGGTCTTCGCCCTCGAGCCCGGCCGCCTGAGAGCCGCGGTCTTCGCCTTCGAGCCCGGCCCCCTGAGAGCCGCGGTCTTCGCCCTCGAGCCCGGCCCCCTGAGTGCCGCGGTCTTCGCCCTCGAGCCCGGCCCCCTGAGTGCCGCGGTCTTCGCCCTCATGCTCGGCCCCCTGAGTTCGCCCGCTGTGGCCTTCGCCCCTCCATGGACTCTGCCTTGCCCCCGGGCCGTCCGCCCGAGAACCCCTCCATGGACTCAGCCTTGCCCCCGGGCCGTCCGCCCGAGACCCCCTCCATGGTCTCTGCCTTGCCCCCGGGCCGTCCGCCCGAGATCCCTTCCGGGTCCTCCGCTGTGCTCCTGGGTTGTCAGCCCAAACCCGTCCTCCTGACCCCCTCCACCCACCCCGGTGGTCCTAGTTTTGTGTCCCTCCTCCGGTCCCCCTCCACCCACCCTGCTGGACGTTTTTTGGACGTTTATTGGACTGTTTTGGGACGTCTGGGATCCGTCCCTTGAGGGGGGGGTAATGTCACGATCTGTCTGTGTTGTGTTTTGTCTTGTCTAGATCTGTCTTTGGTTTTCTGTCTGCGTTGTGTTTTGTCTTGTTTAGATCTGTCTGTGGTTCCCTGTCAGTTTCCCTGGTGTGTCTAATTTACCCGATTGTGTTCACCTGGTGTCCCTGTGTTTTCACCTCCCTCCTCACCTGTGTCTTGTTTGTATGATTAGTCTTGTGTGTATTTAAGTTCTGGTTTTTCTGTCTGTCTTTGTCAGTTCGTCTTGTGATATGGCTTGTTCCTCGGTGAGTGTTCTGTTTAGTCTTTTTTTAATAGTATAGCCTTGAAATAAAGGAGTTTTTTGTCACTTTAATCTGCATTTGGGTCCTGCTTCCTAAACACACCGTAACCCCCTAATCCCACCAGGAGCGTCTGCGGTGTTTTTAGCGATCGCGGCCACTCTAGTCAATGGGTGCTATTCCACCAGACCCGCTGCGCCGCGGCTCGAAGCGTCCCAGAAGCTCCTCGCCGCAAGGAATTTCTAAAATATAGGATGAATCCTATTTTTGACGCGGCGCGGGGCAGCGCATGCAGGAAGTGATGAAAATCACCTTGTTGTCTCCTTTGCTGGTTGAGGGGGTGCACCCAAAACCGGCTCCTTCTCCTCCCCCCACCCCCATAGTCTTTCAAGTAGGAGAATACATGCCAGCGTTCTCCTCCGGTTTACAGGCACTGTAAATTATATATATATATATATATATATATATATAGAATAATTATGATGATGAATGCATTTTTTTTTTACCACTAAAATACAGCAACACATCTTTGATTCATGTTGTTTATAACTGGAATATTACAATTATTATTAACTGTGTCTGTAGTCTACAACACAACAAAATAGGAAATAACAACAATAAACACGATTTAAACAGACACAAACATAAACCATTTAACTACGTAGCCTACTTACTTGTAGAAGTACAAATGTCCAGGAAATATTCCAAAATCAACAACAACTGCGAGGCTGCACACACGACGCTCCGCTTCCGCAACGTTTTGAAACGCGCCTGGTGGGTTATGACGCGGGAGGAGGTCGCGGCGCGGCGCAGCGCAGCGCAGCGCAGCGCAGCGCAGACGCTTCCGGTGCGATCAGGGGGTAACACAATGCCTCTTCTTTGCCAATTAAATGGAACAGGGCCATTAAAGGCTGGGTTAATAGCCAAGGTTTTCTTAATATTTTAATAAGTACAACTTTGCTTATCCAGCTGGCACCTGACATGCATGAGTGCCAGAACTCAGTGTACCTTTTATAAATATCATTGTCTATGTTTCCTCAAATGAGTGATACTCAACAAAAAAGTAGTTAAAACTAAACTTACTGGGTAACATATGCATATAGGCATTAGTCATAACATTCAGACTAACAAGAACAGAAAATGCTCAGTTATAGCTAACAGCTAAGTTATAGCTAATAATATAAACAATGCTAATAATTTCTCTGTTCGAATAAAATGCCTCAGTTAACTATGTTGAGCCAACATGCACATAAGCACAACAAACCAACAATAAAGACTGTGTTGCACAGGCCAGCTAGAGTATCACTGTCTATTTAAAATAATTATTGGTAATTCTCTTTACATTTGTTAAGAAACAAACAAAAACACAAGGAAGAATGTTTGGTAGAGACCAAGCGGCAAGCTCTGGGGCAGAGCCGGGAGGCCAATAAGGAATTGCCACAAACTGGAGTTCATCTATTGGCCGATAGGCGATGACTGCAGAAAGGATCAATTTCCATAGACCCCCATGTTAAAATGCCCAACTTTACAGCAGAAATAAACATGTACAATAATAAATAATAATAATAAAAATTATTCGGGATATAGTTAGATTCCACCTTCATGATTATGAATTGTTGAGTGAATTGTTTTATAACATGACCCTTTTATTTATATTAGATCTTAACGTCTTTGCATAAATTAGGGCGTGGTCGCATTGAGTGACAGCTCTGTCCAGTGACTGCTGCTGTAAGCTTCTTGTCTCTCTGCTAGCAGCTCCGTGATGCGTGCTACAGGGACTCTGCCTGGTCAGTTCATCCAGGGAACACAACTTGAACCTGGCCGTGTTTGTTTGTTCTTCATGCTTATATATCGGACTATTGTGACTCGCTCTGCGGTTAAAACAGACGGTGCATGAATGCGGTTTTGCGGTAAGTGAAATTCGAGTACTTTATTCATGTGTTTATGATTTTAATCAGCTATGTAATTAATGTTAAGGCTTGGGTTAGCATGTAAGCGAGTGGTAGCTACATCGGTGCTAACGATTTTAATCGTAGCCTCCAAGTTAAAACCATAGACTGTGTATATATAATAGGGATGGGAATTTGAAAGCAAATGTAAATTCGAATATTCGCCCCCCCAAAAAACGGTCAACCGATTAACCGAAATGTACATATCTTGTCAAAAAAATTAAATGTGGGGAAAATAAATAAATACATGTTCAAATAAGTATAGAAACCAAGTGAAATTTGTCAAATGTAGCTTTCATGCTTAAAACATAACTTGGTTTTTAAATGAAAGAGGGATCATCCACGAACAACATAACGGGTTAGGGTAACGTAACCCTATTACAACAGAGATCAACAACCTATAACGGCCTATGCACAGAATGCAATACTCATTCTTGTTTAAGAATATGAGCATGTCTACTCAGGAGAGAGGCGGGTGCGGAGACGATTCACAATCAGGCCAGCTGTAGAGAAGACCCTCTCAGCTGGAATTTGGGCATAAGATGAGGTTTGAGTCTGCGCGATCTGTGTGTAGGGAGGGGCAGCAGCCATATCATTAGCTAGAACTAGCTAGATCTGATGGATTTGGACATAAACGCGAGTGAAGTATAACCGGACGCGAGAGAGAGATCAGCACCTGCAGCTCTGCCCGCTGTGAGAGACCGGTGAGCTTTAGACCTAACACATTTAGCTATGGCACTGTCGTATACATTGAATTATTCCATTTGATCATATGTAATCAACTTAGGCACCCCTCCCAAAAAAATAAAAATCACAATAAAAAATATTCATAACTCATATTGGAATACCTGAATAATTTCGAATATTCGATTAATCCTTCCCATTCCTAATATATAAAGGTTCAAACGAAATAGACAAGTGTTAAGCGTTAAGTGGGATAATACTGTAGAACAAACAGCTTCTGTCTGAGGTTGGTAAAATAAGGTCATCCTTGTAATATTTTTATTATGTAGATAGGAACTGTATGCATCGCTAAGGTTAATTTAAATTGGCTATGCTCAAGTATGTAGACAAGCTAACGTCAAAGTAGTGTATGGAGGGACGTGCACAGACATTTGGAGGGGCTATTGCTCTAAACTGGAAAAAGGGCCTCCTCCCGATAAATAAGACCTTTTGAAAAGTGTAACTTGTTTTTAATGTAAAAGAAATCAAACGATTATTACATCAACTAAATTGAACAGTAATTCACATCTCATAACAAAATATGCTAAGGCGACTACTTGCATTCGGTAACTTGATTTTAAAAATGAAAACCAGGGACATTTTTTGTTTTGCGGTCCATATCTCATCAAAAATATCTAATGTTAGTAACTATTAAAGCCAAAATGGGGACAATTCTGTTCTAATGTAGTTTGACCATTGTAACTGCTGTGCAGACATAGCCTACTGATAAAATAGGGCCTCTAACTAATTACCTTAAATAAACTAACTAATTAGTTAAACTTGTTCTCAAGTGAGGGAACAATGGAGCGTGAGATGGGCCGGAGAATCGGAGCAGCGGGAGCGGTATTTCAGTCGCTTTACCGCACCGTAGTGACGAAAAGGGAGCTGAGCCAGAAGGCAAAGCTCTCTGTCTACCGGGCCATTTTCGTTCCTACCCTCACCTATGGTCATGAAGGATGGGTCATGACCGAAAGAACGAGATCGCGGATACAAGCGGCCGAGATGGGTTTTCTCCGCAGGGTGGCTGGTGTCTCCCTTAGGGATAAGGTGAGAAGTTCAGTCATCCGGGAGGGACTCAGAGTTGAACCGCTCCTCCTTCGCGTTGAAAGGAGCCAGTTGAGGTGGTTCGGGCACCTAGTTAGGATGCCACCTGGGCGCCTCCCTAGGGAGGTGTTCCAGGCACGTCCAGCTGGGAAGAGACCAAGGGGTAGACCTAGGACCAGGTGGAGGGATTATATCTCTTTGCTGGCCTTGGAGCGCCTTGTGATCCCCCAGTCAGAGCTGGTTGATGTGGCCAGGGAAAAGAATGTTTGGGGCTCTCTGCTGGAACTGCTACCCCCGCGACCCGACCACGGATAAGCGGGAGAAGATGGATGGATGGGTGAAACTAACTAATTAATTCAACCAGTTCAATACGCATTATTCTTATTCTTATCATTCTTTATGAGCACAGTAACAGTAAGGTATCTAATTACTTATGTATTTAGTATTCCATAACTTAGTAACTAAAGTAGAGATATGGCAGAAATCCTACAATGAAGCGGGACAGTGAACTGTTCTCCTGTATGTGAGAGGGCGATCAAGAAAAGAGAGCGAGCAGCCCCGTTGAGGGAGTTTACAGATCAGAAGACACAGAAAGATAGAAGCACAATAACAACAAATAGGCTATATTTAGTTGTTTTTTGTAAATAACCGACGGTGTCAAGAGGAAGTAAAGTCCCCTGGTATGTCCCTTATACCCTAACTGGCTTCCAAATCCGGCAGAGAAGGTGTTGGTGCTGCCAGATTTGGACCCCCCCCCCCTATATCTTTGTCCAGGATAGTAACAACTTCACCAAAATCACACTGGTGTTGCCTGTTCCGCTCTAGTTTATGCTCACTAAAGCATTTTACTCTGGGCCCAGCAGGTGAAAAACTAAAGAGGGTATGCATTTTTCAGGGTATGGTTGGAGGACTAGTACCAATGAATGGAGCAAGTTTCATGAATGTGACCCTTTTATTTTGTAAGATAGCAAGGGGGTGCATATTGTGATAGGCAGGCCTGTCATAAAATGCACCCCACCCAAAAAGATGTTTCTATTCATCCCACCCTCAAGCATTTTTTAGGGTATGGTTGTAGGACTAGTACCAATGAATGGAGCAAGTTTCATGCATGTGAGACTTTTATTTTGTAAGGAAAATGCAACCACTTAAGATATGCACTGGGTGCATAACGTGGCAAAAATATGCTGACAAAGACTATGTAACATTTGTAAACATATATTTTGTTTATTATATGACAAATATGCAAGACAATAAAAGCAAAGATATGTAGAAAATAAACGTATTTAAGATACGTTCATAACTAACGTAACGTGGGAGAAAATATGTTTCTAGAAGATATGTAGAAAATAAACGTATTTGAGATACGTTGATAACAAACGTAACGTGGGAGAAAATACGTTTCTGGCTAAACGTAATTGAGAATGCAGTTTAGTTCTGTGGGAACGTAAATAAGTGACGAATGAATGAAAAATCCAGGATTCAACACCACTACCATCAAAATACGGAGCAAAAAGTTTAACCACAAGAATCAAGACTATATGTGACCTGCTCTATCGAAATCAGTCGCATTGACCCGAAGACACATTTTGAGTTGTATACACTGTTGGAAAGAGGAGATTTCTAGCTTTCTAATGATATCAGGATTGTTGTTTTACTCCAAATATTAAGCGAAATATGTCTCATTATATAATGACTATCACCGAGTCATCATTTTGAGAAAAAGGCCTTCAAAGTTTCCTCTTCTCTGGAATCCATCGATCTGATTGATTATTAGTGGAGCAAATGATCAAAATACTACAGAGGGAAGATATTTTCGTTTGGATTACTGGTCTGGGGGAAGCTGGCGAGTGTGTGTATTTTTGCGTTTGTGTGTGGTTGTGTAATTTTGCGTTTGCGCATATTGTGTTTGTTTCCCGGGGAAAACCCTCACGAGAAACACCGGCTGTTGTTATGCCTGCTGTGACGTTAAGTTACTCCGTTCTCCGCTTGTAATTATGCCGTTACAAGATTCAAAGTTGTATTTATCATCTGAATTTGCCGAAACAAGTTTAATATTCTGAAAGCCAAGACTTTGTTTATTTGAAATCAGATGAAAACAAACTGTAACGGACCCTGCCTTGTTAGCTATGATTACTATACGCCTTACATTCATAATGTCAGCCGGAGGGAGGGGGGGCAGCGCTGCGGAAGAGCAGATTGCGAGTGAGAGGTGCCTGTCATCTTCCCTTTACAAGCTTCAAAAATGTATTTATCGTGTGATTTTGGAAATAAAAGTTTCATATTCTGAAAGCCAAGACTTTGTTTGTTTAAAATCAAACAAAACACCCGAACCCCGAAAAAATTGTTTTTTACGCAAATCCACGTTTATTTTGAAATGAGCCGTTGCGACTTCCGACTGATTTCGATAGAGCGTGTCACATATGAGCTACCACTAAGCGACTCACAGTCTGTAAATTACCATTAAAAAAAACCTGGACGTTTAGTTTTCATTTTAAGCATCGTTTTAAGGTCTTAACGTTTCATTTACAAATCCGCGTTCTGTGGAGTCTATTTTTATATAACATTACAAGATTCTTACTATTACATTATTTGCTTATTGTGCTCATTGTATGTGCTGTGACTTTGGAATAAATGGACCCAATCACCCCCCCCAAGTTTTGATGGGGTGGACAGGAACGTAGGGAAAAGTTACATGAGAAAGTGTTTAGCTTGCAATATTGAAAGTAGCAAGGTCAGGTGCAGAGACTGAGAGAATACAAAGAGGTAGTTAGAACAGCACATCGCACCGGCCTTGACTCTGTATGGGAGCCGCGCTCCCCCGCAGAGCTAGGAAGCACCATTATGGTTTTCCGCTATATCTGAAGAAACGTTAGAGAAAACAAATGATTTGTGTTAGAGACAGAGTAGGGAGGGACCTCGCCAGCCGGCAGAATGATGATTGGAGGATCGTGTTGCCAAGAGACTCTATCTGAGACTGTGCACCAACCAAAGAGAACCAAGTCTAAACCGCGGTATCTCTTCAGCTAGTCTTGACCAATCATAAATGTACGGGCAACGCCCTGTGTAATAAAATGTATTGTCACACGAGGTTCGGGGCTCTTTACGGATTCGGTGGTTACAGATTATAACTTTGCTAGCTGTGATTTCCGAGACGTGACGAGTCCTTGGCCAAGTGAATATATCTTTTGCTCGCTTTACAATAAATTGTTAAACTTAGAAGTTGTCTGTCTTTTCTGGAATTCTGAACCCAACAGTTCCCGTGACAAGGGGTGCATTTCATGATGGGGGTGCATAATTTGACACAACACCGGCGCTGTTGTTATTAGAATCTGGTGCTAGCTGCTCTAACGGATGTAAGAAGAAGATGTTTCTACAATAATGTGGAGGGAGAGTCCTCTCCAGTCAGACTGAGAGGCTGATAACTACAGCTCAGTGAGGTAAAGGACTCTGAGTGTTTTAGATAGTTCACTTTAGTCTAAGTTCAAACGGTTTGGTCACAATTTATGTAAACACATATTTCCAAGGCACTCCTTTATAATCATTGGGATAAACAGGTTTGAAATCATTCCAATGTATACTATAGGACGGTAACTGGAGATAAAAAAAAATGCATAAATAAATGTTAAAGTGGACCTGTCATGCTATATTTGAAACATATATTGTAGGGCCATACCTATATAAAGTATGTAAATATAGTGGGGTTTTTACAAATACCAAACAGATCCTGCCTTTTAGCCATGCCTCATTTCGCTCTATTTGCTCTTTCCAGCCCTGTTTTTGCAGGGGGCTGATTCTGTGAGCTGCAGCTGACCACGCCCCCTTGCAGGAGAGGGGAGTTGGCAGTTACTTTGGCATTAGGGCAGGGATATCTAGATACTTTCTAAGGTTTGACATAATGAATTGTGCTACTTTTAAAGCAAGCAACGATGTTTTCAAATCTCTAATCAAAAAGCTCCTCAAAAACACTATCGAAGCAGTTCCTGCCGTTGCTATGTTAGTTCAAACAGTAACAACGGCCTATTTTTCTTAGCGGATGTATGTCAATTGAAATCAATACATACAACTATTTTTGAAATCAATAAAATCATTTTCTAAATCTATAAAAGCATTTCAATTAATATTGGGAGTCATGTCGTTATACTTTGTCGAGAATGGGCCATGTAATAAGCGGGATAATGTGCACATTGCACATTGCATAATGTGCCTTCATGCCGATCTAGATCCCTCCGCTTCGCGTCGGGCTCCTGATCAGCCTGTCGGTGTTCTTTTCCCCATAATGACCGCGTCGCTGCACATTATCCCTTACATATGATTATATAGAGTCATTATTCATTTGTTTTAAAGCAGGAGGTGCAAAAGCTTGCCTCGGGGAGGGAGAAAAAGAGCCACAGCAGAGAATAAACAGAAGGGCAACCATGGCAACCATGTGAGGGAAGTCTTCTTCGCTGCTTTTGTGGCAGACTACAGCGCCACTTACAGGCCTGGCATATGTACTACAGCGTCTCCAGCGCTTTCGAGCAGCAATGGCCGGCCGTGGCCTAACCTCTCATTCTCCTGATAGGTGGCGAATTGACCAATAGCCGTAGCGCCACCGTCCTGACGTAAGGACAGTTTTCAAATCTGGATCAGTCTGTATCAGATCCGTTGCAGCTCCTTTTTTAGAGATTTGGGTATGGAGGAATATAGAGAGGGTTATGTTTTCTGACACTTGGTGAGTTCCCTGGAACACCGGGGACACATATTCATGTATGAAAGACGTACAAAAGTGCATTTTGCATGATAGGTCCTCTTTAAGGTAAAATAAGATATGAATGAACAACAAAAATAAAATAAGTTACATTAATTTGTTATTGGCTATGGTAGGTTATTGGTTATGTTCACATACTTATTTGATTACATCCACTTGTCTAAGATGACAACAGAGACTTTCGACCCAAAACCAGCTGTTGACTTGTGGATGCTAATCGCAGACTCAACCAGAGAGAAAGTAGTAGGCCTACATCATCAGCTACCATGTCTGACAGAGAGGAAGACAGTGAGGAGAACAGTCAGGAGGGTAGTGATGACAGCTTGTAGGATTACTGGTCGTGCTAATGTTGTCTTGTGTTCATCTCTGCATGTGTGTTCTGTGCCGTGTGTCTGGCAAATAAAGTCAAGAGCCCCTCAAAAGGTTTATTTCATTTTAAGGATGAGCACCAAGCAACATCTCCAGGTGCTCCTTTGAGAACCAGGGCAAAAAAGTTATGTGCACCCCTGCTTATTATGTTGATTCGGCCACAACAGAAAAAAGAAAAACAAACTCTCGCTCTCTCCAGAGGGGCAGGTCAGCCAAAAAAGCCAATACCTGTGCACGTCCCTGAGTGTATGTGAAATCAACCTCACAATAAGATGTGTGTATATTACAATTATTATTGTCATATTTCAAGATGATTACTTAGATATTACAATATGGTTGGTTGAGCTGGAGTTCATTATTGAGCTTACACGTTAACTTCACAGTCATCTGAAGAACGAACCCAAACCTTGTTGTTTTTAATAATTGCATTACCAAATGGGTATCAAATAAACAGTAAGCATTGGTAACACAACTTCCAAAGTTACAGTAAAATAAAAAGGACCCTGACTCGGACAATACACAATCCAACATGTTCAACAGAAGAGAATAAGTTATATTGTTTGTACACATGGTACTTTTACATATATATCTGTTTGTTTAAGGTGTGTCCAGGTGATGCAGACAGGCTGGACCAGAGAGTGAGAGACAGAACTGGACTCCTCACAGCAGTGAACTTCAGCACAGGTACAAAGACTCTTTTCTCATACTGTACGAAGAATCAAGAAAGATATTGGTTTAAATAAATGAAGTATTGACTTGAATACACTGATATACATTCCATTAAACAATACTAAATACTAGATCACCTACACATCAGTTAAGTTGAGGGTTTTTTCCATGCAAAAGGTTACATTTAGATGTTAATAAGCAATATGACTTTGTCAGCTTTCTAATTTAATGTATTGAAGGCAAAGATATGTGACACATAGTGAGAACTGCTACTATTTATCTCTCAATATTGTCTGTAAAAAACGTGGTAATGGTTATTCTTTCAGTGAGACAACAGAGCAAGCTTCTACAGTTGCACTACGTTTTGATAACAGTTAAATATTATTTTGAAAATAAAATATATTTCAATGTTGATGAAGGTCATACTGTTCATTCATAATCTGATTGTCTTTGTAGCTCACTGTTGAAATAAAAAAAACATTACAATTACAAAATAATTATAGTGGGGCAAAAAAGTATTTAGTCAGCCACCAATTGTGCAAGTTCTCCCACTTAAAAAAATGAGAGAGGCCTGTAATTGTCATCCTAGGTATACCTCATTTATGAGAGACAAAATGAGAAAACAAATCCAGAAAATCACATTGTCTGATTTTTAAAGAATTTATTTGCAAATTATGGTGGAAAATAAGTATTTGGTCAATAACAAAAGTTCATCTCAATACTTTGTTATATACCCTTTGTTGGCAATGACAGAGGTCAAACGTTTTCTGTAAGTCTTCACAAGGTTTTCACACACTGTTTCTGGTATTTTGGCCCATTCCTCCATGCAGATCTCCTCTAGAGCAGTGATGTTTTGGGGCTGTCGCTGGGCAACACGGACTTTCAACTCCCTCCAAAGATTTTCTATGGGGTTGAGATCTGGAGACTGGCTAGGCCACTCCAGGACCTTGAAATGCTTCTTACGAAGCCACTCCTTCGTTGCTCAGGGCGGTGTGTTTGGGATCATTGTCATGCTGAAAGACCCAGCCACGTTTCATCTTCAATGCCCTTGCTGATGGAAGGAGGATGTCACTCAAAATCTCACGATACATGGCCCCATTCATTCTTTCCTTTACACGGATCAGTCGGTCCTGGTCCCTTTGCAGAAAAACAGCCCCAAAGCATGATGTTTCCACCCCCATGTTTCACAGTAGGTATGGTGTTCTTTGGATGCAACTCAGCATTCTTTCTCCTCCAAACACGTCTAGTTGAGTTTTTACCAAAAAGGTTCTATTTTGGTTTCATCTGACCATATGACATTGTCCCAATCCTCTTCTGGATCATCTAAATGCTCTCTAGCAAACTTCAGACGGGCCTGGACATGTACTGGCTTAAGCAGGGGGACACGTCTGGCACTGCAGGATTTGAGTCCCTGGCGGCAGTAGTGTGTTACTGATGGTAGCCTTTGTTACTTTGGTCCCAGCTCTCTGCAGGTCATTGACTAGGTCCCCCCGTGTGGTTCTGGGATTTTTGCTCACCGTTCTTGTGATCATTTTGACCCCACGGGGTGAGATCTTGCGTGGAGCCCCAGATCGAGGGAGATTATCAGTGGTCTTGTATGTCTTCCATTTTCTAATAATTGCTCCCACAGTTGATTTCTTCACACCAAGCTGCTTACCTATTGCAAATTCAGTCTTCCCAGCCTGGTGCAGGTCTACAATTTTGTTTCTGGTGTCCTTTGACAGCTCTTTGGTCTTGGCCATAGTGGAGTTTGGAGTGTGACTGTTTGAGGTTGTGGACAGGTGTCTTTTATACTGCTAACGAGTTCAAACAGGTGCCATTAATACAGTTAATGAGTGGAGGACAGAGGAGGCTCTTAAAGAAGAAGTAACAGGTCTGTGAGATCCAGAAATCTTGTTTGTTTGTAGGTGACCAAATACTTATTTTACCGAGGAATTTACCAATTAATTCATTAAAAAATCCTACAATGTGATTTCCTGGATTCTTTCCCCCCATTCTGTCTCTCATAGTTGAAGTGTACCTAGGATGAAAATTACAGGCCTCTCTCATCTTTTTAAGTGGGAGAACTTGCACAATTGGTGGCTGACTAAATACTTTTTTGCCCCACTGTATATATACAGCCCCTGAAAGACACGACTCAACATTTTCTCCTTCTCTGAGGGTCAAGAAGAACATCCAAGAGGAAAATTAAAAGCTGAGATCTTAAGACCAGTACAGGACATTCACTAAGAAACTACACTTTTATTGTGAAAACAAAGGTCTGCACACCGAATATTTTTGTAGTCTATCAGGACCATCATTTGTTTGTGACGCTGCACCTCAGAGAAGGTGTGGCTATTGTCAGGCTTATAAAGTGTGGCGAAAAAAATAGTCAACTGATCAAATGCACCTATTTAGTGCAATAAGAAGTATACAGGGACGTTAATCTACGTCGGTAATATTAACTTTATTTAATACAACATACGGTACAAGATTTACATCATACATGTAGTATAATATGTAGTATAATATTTTACAAGTAATGAATTACAGCAAACATGTGCAATATATCCATTATTACAGCTCCGTGGGCTCACTGGCAGTAAGGCGATATGGGTCCGTTCTTATGTGCATCCATGGGTAAAGGTAAAACGCATGTAGTACTGAACACGTAACATGAACGTCCCGGGCGGCGCGGTCCCGTGGGTTGGATGCGCGTTCATAATGCCGAGAGAAATAACTCTCAGAATAACGTTATTAGCACATTTTACAACTTGAGGACCAAATGTTTTTAATAAGGGCTATACAAATGTTCATACTGGGTAGTTTATTTACAGTAGTTAAAAAAAAATTATCCAACGATTTACAGAACACTCTTTCCCAATGTAAGTCAATGGGAAAAAGTGTTTCCGGGCCCAGCAACCTAACGGAAGTGTAGTACCGCCGTTTGGCCACAACGAATATTCTCATCAGAGTCCGGCGCACTTCCTGGGGGCTTGGTCTGCAGCGGTGCTGACTGGAGACAGTTGTCACTGTCACTACCCGATCTGCCGCCCTGCCCTATCTGCAGTGCGCATGTGCGAGATGGTCCGCCATATTGGACAACTCCGTACGGCAACTCTAATAGGACACTTGACACAGTGGCGTTTGGCAAAGCCGAAAAAGAACACTCAAAAAACCCGACAATATTAATCTGAACGAGAGAGATGAGTTATTGTTATTACAAGGTGACTTCACTATTATTTAACAACTATTTGTATTGGGTTCTTTTATTTGGGGTTGAGTACATTGTCAGAATAAGTGAGAAATGGATTTAACTTCTGTTAGACAGCTATCATACTGAATGAATATTTACTGTGAATGAATGCAAAAATGTATGGCATATAGCTGTCTAACAGAAGTTAAATCCATTTCTCACTTATTCCCTTATACTTAACCCCAAATAAAAGAACCCAATAAAAAGAGTTGTTAAATAATAGTGAAGTCACGTTGTAATAACAATAACTCATCAATCTCGAGTTTTCTTTTTGTGCTTTGCCAAACGCCACTGTGTCAAGTGTCCTACTTGGGTTGCCGTACGGAGTTGTCCAATATGGCGGACCATCTCGCACATGCGCAGTACAGGTAGGGCAGGGCGGCAGATCGGGTAGTGACACCGGTCTCTACCTGACCGGTCTCAACGCTGTGTGTGTCCGTCAAGAAAAAGGTAAATGTGTGCATTTTATTATAAAGTTGTGTATATTTACAGACTGTTGCAAAAACTAAGAAGCTTATAAACATCAGGTTTATAACTAAAAGAGCTTTACAAAAAACACAATTAAAGATGTTTGGAGTTTTATTTGAGTTATTAATTTACATTTGTTGTCAAAGAGATGCTGATTTGAAACCATTGTTACATACAGTTACGGCATTTCCTGTTTCTGCCGGAGAGAGGGGAGTTTGTCCCAAAGCTTGCCGCAGTATTTACTCCCTCCATCTGACAGGAGGGAGCCTCATGTGTCACTCCACGGAGTTCACTCCGTCACGGAGGGGGAGTGTGTAGGGGTAGGGTGTAGGGCGTGGTTTGGGATTGGGCCATAGAGTGCCACAGTGACGCGTCCTAAAACCCGGAAGTAAGTTAGCATTTGACCACTTCCGGTTCCTTCGACAAAAACCAATGCAATTTCTCCATAGGATTTTGGCTCGACCTTATTTAGCTCGAAATAAGGTCTGTGGTTGACACAAATTGAAGACACGGTTAACGTTTTGTTCAGCCGGATAATATCCACATGTCTACCCTACTTTTATCATTTTCGATAGATTTATGATTAGAAAATTATAAAAGTCCGGGTTTTAGGATGCGTCACTGTGGCACTCTATACAGTCTATGGTAGAGACCAAGCCCCCAGGAAGTGCGCCGGACTCTGATGAAAAAATGTGTTGTGGCCAAACGGCAGTACTACAATTTCCGTATCAGTCCGTGACGTCAATGGGCCCAGAAAGACTTTTCCCCATTGACTAACATGGGGAAAGAGACGTCTGTAAATCAGCGGATATTTTTTTTAAACTAAATAAACTACCCAGTATGAATTATTTTATAGCCCTTATTAGAATCATTAGGTCCTTAAAGTTGTAAAATGCACTAAAAGCCGAATCTAGATTTATTTTCTGTCTCCATTCATTCTACTGAGCCGAGAGTGGGAGCTCCGGGGGCGGGGCTTAAGGGGCGCATGCTCTGTGAGCGCACATAGAGTTCTTCTGCTCTGACAGCCAGGCATGACGGGTAATCTGTGACGTTTCGCTCTCTCAAAAGTTGGGCCATTTTGACCTGATGCGCCAATGAGCAGCTCTCATAGGAAAG
Source organism: Pogonophryne albipinna (assembly GCA_028583405.1). Classification (NCBI taxonomy): domain Eukaryota; kingdom Metazoa; phylum Chordata; class Actinopteri; order Perciformes; family Artedidraconidae; genus Pogonophryne; species Pogonophryne albipinna. Next base: position 27,283,981 of record CM053249.1, read on the forward strand.
AACGAGACCCCGCCTCCCACGCTGTATCCAGTTCTTATAGGGTGCCACAGTGACGCGTCCTAAAACCCGGAATTAAACTCCTTCCGGTTCCTTCGACAAAAACCAATGCCATTTCTCCATAGGATTTTGGAAAATAGCTTGAAATAAGGTCTGTGGTTGACACAAATTGAAGAGACAGATCACGTTTTGTTCAGCCGGATAATATCCAAATGTCTACCCTGTAGTGCCGTGAAAAGAGAGTCAGAGGCGGTGTATTAAGAATGGAGTTCCAATCTTTATTATCCATTAATATCAGAGAGGTTAACACATGAACTGCTCTGCCTGATGAGCTAGCAGGAAAGGCAGCTAAAGCTACAGGTGTTCCCCACTAAAGGGTCCGTGGGGCAACACAATAAGCAAGGGGAATTATGGTCCCACAACCCTACTTTTATAATTTACGAATCATAAATCTATCGATCATAAATCTATCGATTAGATTTATGATTAGAAAATTATAAAAGTAGGGTAGACATGTGGATATATCCGGCTGAACAAAACGTGATCTGTCTCTAAACCCTCAATTTCAAGTATTTATCCTAAAATGATTGAAACAGCGCCCCTCTTTAGTGGTTGGAAAATGTCATTGAGTCCTTACAGTAAAAGGCGGTAGTGCAGTCTATCCCAGACAGTCGTGTCGAGCCCACCTGAGAAAATGGTAGCCATGAGCTATTGTTAGATGAGTGCAGTCAGCAAGTTTGCTAGCAACGGAGAAGAGAGAAAATAAAAACATGTTATGAGTTTGGAGCTGTCCAGCTTCACCAATGAAAGAAGAATGGGATTCGACATCATAAAAGTAAGTCAAATAAACCCTCTGTCTGTGTGTTTCTTCATTTGCTTTTCTTGTTGTCTGTTAACTCCTGCATGTGTTGTTGTTTCTCTGAATATTGCATTTGTGTGTGATTTGTTAACAGTGGTGGAAAGTATTCAATTCAAAGGCTTTATTGTCATATGCACAGTAATTGGCGATATGGCAATACAAATCTTAAGTCCCAAGCTCCTACAACATTGCAACATAGTTATAAAGGCCATACAGCCTTCAAAAGTAACTCAGTAGCCTACATTTACTCAAGTATTATATTTAAGTACTTTTTTTGACCTATTTATACTTTACTTGAGATTTTCCATTCATTGGGAAGTGGGAAATATTATATATATATAAGTTGTAATGAACACAGTTCTGTCCATCAGACGGAGGGCTGCTGTGCCTCCTGTCATCATTAATGGACGTCTCTTTAAAATGACCGAGAGGATTTCTCATTTCTGTAAACGCCTGCTGCTTCCACTCCTCTCTCCTCAGTTCCCCTCCTCGACTCCTCTCTCCTCAGTTCCCCTCCTCGACTCCTCCGCTCCCATCTCTTGTGGGCGGGACGAAGACGCGAGGAAAGGAGTCGATGAGAGGAGTCAAGGAGGGGAACATTTGAATTGAGAAAGGGCTCTAAACTTGCCGCTCTATTTAAGATGCCAGACCTGCCTGCCTCTGCCTCGCTAATGCTGCTGGGGGGGGGGGGGGGGGGGGGCTAAAATACAGCAGTTAACACCCCACTCGTAAATGTCGGGAGCTCTTTAAGTGACTGAATAACACTACTAAATGTCATCAAACCAAACCTTAAAAAAAACTGACTGCCAGATTAGTGGGCTATGTGGGGAAGCTGTGTGTGTTTTGTCTGCAGTTGCAGAGAAAGTGTAACATTGGTTTTTTTGGTGGCCTTGAACTGAGCTGTGGTAATCATCTTCTAATGAGGTCTCGGGGGATTCAATCTGCTCTCCTACTGTCTACTGCTTTCTGTCTCTCTCTTTACTCTCGTCCTCTGGTGTCTGTCTCTTTCTCTGCCGCCTCTCGCTCAGTTCTTTTCCCTTTCTGTCTTCTTTCCTGCGTCTTTATTTCCCTGTGGGTAAGGTAGGGGTGTGACTGAAAAAGCAGTTATTTCCTTTGGGAGCATTTGATGGATAGTCAACAGACACATCTAACATAGAGACAAGGGGGAAGAGAAAGGAGAGCATTTGATAGTTCTAATATTAAAAAATAAAAAATGCATGGAGTTATTTGACAGTCAGCACACACATACTCAGTATTACCTCAGGCACGTACTGCCCAGGAAGCAGGATTCAATCAATAGCTCTGAAGGCAAGTATACCTGCACTAAAATATTAGGGCAGAACCAACCAGTGTAGTATTGATCAGATATTTCTTATGTATAGCCATTAGTAATAAGTGAAAGCAGATGAGAAGGTGGGGAACATATCAATTCAAATATTCAAATTACAGTGTAGAACATTTAAGAAGTTGCCAAATTCATCAAACGCACTGAGCTCTCTGGTTTTATTTTTACATGTAAACCCAACAAGACAACAATCTTTGTTATTTTTCTCTCTTATGCTTTAACTGTTTTTGACACACAAGAAAAAGCAATAATTCTATTTCATTTCAAATCCTTGGCAACATGTATCTAAATATATTACCGCTTCACGCCACAAGGTGGCAGTCATGTATAATTTATATTTAAGAGTGAAGGCCCTCTGTAGATCTGTGGGAAACAAATAGGTAGCAAAATCTGCACTGGCTTTGATATCTGATCAACCATCTATCAACAGACATGGGAGTATTATATTATTTATAGCTGACTAATGATGATTGTCTAGGAATATATATATCTACATTCTACAAGCTTGTTTTGCTTAGTAATTGTAATTTGATTTAAAAAATGAATCAGTCAGTATGATTATTCAAATAACAATTATTTGCGGGGGTATATTGGCTTTATTTGACAGGACAGTGTAGAAATAGGGGACAGACTGAGAGGTAATTCATGCAAGCTGGAATCAAATATTTTAAAACGCACAAAATTATAACAAATAACTGGAAAACAATTTGGTTTGAAACGGAATGACACTATTATGTTTACAAATGATAATATTTTAAAAGGTCTATTTGGATGAGAAAATTACTTATGCTTTAAATGTAAGAACCTCTTTCACACAATAAAAATATGAGAACCTTCTTTTTCAAATCACACTTCATGGCTTAAAACCCAATATATGACATTAATTGTTAAAGAGGCTGTATTTTACTTTTGGGGTTTTTCCCATTGCTGTAGTGTTTAATATAGGTTTCTCTGAGTGTAAATGGTCTGCAAAGGCTAAAATCCCAGAGTTACCTCCAGATGGAGATCTCTCCCACATAACCCCCCCTGCCTGCCTGAAACGCCTCCATTGGACTCATTTGTGTACTTACAGAGCATGTTGACATCATTATGTAACACTCGCGCTTCTATTGGTTAGCGCTCTAACACATTCTGCGTGATATGCTAGGGGGAGCGACATCTCTAAGCGGTTCACCATTAACAACATAGCCAGCCAGCTAACCAATCAGAGCAGACTGGGCTCTGGTTTCAGACCGAGGGTGAAAAGAGGTGCTGCAGCACAGGCAGTATGAGAAATATAAAGTGCTTGTCGAACATTAAAGCATAGAAACGTGTCACAGCACAACATAAACATTCGTTTAACATCCTTCTAAGTGTGCTTGAATTTTGTCGGTAGCTCACTTATAAAAAAGCCTTGGCATTTCGATATGTAAGAAAAATCTTCTAAAGACTCTCAGTTGCTGTGGAAAAAGTCTTTCTACTGTTTGTTTGTTATTTGTAAGAGTAGCACTCACATACCTCATTCACACCAACGCAACTCCGGTTCAAGCTCCATGCTAGAGCTTTTCAGGTTCAGAACCGGTTCTTCGGTTTAGCTCCGGCTCTTTTCACACCGCCCAGAGTCCGACTGGTGCTGCGTCATTGCGTCATCGTTTGCGTTGTTCTGCTTCATAAAGCCAAACCGCACGGAAACCCCTCACAGCTCACACCGACAACAAAAACAATGGCCGATTGTGCTCCAGCTTCCTCTGTACCTCTTCGGAAGACCAGATTCCCAGTAGGTAGCTGGTCTCTTCAGTGGACCACTGCTGCTTGTTAAGTTTATCCATCGTTGTGTACAAACTGGATAAAACACGGGCTTTTTGTTGTTGTTCAGGAGTTGATCCCGCCCCTGCCCCCGCCTCGACGTAAGCATGACGAAACAAACCGGATTCTGGAGCTAAGAGGCTGCTCCGCTGCGGTGTGAACAGGAAAACCCAGTGCTTTTCAAGCTCCAGCTCCGAACCGGCCCTGAAACACCGTTGGTGTGAATGAGGTAACTGTGGTGTTTTGTCATCTCTTTGAAAGTATCCATGACAAAAAAGAAGTGTTTTCTCAGTATTTTTCTCCAGTAGAATTTCAAACGCCCCTTTTTAAACAGTAGTTCAAGTTTTCAGCCTCACACACCAAAACAAACACAAATCTACACAAACGCTTTATCATGCACACATTGGTTATGCAAATTCATCTTCCTTGCATTAAGTGCACTCGGTGTGGCTCTCCTCCTTTCTCTCTTCCTCTGTCCTCTTCTTCCTCCTTCTGCTCCTCCTCCTCCCCTCTGAATCCTATAGACTTGCTAATGAGGGCAGTTCTATAATGTCCATCCTCCATCAATTATAGATTACAGTGATGACTTTATTAAATCGTAATAGTCACCAATATTAAAAAAGCTGATCTCTGCACCTGTAATGCCAGTGAGAGCAAACCTTTAGCAGTATAAGAGATAAAGGAGAGAAATGGAAATGTAGATAAAGTAAAAAGACCTTTTCCATGCCTTTCACTATTTTCCTCCATGTTTGATCTACAATGGGGCCTATATAAGAGACGATACATTAATTAGAACCTGGTTTAATCCCATAGGACAGCCTCTGCATGACCCTCCCTATGGGTATTACCCCAGATATATACATGTCCCTGAACAGGAAGGATCCCAGCCCCCTCAGAATGACCTCTCAGGATAATACGTATGTTTCATCCTGGCACGCCGAGGACAGCCCCTGTATGACCCCCGCATCTATAATGTTATGGTCCCTACTAACAGTCGGCCAAGTCCCAAGGGCAGCTTGTGTATGCTTCTTGGGGCCCTGGGACATTAAACTAATTATAATCAGGCATATCCAAGGCCGGTCTTATTTGATCATGTTAGTATAAGGTTCCCATGTCATCTAACCAAGTCGCTCCAAATGAATACAGCATTGTAATGCTGGACGAGTAGGAAACACCACATTTCAGTGTTATTTTTCAAATGTATTACAATTTGTTTGTGAAATTCTGATAATTTTTCAATAGAAATTCCCTTTTCTCAATTAGGGATTGTAATTATAAACTGGACGAGAAGGAAACACGTTTTGTAATTGGATTTTTAGTTTTATTTAAATATTTGAGATATTTTTTTTGTATTCAGTTTTTTTATCCAATGGCTTCCATGTCATGTGACCAAGTCACTCGAAATCAGTGCAACATTGTCATACTACACTGGTTGAGAAGGATACCTCTGAAGTGTCTTTTCCTATTGATTATCAATATTTTATTGAAAATGTATCATTCTTTTTAGAAAGTTCCATGTCATGTGAACAAGGGATTCCAAATCAATGCAGCATTGAATTACTATAGAAAAGTAGGGCATGCCTCCTTTGATTTGATTTAAATGTGTTTTCCTATTTTATATGATTCCTTTATGATATTTGAAACATTACGTAGTCACAAATTGGGACTTAAATGGTTGAAATTGTAGGAATACAGCAATATGTTTTTTTTTATTAAATAAACTCATCCTGTATCGAGTGAATAAATCATTTGTATTTTGAGCGGAAACTTGAGCATCAGGACAACATCAATTCTTATTTTTCAACAGGGCCCCTGAGGGAATGTCAAGGTAGTGGAGTTGTCGCTCTTCACTTTGTTAAGTGGGGAACAGGAAATGTGAGTCAGGGGAAGAAAGAGGCAGTGACAGTAATGGGAGGAAAAAGAAGTGCAGACAGAGAGGGAGAGGCAGATGCAACCTTGAAGGACAAATGTAAAAAAAAAAGGGAGAAGAAAGAGAGAGAGATATCTCAATCTCGCATATCGCCTTGTAGTGTAAAATCAGTAGAAGAATTCTGGTTAAATGATTACCGGCCATTTGCATAGTGTTTGTTTTCTTGATTTGGTATAATCTCAAGTGCACTTTTGTTGATATGCAAGAACATATTTAATTATTTGTTATATTCCATGGAATGCTCTTTGCTTTGACAATAAATATAGACAAATATTTCATCTGTGGAAGCCGTGGAAGCCGTGGCGCTGTAAAAAGCACGTCCAATTATCTGCCTCGGCCCGTGGCAGATAATTGAATGGCCTACCTGCCTGTCAGCCTTCCATCTGTGCACAAACTTATCTCGTGCCCTGATTGGTCATGCGCGCGTTCGTGTGTGTTGAAGGAGGAAGTCTGAAGGAAGTGGCAGATATTTTCCGGTTGTGTACTTTCAAATTCTAGCTTACTCGAGCTGGTTTCTCCATTCTTACATACCCTACCTTTAAGAAGGTTCCTAACAAAGTGAAATGACCCATAGGTACCCATGGCAGCCATGATAAGAGCTGTTCGAATTCTCTAGATCAGGGGTCTCCAACCTTTCTTCATCTGAGAGCTACTTTGACAAAATGAAAGTGACCAAGAGCTACTTGCATCACATCGCTTACATTTATTCACATAGCACTCATCGGTTGAATTAAGCTACTTTTGTACACGTGTGAAATTGCAATACCTTGTCAAAAATCTTAACTTCACATCAAGGTCCAAGAAAACAACAATTTCTCACATATTATTATGGCCCACATGGTAAGTATCACTGAAGGTTCACATAAATGTCCAAGAGAAAAATTAAATGTTTTCACTTCTTATTATGGCCCACATAGTAAATACATCACCTTAATCACCACCTTACAAGCATCTTATGGCTCACGAGGCTTCATCATGGGCTTCATCTGAACACAAACCCCCTGCTGGTCAAAGTGTGTAAAACAGGCAGATTGGACATCTCAACAGTGTGCTCTCTCATACCGAGTTCCCAATGAGTAAAGCCTTAGAATAACTCTAAACAACGAACATAAAATCATATTTTCACGTTAACAATATTGTTTTTATTCCAGTTGAATGATTGTGATTGAAAAGCCTAAGGAGGCTGGTAAACATTGCAAAGAGGGATTTGTATTCCTTAATAATATTCATAAACTTAACCACGTTGTAGCCTGAGAAAGGCTAAACCATATCGAAGAATACATTTATTAATAACTACATTATCTCATTTAGCTGTAGCTTTTATAAACAACAAAAGATGTGTTGACCAGTCGATGAACCAGGGACCCTGCGGTCAGGAGTCAACTGCTTTCCAGCTGAGCCACAGCACACACACTGAATATGACTGAAAACACTATATTCAACTTATTCCTGTATGTATTCATGTATTGATGTTTTTATTCCTACTTTTATTTATACTTATGACATGTTCCGACCTCTATATGAGTGAGGGTCTGAGGCTCTGAGCTCTCTTAATTCCATCGTGTCACCGGGCCCAGGTACAGGAGGGGTTATATTGTTCTTATTATACATCCATGGGTATTATGAGCGTTGCGGTTCAACCGATCTGAATCGCTTCCTGAAGCAGTCACGTGGTATCGACAGGCAACGAGGCTTCGTTTGTCATCGGTGACGTCACTGGCCCAAAACGATACAAGCCTCGATACAAGCTTCACAAAAAGCTTCGGGGATTACTCGACACACGCTCCGAAGCCTCGGCGCAATACGTAACATCACTAGACAGTATGTCACCCAGTTTTTCAAAAGAAAAGGTGGGTGTGGTCCATGAGTGGTGGAAATTAGTCTGTTAGCTAAGCGTAGTCCATTGTAAATAATAATTGTAATGTTTTGCTGACATTAAAGTTGGGGTAGGTAAGTTTGAGAAACCGGCTCGAGATAAACTTTTTGTTGTATTCCATGGAATGCTCTTAACATCCCGATAGCAATGAATATCTGAAGTGCTTTGACAAAAAATCCATAAAAAAATATCATCTGTGGAAGCTGTAGTACTGTAAAAAGTACAACCAATCATCTGAGCCGGCCCGGCTAAAGTAACTGGATGGCCTACCTGCCTGTCAGCCTTCCATCTGTGCACAAACTTATCTCGTGCCCTCATTGGTCATGTGCGCGTTCGTGTGTGTTGGAGGAGGGGCTCTGTAAGGAAGTGGCAGATTTTTTCCGGTTGTGTATTTTCAAATTCTAGCGCACTCGAGCTGGTTTCTCCGAAAGTACCTATCCCACCTTTAAGTACTGTTAATATCTTCACAGAAAAGTCAGAGGTTTTTCATTTCACTCCTCTTTTAGCTGACATTTAATAAATGCAGGTACATTTTTAGCAGCTATTCATACTAAATCAGTTGTCCCTCCCCTGGTGCCAGGACCAACAGATCCATCTTTCGGCTCCGCAGCCCTGTACCCCCATAAGGCTTTGCAGTCTTGCCATGCTGTCCATTGAAAGCCAGTTGGCTAGAAAGCTGGACTTCAAGGTTATTTTGTAGTTGGTATATTTAATTAAAAAATCTGCTGCTTATGTCTTCTTCTTTTTTTAGCATGTTATAAATGATAATATTGGTGTTAATGTTCACTTTATTTTAATTTAAGAGGTCATGTATATTTAAGTTATATTTGTTCCATTCAAAAATGTTATTAAAAAGGCAAGTACACCATAAAAGATGACTATTGAGGTCTATTGTCTATTGTTATATCAAATAGTGAATTCTACTGCAGTAGAATGTTGCACGTCTGCACAGTGTTTATTCTTCACAGTGATATTTTCACCGCTCAGTGTCAGTAAATATTGTGCAGTTAGTATTGGACTACAAGATAGATGCAAGCCTGTACAGGTAGAGTTATTTAAAGCATAAATGAGTCGGTTGGGTTCTGGAGGTGTGGTTACAGCAGTGTGCTTGGTTGGCGTGGCCTGGGCCTGGTGGTGGGGCCCAATGTGATATCTTTTCATGGGGCCCAAAATCCCTGGCGGCGCCCCCTTGACGGAATTTATATTCAAGTTTCACCGCTGGCGACACCGTCCACGCGGATCACTGTGTCTGGCGTTCCTCCGTTCATCCCGAATGAGGCGCTGGAACGGGAGCTGAAGCGTTTCGGTAAGTTTGCCAGTAATCTCCGCACTGTTGCTCTGGGGTGTAAGGATGAAAAGCTAAAACATGTCCAATCTCTGCGGAGACAGGTTTTCATGTTTCTGAATTGTCCCACTCAGACACTAGATGTGTCCTTCCGGGTGAGGCACGAAGAGGGTTTTTATATGCTTTATGCGAGTGTAACGGGTCACAACTGTAAACGACCTGTTATCCTTCAATTAACGACAGCGAAGCATCTGGGGTGTTTTCTGGCATTTATTCTGAGGACTGAGAACAAAAACAATATTCTCCTTGAATCCACGCCGCACATCCTCCGCAGCACTCACTTCAATGTCACTTTCATATTTATTCATACATACTAGCTTATTTATAGATTAAGAAATTCTTAAATGAACAAGAACATTTTAGTAAGTAATCACACAAAAATACAAACACAAACATACCTGAGAACAAAAAAAAATATTCTCCTTGAATCCACGCTGCACATCTTTACAAAAGAAAAGAAAGGAAGGGTTAACATGTAAACAAAGAAAATGACGCAGATCGCGTCTAATTCCCGCCAAAACCACACCACAGATATCACTAAAAAAATACAATTTCCTACGGTGGAAACCCAACAAAAATGGGTCAACAATGTACCCAAATTAACACTCAACAACACACATCACTTCCATCAACCCAAACAGTCGGTCCATCACACAAAACCACAAGGATTTGTAACACCTCTCCCAGCACAGCTTACCCTCCGCAGCACTCACTTCTAGTGATGGGTTGTTCGCGAACGATTCGTTCTTTTTGAACGAATCTTTGAAGTGAACGAGATGAACTGATTCCTCCCACAAAACGATTCGTTTGTTAACTTAAAGAACTGGCGGAAACAGTTCAGAACTGTTTCCTACAGTGTACTGTAATCAGAGCCCTCTCACCTGAGCTCCGACACACACACACACACACACACACACACACACACACACACACACACACACACACACACACACACACACACACACACACACACACACACACACACACACACACACACACACACACACACACACACACACACACACACACACACACACACACACACACACACACACAGGAGCGGGACATCCTCCTCAACCTGTCCGCAATAAAGAGGACGGATACCGGAACCTAGCTTAGCGATAAATACACACAGCGTTGTATTCTCCTCCCCCTGTCGGCCCTAAAAGCTTCAGATGGCGGATACCTGAGCTCCATAGCGTCCCGCTAATGTGAAATACACACACACAGCGTTAGCGGGACATTCTCCTCTCCCTGTCGGCCCTAAAAGCTTCAGAGGGCGGATAGCTGGGCTCCGTAGCGTCCAGCTAGCTTAGCCGCTAGCTTAGCGATAAATACACACAGCGTTGTATTCTCCTCCCCCTGTCGGCCCTAAAAGCTTCAGATGGCGGATACCTGAGCTCCATAGCGTCCCGCTAATGTGAAATACACACACACAGCGTTAGCGGGACATTCTCCTCTCCCTGTCGGCCCTAAAAGCTTCAGAGGGCGGATAGCTGGGCTCCGTAGCGTCCAGCTAGCTTAGCCGCTAGCTTAGCGATAAATACACACAGCGTTCTATTCTCCTCCCCCTGTCGGCCCTAAAAGCTTCAGATGGCGGATACCTGACCTCCATAGCGTCCCGCTGATGTGAAACACACACACACAGCGTTCGCGGGACATTCTCCTCTCCCTGTCGGCCCTAAAAGCTTCAGAGGGCGGATAGCTGGGCTCCGTAGCGTCCCACTAGCTTAGCCGCTAGCTAAAGGTAAACATAGATGGGTACATATTATAGAATATGAATAAATCGTCACCGATGTAGAGGATATATTTTTTTATTCACTTTGAACTCGGCCAAATGGAGTTTAATGCTTTGGGATTTAAGTTAGGCCACATAGTACGTGCATGGGTTTGAAAGTATAACGTGCTAGCCTGCTGTAATACATCGTATAGTCAGGCACACATTTATGAGAGATTTAACAATGGCCAATTATATTTCTTAAATAATATGTAGCCTATTCCCAGAGCATAATTCATGGGGCAACAAGGTGAGGTGTAAAATGTGTTTTAATATCATACATGTTACGCCAGCAAACTTCTTGTACGGACTTCGGCAGTAGTGAAGACTCACTGAACGAATTAAGTACAAAGACGAATCGTTCGCGAACGTGCAAATCACCAGAAGTCGTTCGCGAACCGGTGAACGAATCAGTGAACGAATCTTTCAAGTGAACTGAATCAAAAGATTCGTGTCCCCGAAGGGAATCGGAATTCCCATCACTACTCACTTCAATGCGAGGGGAAAGCGGAAATGACATACAGGAAATGGAAAAAGATGTGCAACGGGAAAGTGTTCCCACCAGAAACATAACTCAAAAACATCAAAAGGAAACAATCTCATAAAAATTAAATTCACAACCTATTATAAATCGTAATTTATAACTAATAATTATGTCTACACATTTTTAACTCCGTTACACACACCCCCACTGAATTTGACTGAATATGAGCATAGACTACATAATAGTCACCTGTCATTACACCACATCACAGAATAAACAACACCGAGGGGTTTTACATAAAACAAACCAACATGAAATGTATCCCTTTAGGATGAAGTGGTATGAGAGCAGCGCTTATCTCTCAACCCAGCAACTGGTAACAGGGTGCCTTATACACCCCCCCAAAACCCCTACACACAGTATAGTACAGCTCATCACAAAAGAAAAGAAAATCAGCAGAGTGTAACTGCAAAGTCAATATCTCGGAAAACAAACAAAAATAGAAATAAACACATATTACTGTACATAAGACCCTTAAACAGTAAAAGCTCGAAATGCAGACCTTCAAACAGACTTAACATTAAACCTGACCGGTATAACGTCCTGTCGGGACATGGTCTGTATCAGTCTGTCCACGGGTTTGACCAGCCGGCCAAGTCGTGTTCTAAACTGAGTCTGCACAGTGGAAAGGAGAGACTGTGCTCGTGAAATCTGGTCAACGGAATTTAACACCTCTGAGTCAGTACCCCAAGTCACGGTGTCAGAGTCCGACAGTCCCACTTGCAATCGAGAGTCCACAGCAGACACAAGCCCAGAAACACTGTCTTACTCACTATGCATCTCTGACAATGACGCACATAATCTCTCACGTCTTTGTCCAAACCTGGCCAAAAGAACCTCTGTCGTGTTAAACTAAGAGTTCTGGACTGGGCTTGGTGTCCGGCTCGGTCATGGACCCCTTGCAAAACGATTGTCTTGAGTGAATCAGGAACAACATACTGGAAACGTTTGGCTTTCGTCTTGAAACTCTGTACAAAACACCATCATTGACAACTAATTTGTCACAGTGTTTGAGACACTTCGTGACAGTAACAGGCTCTCTAAATTTCTCTCTCCTTGAAGGTCTCCGACGCCTCTCCACATAGAACAAGACACGAGAGAGGATTCTATCATCGAGTTGCTTGTCTCGAATGTCTTTCTCTGTATAGGATGGCAGGGTACCTGAGCAAGGTGGAACCAACTGAGGTAAGTGTTGCAACACCTCAACAGCACGGACTCTCGGACCAGAATCCCATTCAATATGTGACTGTAACACCGCTGCAACATCTTCAGTCACAACAGACTGAGCCTGCACCTGAACTGGTGTGCACGTGGACTGAGGACTGCAGCTCCCTTGACGGTGTGAATCGTGACCACAAGATGACTTGAATGCATCTCGGACCAAAACGCATGACACTTTAGAAACTTCGTTGAGAAGACCATCGTAAGCATCCACAAGTAGTCTGTGACCAACACTCTCTCTGACAAAGGGCACACGGCTAAGAGCATCAGCTACAACATTTTGCGGACCGGGAATATACTTGATGTCAAAATCATAACTGGCCAGCTTGGCCACCCAGCGTTGCTCACAACAGTCCACTTTTGGCTTTGTCAGGATATGAGTGAGCGGGTTATTGTCCGTCCAAACCGTGAACTTGTGGCCCTTTAGCCAATGACTAAACTTGTCGCACATGGACCACTTCATAGCCAGAAACTCCAACCGGTGCGCTGGATAGTTCTTCTGTGACTGAGAGAGTGACTTGCTGGCGAAAGCAATGGGTCTGGCACGTGTATCACCCTCCTGGACTTGAGACAGAACAGCCCCTAATCCATCCAGGGATGCATCAGTTGACAACAAGAATGGACGGGTGAAGTCAGGGTGAGCCAGGACAACACTGCAGATTAGTGAAGCCTTTAGGTCGCCAAAAGACTGCTCCTGCTCATGAGTCCAATCAGACTCACACAACACTTTGACGTTAGGCCGTTTACTCTTTCTTTTCACACCTTTCAACAGGTCAAACAGCGGCTTGGCAACAGCAGAGAACCTTGGCACGAAATGCTGATAATAATTGACCATCCTAAGGAAAGATCTTATCCTCTTCTGAGACGGTGTCTTGCCATCCAGCTCCATGAGGTCTGCACTCGTCATGTTCGCGATGCTCTCCACCTTAGATGGATCAGTTGAAACACCATTCTCACCAACGATATGGCCGAGAAACTTCACTGTTCTTCGCAGGAAGAAGCACTTCTTGGGGGATAGCTTCAAGTTGTGACCGCGTAGCCTGCTAAACACCATCTCCAGGCGATGTAGAGCTGTCTCCTCATCAGGTGCAAGCACCAGCAAATCATCCAAGTAGCACAGCAAGCTCAGATAATTCTGGTCACCAAAGATACTGGTCATCATGCGCATGAAGCTGCCAGGGCTGTTGCATAGACCTTGTGGCAACCGGTTGTACTCGAACAGGCCCATTGGCGTTGTAAAGGCTGAGTACTTCTTGTCATCCTCGTGAAGGGGCATGTTGTAAAAACCCGAGGTCAAATCCATCGTACTGAATAGACAGTTGCCTCCCAATGCTGCCAAACAATCCCCTTGGTGGGGAAGAGGGTGGGCATCCTTCAGCGTCCTCTTGTTCAACCACCGAAAATCTGTGCAGATGCGAAGATCCCCATTTTTCTTACAAACTAGCACCAAAGGGGAAGCATATTCACTGGTTGATTTCCGGATTAACTCTTTCTCCTCCATCTCATTCAGCACTTGGCGTAGTTTTTGGTACTGACCAGGGGGCACTCTCCTGTATGGGAGCCTGAATGGTCTGTTGTCTGACAGGTGAATGCGGTGAACGAAAGCCTTCGCCTCACCACAGTCCAGATTATGACGTGAAAATATGTCCTCATACTGTAGAACAAGGTCAGCCATCTTTCCAACACAATCCGCCGACACTTCACACGAGTCAATGTCAACATTACTGAGCCCAATTGACATGAGTCGATCTTTGGCTGAATCTGTATCAGCAGCAGGCATACTTTTCTGCGTGTGACAGGACAGGTGAATATCCGAGCTCTCAGCAACATCCATGTCTTCAAGTGCAACACAGGAGAATAAATCAGCCAACTTAGCATTACGCTTCAGCAGAATAGACTTGGTTGTTGTGTTGACAAGCTTCAGTGGAACCCATCTATCTCCCCAAAGCGCGGTAACAAGCCTTGCAACCATGATGCCTCTGGGAATAGAGCGGGACGATGTCGGTTCTGTCATGACAGTACTGCCAGGTGAAATTACTGTGTTTTTGGATAGTTTACCCCACATGAGATACTCACGACCAGGTTCAAGACAAGTAGCTGAGTTACATCTGACTGTCCCAACCTTGAAGGGAACCTCCTCTCCTTTCCAGGGGTCCAAGCCTGACAGCATGGACAGGAAACGTTCAGTCTCTGGGTCAACGGTTGGACAAGGACCAGACACAGTCTTCCAATAGGACTCACACAGCTTAGATTGACGCAGAACGTGTTTTATGACATTTTGTACCCAATATCAACTCATCGTGCTGCCCTGGGACTACAAGTGTGGGAACCAGAATCTTACAGCCATACACTTCCATTTTCTGATGTAGATCTTAATAACATCAATCCAGTCGTGGACTGAGAGTTTGTCAGTACTGTCACCTTTGAATTTCTGTAACTCTCTGTCAGGTTTAACATGTACTGTCACATGTGGGATGTCATGTCTGGTAGTCTCACATTGTGTATTGTTATTCACAGAAGCAGCATTACAATCAGTATTCATGTTTACAACACCAGCTGACATCAGCTTTGCCACAATAGATTCACCGCTTTGTGCTCCTAACTGTCCTACCATGTCTGTTAGATGATGAATGGCTTCTACATCACTACCAGGGGTGGAAGTATATGGACCCTCCCTCACAGACACTGTAGCGGGGGTATAACCAGGGCTCTGACCCAACCCAGTGTCAGCAAAACCATCCGGTTTAGCTGTGGAATGTCCCACTTCCCTACTACTAGCAAGGTTACTAAGCCAAGCACCTCTTCCTTTTGGCAAAATAGGACTTGAAAATAAATTTTCCATGTTCACTGTCGAGACTGTTGATCATAAAATGTACTAGCGTTGTGTTTAACTTTTAAATAAAATGAATGAAGCATACATGGAAAGACACTGAGTAATACACTAAGGACAGGCAATGTAAAACATGAACCCTACAACCAGGGCCGCCTTAATGCACGGGCTGACCTGGGCTGCTGTCCAGGGGCCTACGGAGATTGGGGGCCTATCATGAGCCAAAAATAAATAAAAATAAAAATAATTCAAATTGTTTTATTTTTTATTTCGGGTGTTTTTATTTTTTTTTTAAATAAACAAAGTCTTGGCTTTCAGAATATGAAACTTTTATTTCCAAAATCACACGATAAATACATTTTTGAAGCTTGTAAAGGGAAGAAGACCGCTCTCAAATCGCCACTCTGCTCTTCCACAGCGCCGCTTCCCCTCCCTCCGCTGAAATTATGAATGTAAGGCATATAGTAATCATAGATAACACGGCAGGGTCCGTTACAGTTTGTTTTCATCTGATTTCAAATAAACAAAGTCTTGGCTTTCAGAATATTAAACTTGTTTCGGCAAATTCAGATGATAAATACAACTTTGAAGCTTTTAAAGGCATAATTACAAGCGGAGAACAGAGTAACTTTACGTCACAGCAGGCATAACAACAGCATCAAAAATGATGACTCCGTAACAGTCAGTGGGCACCACTTAACAGCCAATCAGAATGAGAATATGTTTCACATGTGACTTATTCAAATTGCGAGTGATTGAGTGACAGATGAAGGTTGTTTAGGAGAAAATGTCGGAGAAGAAAAAGTTTGAGAGTGGCGCTTGGAAAAGGAAATTGTTGAGGGAAAAGGAGTTTCGAGACAAGCAGCTATTACACAAAATGCCGAAGCTTACAGGTTATTTTAAACCTGTAAACCTGTAAACCTGCGGCCGCAGGGCTGGCAATGCCGGCCGCGGGGCCTCGGAGCCAAGTAGGCCGTCTGGTTCTGATAGCTACGGAGTAGCGGGACAGGAAAAACAGACGGGAGGGACGTTATCTGTTGGAGGAGATGGAGAGGACGACGAGGACTTGCTACGTGGAGGGGAGCCAACGGCATCCGGACAAATACACGAGGGAGGCCCGATACGTCACTCATCTGGAGGAAAGGACCAGGCGCGCGTAGAGCAGAGTGGAGAAGACAAGCGGGAAAACGAGGATACAGGAGAACTAGACGACCCCTACAGCACTTACCCAGGTCTCTGGGGCAACAACATGGACAAACAGGTGCTTCTCTACTGGGCGAAAATGGGTCCGGAATTGTGTCAAAACAGAGAAGCTGACCTCTCTGCCTCAGAGCAGCAGTACAAGCATCAGAAGAGATACTTCTCCAGAAGCTTATTCAAGCGCAAGCTGGGTAACGGGGAGTATATGCTCAGGGAGTGGCTATGTTACTCACCATCCCGAGGCTTTGCATGCAAACTATTTGGCGATAAGAGAGACACGTCATTTGGCAGCGTGGGATACTCTAATTGGAAGCACGCAAATGAACGGATAGCCGAACATGAAAGCTGTGACATGCACAGGAAAGCCATGGTATCCTTCATTAATCAGACAGCTGACCGTGGAACAATGGATTCAGAACTAAAAAAACTGTTAAATGAGGAGTGTGAGTATTGGACACAGGTGCTGCAGAGGGTTGTCACTGTAGTCAAGTATCTGGCAGAGCGGGGACTTGCTTTTAGGGGTGACAGCCACAGGTTTGGGGACACCAACAATGGCAACTATTTGGGTAGCATGGAGCTGATCAGTCAGTTTGATCCTTTCTTAAAAGCCCATATTCAGAAATACGGAAATGCCGGCAGAGGAAATCCATCCTACCTCTCACTAAATGTGTGTGAGGAATTCATACAGCTGATGGGACAGGGATTGCTGGATGAAGTCATCAGCAGAGTAAAACTGACTAAGTATTTCTCTGTCAGTGTGGACTCCACGCCAGATATCACACATGTGGACCAGCTGACATTCATCCTGCGGTACGTATCACCAGAGGGCTGTATAGAGGAGCGTTTTGTCAAATTCCTCCCCATTTCCAGCCACACCGGAGAAGCGCTGTTTTAGGAGACATGGGCATTGACATCAATAACTGTAGAGGACAGTGTTATGACAATGCTAGCAATATGTCAGGCACATACAAAGGCGTGCAGGCCTGCATCAAACAGATTAACCCACTGGCAGAGTGGGTTCCCTGCGCAGCGCACACCTTAAATCTGGTGGGGATTAACAGCGTTAACTGTTGTGGAGAGACTGAACAGTTTTTCAGTTTTGTGCAAGCGTTGTTTAACTTTGCATCAAAGAGCACTTCACGGTGGCAGAGGATCAAGGCGGGTTTGCAGCCTAATGAAAATCACAGAATTGAAACTTTAAAAACGCTTTCCGATACAAGATGGTCAGCGCATGCTGTTGCAACCAAAGCCCTGTGTCTGAATTACGCCTGTATCCAGCAATCTCTGCTCAACATTGTGGATGATGAGCACCATAATCTGAGCACAAGAGAGGAGGCCAGGGTATTGCATAAAAATATGAATAAACTGGAAATTGCACAAATGTGCAACATGTGGAATGCCATTCTCCAACGTTTCCAGGGCGTGAGCGCTGCACTACAGGCAGTGGAATTGGACCTCTGCAATGCTGTGGATCTAGTCAGGTCATTACGTGAATATGTAGCAGGCCTACGGGATCAGTTTGACAACTTTGAGACAGCAGCAAAGAACATGTCCCCCACCGTGTCCGATGAGTCCAGAGCAGACACTCAACGAAAGAGAAAAAGAAAGAGCCAGGCTGATGATTCATCTGAGCCTAAGTGTGAGCTGTCAGTCTGCAGTCGCTTCCGTACATCAGTCTTTATCCGTGTGATTGACCGGCTAGTGTCAGAGCTGGACCGAAGATACCAGTCATATAATGACGTGTGTGAAAACTTTGGGTTTTTAAACAGATTTCACTCGATTTCGCCCCAAGACCTGCGCTCAGCAGCGCGGAGCCTGCAACAAAAATACTCCAGTGACTTGGAAGAGGAATTTGTGGAGGAAGCTGTACACTTCAGGGAGTTGGTACAAAATGAGAAGTTGAGCAGCACGTCTGCAGTGGAGTTACAGAAAATGTTAAGAAGGAGAAAACTCCATACAGTGTTTACCAACACAGACATAGCTCTACGGCTCTTCCTAACTTTGCCAGTGACCAACGTGAGCGGAGAGCGTTCATTCTCAAAACTGGCCTTGGTGAAAAACAGACTGCGCTCAAGCATGCAGCAAGACAGAGTCAGTAACCTCACACTGATGTCAATTGAGCATGACATTCTTCGTGAGATGGATTTTAAGAACATCATAAAGGCTTTTTCTTCAAAGAAAACCAGACGGAAGCACTTCTAAAGGGGTAAGGCAATGCTGCACTATTCATTGATTCCCAGTAGCCTGCAGGTTTAAATGTGTTGTGCATCGTTTTACATAACTAGGTTTGTGTTAATAAACCGGAGATAATGATCATTCTCATCTACTGATACCTGGCATTGAGGCCATATGTTGCTGTTCATGGTGCTGAATTAGTGGTGTGTGTGTGTGTGTGTTCAATGGCATATTCAGCAGCTAATCTTCCTGTTTCCTTTCCTATCAGCACCACAGAACAAACAGCTGCACATAAACAGTCCAGTCCCTGCAAATACTTTTGAATGTTTGTTGCTACAATATGTTGTAGATTTTGTTATCAGACAGCAGCAGATACAAAACAAATGTTAAACTAGAGTGTATGGCTTTATGTAGATTAAGAACTTAAACGTTGTATTTAAACCTTAGTAACTCAATAACTAAATAAAAAAAATAGGAGATTATCAATGTTTTACTTTATTATTTGGGTGTGCAAGAAAACTACTTCCAATGTTATATCGTTCAAGTAATATTTTGAGCAGTAATCCTCATAAGCAAACCCAATATGGAAACGTTTTTTGTTATAATAGGATTTGGTATTAGCCCAAAAAAATAAAGACTATTTTCGATATGATGAGTCATGAATTATTGCTGTGATGCAGGCCTTTCTTCTGCCTTTTTGGCCGCTCCAAGTACTGCTGCGGTAACAACATGAATAGTGCAATGTGTGTGTGTGTGTGTGTTGTGTGCGATCACTGAGCCTGCCGAGGCTATAAATGACTTTGATTTGTTGTTTAAATACAATTAAAAAAATAAAATAAAAATAAAAATAGGGGGCCTACAAATCAGCCCCAGGGCCTGAGGGCAGGTTAAGGCGGGCCTGCCTACAACCACATTCCTTCACAAACTAACCACACAGTAAACTTGAGTGAAGATCAGGATATCTGCACAGCATCCGCAGCGATGAGCATCAAGCTGATCTGACAATCCGAAGGGTCACGGCACCAGTGTAACGGGTCACAACTGTAAGCGACCTGTATTTATTCATACATACTAGCTTATTTATAGATTAAGAAATTCTTAAATGAACAAGAAAATCTTATTAAGTAATCACACAAAAATACAAATACAAACATACCTGAGAACAAAAACAATATTCTCCTTGAACCCATGCTGCACATCTTTACAAAAGAAAAGAAAGGAAGGGTTAACATGTAAACAAAGAAAATGACGCAGATCGCGTCTAATTCCCGCCAAAACCACACCACAGATATCACTAAAAAAATACAATTTCCTACGGTGGAAACCCAACAAAAACGGGTCAACAATGTACCCAAATTAACACTCAACAACACACATCACTTCCATCAACCCAAACAGCCAGTCCATCACACAAAACCATAATGATTTGTAACACCTCTCCCAGCACAGCTTACCCTCTCTCTGCAGCACTCACTTCAATGTGAAGGGAAAGCGGAAATGACATACAGGAAATGGAAAAAGATGTGCAACGGGAAAGTGTTCCCACCAGAAACATAACTCAAAAACATCAAAAGGAAACAATCTCATAAAAATAAAATTCACAACCTATGATAAATCGTAATTTATAACTAATAATTATGTCTACACATTTTTAACTTCGTTACACGAGCTCAGGGAACGTAAAGTGCTTTGAGTGCGGGGAGTCGGGTCACAAACGTGTTGCATGTCCACAGAGACGGCACGCCGCTCCGCCGGGTGCGGCTGGGCCCGGGGCGGCCGAGCCCGGGGCCGCCGGGGCAGCCGAGCCCGGGGCAGCCGAGCCCGGAGCCGCCGGGGCAGCCGAGCCTGGGGCAGCTGGGTCCGCGGCCGCGGAACCCGGTGTGGCGGGGGCTGCTGTTGCACGCGCTGGGGCCCCGGGGGCTGCGGATGAAGTAGGGATGAATATCGTGAGAGATGAAACAGGGATTGTAGAGAGTGTGGTGAGTGTGAGAGGAAAACATGTGGAAACAGGTAAACGGGTGGGAGATGATGTAGCAGGACAGGTGAGGACCGGGGCTGTGGGACAGGTGGAGGCTGTCAACACACTCTCACTCCATAATCGCCCAGGAGCGACGTTTGGCGTGTCGTTTGGACTACACCATGTGCTCTGTTTGACAAACCCCGTTTTTTTTCACCATTCATTCCAATGGCTGGCGTCTATGTCACGTGATCTTCAAATTTCTCCCTGCAGAAAAAAAAAACATGGCCGAACTTCGTTTTATTCTCGGTGGAAAATGCCTATTTTAAAGTTAGTTTGGCCATTAAAATGCGTTTTGATGTCATTTGATGCGAGAAATATTAGTTGTTATTTCAGATTATGTGTGCAGTGGATGTACATGATCTTTAGTTTGCTAGTTATTACGAAGATTACTTCAGGAAATTGCGTCCATAGAACGTTTTCATTGTTACCAAGGTGGTTGTTAGGGACGCTGCTATCGATATTATTTCTGTTATGTTGTGTAACTGTTTAATGGTGTTATCTTTATTGCTACCCCCTTCCCCGTCAATGTATAGTGTTGGTCCACAGCGCAAACATATTAGTTTAACAAAATCCGCATCTAAAGATAGCCTACATTATTTTCCCCTGTGCAATTCCAGTCTCACATCTCACAGCACATCGTCATTAACAAATACCGGAAACAAAATAATAAAATAATACTTTATTGCGAGTGTGCTTGCTTTTCTCTTTGAAAGTCATCACATAACGGCATTGTAATACACGGTTCGGCTGCATTAAATATTACATATCTGCCGTAGTTCTGTATTTATAGAGCCCTGATGAGAAGACTTCTAGACAAACATGAGGAACTGAAAACGTGACGTGGATCATAGATATATCAGCCATTAAACAACATCTTACATTTCTTTTCACACAATACGTCTCCTTGCAGTATCAACACTAATTCGGCTGACTTTTATATTTGATCCAATTGGTAGATAGGCTGTATTTACAACATAAAGGTGCACAGCTGATATAAAGGGACACCTAGTGGTTAAAGCATGTTATTGAATTTCATTATTTTTATTATTAGATATTAATAGGATCCCTATAAAGTATATTCATTACTCGTTATTCTCTACTAATAGTTAATTAAAGACTGTATATAATGACTATTTTGCACATCCCTTTCAAGATTTCAAGATTTTCTAAGGTTTATTGACATATCATATAGGCCTACACAACTATGGTGTAGTTATGCATTGAATGAAAAACTTGGGTCGCAGGTTCCTCAATAGTGCATTACAAGACATCTATCAATATTTGTGCATACCTCCAGCAATGTTAACTATGTTGAAGCACTTATTTTAACTGATATTATACATAATGTATTAAACTCTTATAAGATGTATGTAGATATTTCATCTCCGGCCTTGTCAGGTATTGAACAATCAATAAATAAAGAACACAGAATTATTAAATATAAAACACAGAATTTGTGTGATTATACGAAATGATTTACAAATAAACACCACTGCTATTTACAACTGTTACACATGCTGATGTAACGCAAATGTTCCAACTTGGGATCAATAAAGTATATCTTATCTTAAGCTGATCGATGGCTACTGCCATATTTGCAAAATTTGCCTCTGAACCTTGACAAGTGCATGTTTCAGGCTTATCAATTAATGTAATGTAATGTAATGTTGTAACAACAGGGGTCACAAACATAAGACCAGCTGTTAAATAAAGCTCTTCTGACCTTAGCTGGCATGTGTGTATATATATTAATGCTGCCCATTATGGGCACAAGCAATTTTCACCCATTTATTAATTATATGTTTTAAATTTGAGTGTTTCCTATCCCCTAAACCTCCAGGGATGTACACAGTTTAATACTGGCAACTTCTTATTATGGGAAATACGAAAACGTCTTTTAAAACTACAACTCCCAGTAGAGACGTGCCATAGATAGAGAACATGTTGCGAAACAGAATAGCCAGCATGTGTAGTTCTGGGGACGGGGTGGGGGAGGGTGGGACGCGGTGGACCCGTTCAAATCCAGTTTTGGACAGTCTGCCGTGGTTCCATCCCATTTCAAGTGCTGTTCGAGGCTCAGCGTAACCCTCGGAGCACACTCTCCAATCACAGAGCTTGAGGACTATCACGGGGTTTGTCAAACAGAGCACATGGTGTAGTCCAAACGATAGCTGTCACAGTCAATCTGCTCGACAAAATATGTTTGTCTCTTTTGTTTTCCTGCGATGATGGTTCTTCAGGACTGCTTCTTAAGCTCAAATCACACTCTCGCAGACTTTTCGTATGTGTGTCGTTTAAGAGGAAAAGATGCCTGTTTTTTTTTTTGTTATTACTGTCAGGAAATGTACAACCTCACCCTGGTCCGCCCAGTAGTAGTAGTCAGATCGCTACTCCTGCTGATTTTAAAGCTAGGTCTGGGTTGGGTTTCATCCACTTGAATGTGCGCAGTCTGTTAGGTAAACTAGATTGTGTCCGTATCTGGGCAAGCTCGACTGACGCTGACGTCATTGTTTTATCAGAAACCTGGCTAAACAAATCTATTTTGGCCTCTGACATTGCCTTAAATGGTTTTAATGTGTATCGTACCGACCGGCCTAATAAAGGTGGTGGCGTTGCCATTTATGTTAAGAATAAGTTCAGTGTAACCACATTAGTTTCCAAATCGATCAGTAAGCAATTTGAATTTTTAGCCATAAATATAGAAGTGGCAAAGGGTCAACAGGTCATGGTAGTGAGTTGTTACAGACCCCCCTCAGCTGTCAAAGACTCCTTGTCTTCACTAGCAAATCTTTTATCACAACTAGACTACAAGGAAATAGTGCTACTTGGAGATTTTAACTGGGACTGGTTAACTGCAGTGTCAGAGGATTTTAAAAACCTTTGTATCTCTTTAAATGTTACTCAGATTGTTGACAGTCTTACTCGCCCTAACATTAAGTCCCCTAATAAATTCTCCCTAATTGATCTCATTTTAACTAATGTTCCCCATACATATTCATCTGTGGGAGTATTTGCAAATGATCTGAGTGATCACTGTGTTGTAGCCACAATTAGGGACACTAAGGTCCAGAAGGTTAAACCTCGTATTATTATTAAGAGAGACAAAAAACATTTTGTGGAGCAGGGTTTTGTGCATGATCTGTTTGGTTTTGATTGGGGTAAAATCGATCTGTGTGCTGATGTAGAAACCGCATGGTCTTATTTTTATCTTGGTTTTATGGAGATCATTGATAGACAT
Source organism: Pogonophryne albipinna (assembly GCA_028583405.1). Classification (NCBI taxonomy): domain Eukaryota; kingdom Metazoa; phylum Chordata; class Actinopteri; order Perciformes; family Artedidraconidae; genus Pogonophryne; species Pogonophryne albipinna. Next base: position 27,308,123 of record CM053249.1, read on the forward strand.
GCACCCCTGCGTAAATTTAGAGTAAAGGGACGAGACAATCCTTGGTTTTCTGCTAATCTGTCCAGTCTCCTTCATGAGAGAAACAAGGCCTGGGCAAAGGCTAGGAAATCAGGCTCAGAGGTAGAATGGCTGCGTTTTAGGCAGCTAAGGAATAGCTTCACATCGCAAATCAAGAGTGCTAAATCAAAGTATTATCTGTCAGTAACCACAAAGAATCTGAATAATCCTGGAACATGTTGGAAAGCCATTAAATCGTTATCCACCGGCAACATCCGTAATGAGCTACCTCCGTGCATTACCACAGCATATGGCACTATATCGGACAGGGCTACTATGCTAAATTGCTTTAATGAGCATTTTGTGTCCTGTGGTTCTCTATTTGATTCTGTCACTAACTCTGCTTCTGTGAACACTACAGTATGTGACTCTGAAAAACGTGTGTTGGAAAACCCTTTTAGTTTTACTCATTTACTGTTGATGTTGTTCGTGAAGCTTTAACCAAGTTAGATCCTAAGAAACCGGCTGGCCCGGACAACGTAGAACCTTTCTTTTTAAAGATAGCTGCAGATTTTATTGCTCCACCTCTCACTACTCTTTTTAACCTCTCCCTCAGCACTAACACAATTCCAAAATTGTGGAAGTCAGCGTATGTCCTGCCTTTGCTAAAAGGAGGGGAGGCCACCTTATTAAATAACTATCGGCCAATCTCTAAGTTGTCAGTTCTGGCTAAGGTTCTTGAACGCTTAGTGAGTGAACAGGTAAAGGAGTTTTTATGTACAAATTACATCCTGTCTAAACACCAGTCAGGCTTCAGAAAGCAACATAGCACCATCACTGCCCCAATGAAAGTGGTGAATGATGTGGCGAGTATTTTAGATAATAAGCAGAGTTGTGCAGCTCTATTTATTGACCTTTCCAAAGCGTTTGACACCGTCGATCATCACATTTTAAAGCAGAGGCTGGCCAGTATAGGCATGTCCAGCCATGCAGTGGGGTGGTTTGTGAACTACCTCTCTGAAAGGTCCCAATGTGTTCATTTTGATGGGCTGTCTTCTGAGTGGTTGAACATTGCAAATGGTGTTCCCCAAGGTTCTGTTTTAGGTCCACTTTTATTCTCCATCTACATCAACAGTTTAGGTGAAAATGTGGATGAAGCTACTTTACATTTTTATGCGGATGATACCGTGATGTACTGTGCAGGTCCCTCCATTAAGGAGGCTGGTGTTAAATTACAGGCTGTTTTTAACATTATTCAGACTCAGCTCGCTGAGCTTAAGCTTCTTTTGAATGTTGAGAAAACCAAGGTAATGCTCTTTTCTAAAGCTAAAAAGACACCAGAGCCTGTTTTAGATATTGTAACTACGCAAGGAATAAAACTTTAAGTGGTTACCTGTTATAAATACCTTGGTATCTGGCTTGATGATTGTCTCACTTTTAAACTTCATGTCAATAACCTGCTTAAAAAGCTGAGGGTTAGGCTAGGTTTCTTCTACAGGAACAAGTCCTGTTTCTCGCTTGAGGCCAGGAAAAGGCTAGTCACTGTGACCTTTTTACCTGTGCTGGACTATGGTGATTTGATGTATATGAATGCACCTGCCAATTGCCTGAACAAGTTAGATGCCGCGTATCACAGTGCACTAAGATTTGTGACAAACTGTAAAGCATTAACCCATCACTGTACCCTGTATGCAAGGGCTGGTTTGCTTTCACTAACTGTACGGAGGCTCAGTCACTGGTACATTTTTATATACAAAGCCATGTTAGGGAAACTTCCATCTTATATCTGCTCCCTGATCTCACGGAAAATTGTAAGTGGCTGCTGCCTGAGATCGAATGCTGTGGTTTTATTAAATGTGCCAACTGCTAGGACTGTCTTAGGGAAGACAGCTTTTAGATGCGCAGCTCCTCTGTCTTGGAATAGTCTGCAAATTAAATGGAAACTGAACAATCTGGTGCCACTAAATGTTTTTAAAGCTCGGTTGGATGCTAGTCAATCGGAAGCTATTGGTACCTGTTTATGTGGATAATTATGTAAATGATGCTGTATGATGTCCTTTTGTTATTCTATTTATGTTTTTATGTTTCATGTGGAACTACTTGAGCAGGTCTCCCTTGAAAAAGAGATCAATGATCTCAATGGGATTTATCTGTATAAATAAAGGTTTGAAATGAAATGAAATAGCTGGGGATTCTGGGTAGTGTAGCTGCAGCTAGATTCTGCCATCCTTTACTCCGAACAAATATTTGTTTCTCCGAATCGAAGGGGAAAAATACAAAAGCATTGCACACAATTTAAACCAACCAATGTTGTGTAATTAACAAGGATAATCTGGTGTTTTTTAGTCGATGAGTAGTGCAGATATCACTGTAAAATCAATCGACAGTAAGGGGAATACTTACTTCCGGGTGTACAATTCTCCGTTATCCAATGAGAATGGACGCTCACATTGCCTTTAAGGGCAGCCGACACAAACGAATGCCGTGCTTCCATGAGCGTCAAATCCCGCCGCAGATGGGAATACATTGCAATCAGTTGAAAGCTATGTGCGTCCCTTTATGAAGCTGAAGGAGCCTAGGAGCGTCACAACTGCACGCCACGGACACTGACCAAACGTCGCTCCTGGACGATTATGGAGTGAGAGTGTGTTGAGGCTGTTGGCACACAGCAGGAGCTGCCGTCTGGCTCTGGGCAGCAAAAAGAGCTTCAACAGGCTGCAGACAATAATGAGGTGACAGAGATGGACACGGACGGTAAGGAGGATTCTGACTGTGTTTCAGTTGCAGATAGTCTCTCTCAGAACGCAGAGATATATTCTTTGGAAGAGATTAATGTCTTTTTAGATGAGTGTTTTGACAAGGCAGTGGAAGTGAGAGACTTTTTCCCTGACACGAACAAGTTTCTTCATACAGTGAGCACTCTTCAGAAAGTTGTAGGGTTATACCCAGGGTTGGGTTGTAACGGAATACATGTAACAGCGTTACGTAATCAGAATACAAAAATCAATCAAAATCATTTAAAAAACGAGTAATCTGATTACAGTTACTTTCGTAAACCTGAAGTGAATACATTTTGGATTACTTATTGGAATTATTGGTGGAAAGATGTCCTCACAACATTTAATATGCATTACTAAAGGTACAGCAGAATCATCACAGCGCACAAAACCTATCGCCGCAGATGGACCAAAAAAGGGAGCGTTTGAAAAAAATTTGCGGGTCCGCTCAGTGAAACAATAACAACGAAACATGGAGGAACAAAAGTCTGCGTTTAAATCGTGTGTGTGTGTGTGTTTGTAGAGGTGTGTGTGGTTAAAACACATCAGCCACACGGCTCTTTAGCCTTTCTAATGATTCTGAAGGTAAACACAGTGAAGGCGGTGCGTGAAAGGCACTGCGCGGCGCGCTCCTTTTCTCAGAGGCTGAGTTAACCCTCCCGCTGCCTCCTGGTGCTGCAGAGATTTCATGAAGTGAAGGAGGTGTTCCTTCTATAAAACAGCTGTGGGCAGCAGATACTGTGAGTGTCACGGACATGAATTCATAGATCAAGGCAGACTGGTGCACACACTCTCCTGTTTTGCCAATCCGGTGCTTGAACAAATATAGCTCTACACCATGGCCGAAATGTCCTTAAAATGAAGTCCGAGTTCGACATTTTAATTCATGTCCTGCCAACACTGGCAGGACAGAAGGCGACACGCCCGTTCTAAGCCGTGTCCCTCACTCCTCACATCACAAGCTGCATCCCCAAAAAGTTTATATTGTTGTTACATCGTTTCAGATGTTATGTTTCAGTTGTGCTCTTGATAAGCCATTAAAACAAACCTTAGTGCTGGAGTAGCTGTTTTTTTCTCCCCCTCTCTAAATGTTAAGATTTTATCCAGCACAGAGATAGTGGCAGGTAGAGCCTTGATGGTGAAAGTGGAACTGTTAAGAGTTATTTTTCACTTTTATTAATGTTTATGCACCCAATCAGGGCCCTGCACATGTATCTGTGTTTCAGTTAAAAGACAAGCTAGACACTAGTGTACAGGGGGGGTGTGTTATACTGGGGGGGGACTGGAACGTTTGCACTAATGTCACTTTAGACAGAATAGGACGGGTGCCGCATCCTCAGTCGTCCCTTTTACTGTCACAGGTGATAAGAGAGGCTGACAGTGGATGTGTGGAGGATGAAACACCCCCCTGTTAAACAATACACCTGGATGAGAATGCTAGATGGTGGCGTCAGTGCAGCCAGGCTAGACAGATTTTACATGTCTGCTTCTTTTATTACTCGTACAGTGAACTGTCACATCCAACCTGTTGGTTTTACAGATCATCAGCTAGTTTCTTTAGATTTGGCTTCAACACAGAGAAACCTAGATCGTTCTGGCAGTTTAATGTTAAAATGTTACAAGATTTGATTTTCTGTAAGAATTTTAAATTGTTTTGGATCAACTGGAAATCAAAGAAAGAGTCTTTTCCCTCCCTGAGTCAGTGGTGGGAGGTAGGAAAGGCTCAGATTAGTGTTCTGCCAACATTATACAGCCTACTCCACTGCAAACATTAGGAGAGCTATAGAGAAGTTAGAGAGGGAGATCAGAGAGTTAGAGTGTGTCTGCTCGAAATATAGAACAGTCCCTCCTAAAACAACAACAGCTTAACTGTTTTCTTCAGGAGAAAGCCAAGGGAGCTCTGATCAGAGCCCGTTTTACTTCCATGAGAGACATTGATGCACCAACCACCTTTTTCTTCAATCTGGAGAGGTTTGTGGGCCAAAGGAAGCAGATGGTATGTCTGCGTCTCCCCGATGGTCAGGTAACCTCTGAACCTGCTGAGATGAGGAGGCATGCAGTGTCCTTCTACACAGACCTGTTCAAAGCCCGAAGGTTGTGACGTGGAAGCTGCTGATGAACTTCTTCAGGGTCTTCCACAGCTGAGTCCAGCCGAAAGTGACACCCTGGGCTCTGATATTACGCTGGAGGAACTGACCTCTGCGGTGACACAGATAGCCTCCGGCAAGGCTCCGGGCATAGATGGTTTACCTGCAGACTTGTTTAAACATTTCTGGAGTATTTTAGGACATGACTTGCTAGATGTTTTGATGGAGTCCTTTGGGAAAGGGACTCTTCAAGCTTCCTGTAGGCCTGCAGTGATTTCACTGTTGCCTAAGAAAGGAGATCTAACCCTGCTGAAGAATTGGAGACCTGTGGCTCTCTTATGTACGGACTATAAGATACTGTCAAAGGTTTTAGCTAACAGACTGAAGTGTTTTATTGAACTTCTTATCGGTACTGATCAGACATATTGTATCCCTGGCAGATCAATTGTGGACAATTTGTTTTTGATGAGAGACACTTTTGATGTTTGCAAACTGTATAATATAAATGTTGGTATTATTTCTATTGACCAGGAGAAGGCGTTTGATCGTGTGGATCACACGTTTCTGGCTGCCACTTTGCAGGCTTTTGGTGTTGGGGAGCATTTTTTGTCCTGGGTGAAGTGTTTGTACAGTGATGCATGTTGTGTTGTGAAGGTGGGGGGAGGGCTGAGCAGACCTGTACCAGTTAAAAGGGGGATCAGGCAGGGCTGATATATTATATAGTATTGCCATGGAGCCGCTTTTGTGCAGACTTAGAAACCGGTCGACGGGCATGTGTCTGCCAGAGTCAGCTCAGGCCCCCCCGGTGGTTGTATCAGCTTATGCTGATGATGTCAGTGTTTTTGTCCAGGGTCAGCGAGATATCGAGGAGCTACAGGACAGTTTAGCTTTGTATAGGAAGGCTGCTTCAGCCAAAGTTAATTGGGAGAAGAGTGAGGCAGTTTTGGTAGGTCAGTGGAGTCTAGAAAATAGGCCCATTCTTCCTGGTAACCTTAGCTGGGGAAACAAGGGTTTAAAGGTCCTGGGAGTTTGGTTGGGGTCTGAGGACATGGTGGCACAGAACTGGGAGGGATTGCTGGGAAAGGTGCAGGCTAAATTAGCTAAATGGAAATGGCTGCTACCCCAGCTTTCCTACAGGGGAAGAGTTCTTGTAGCTAACAATCTGGTTGCCGGAGGGGGGGCAGGGCCTTGTGGACATTACTGCAAGGACTGCTGCTTTTAGACTGCAAGCAGCTCAGCGGCTGTATGGTGCCTCTCCCTGCTGGCTGGCTATGGCCCGGCTGTTACTCTTGAGGGCAGGGGGCTTTGGTTTTGATAAACACCTGTTAATCTGAGTTTTACCAGACCACCCGACCCCCGGCCTGGGATGTGGCTGTTTGAGGAGCCACTGTTTGACACTGGTTTTCTTTCTGGAACCCATTTCTCTTCAGCCACCCTAAAAAATGCGTTAATTGAAGCGGGGGTGGTAAAACTTGGCCATTTGACGGGGGTCTCCACAGAAAAACTGGCTGAGGTGACGGGCATTCGATCAACCCGAGTTCTGGAGAACTTGGTAGATGAGGTGTGGCAGTCGCTGTCGCCATCCCACCAGACTTTTGCTCTGGATACAGATCTGGCTGACCAGTGGAGAAAGGGATATGAGTATATCTTTCCTGCCTTGAGTGTGGGTCCTGCGGTGGGCGAATGGAGAGAGGAGGATGGTCTCCTGCTATCACTGGGGACTCTAACACCTGGAAAGTTCAGCTCCTGCAATGGAAAGAAGCTATATAAAGGAAAAGGTGCTAAACCTCAGCTCGCTCGCAGGCGTCAGAGAGTCGAGGTGGACGGATGTGTTTGGCTTGGGCCTTTCCCCTCAGGGCAGCTGACGGATCCTGTATAAAGCTCCGGTTGAGAAACGGATGGCTGACATCCAATGGAGAGTTATACACGGTGCAATACCCACTAACAAATACAGAGCTCATTTTGACCCAGGCACAAGGGGGGGCTGTCCGTTCTGTTATATGACAGAAACATTGGAGCATTTAGTGGTGTCCTGTCCCAGATTGGCTGGTCTTAAACATTTTTTACAGGGGTGGGTGGAAGGGTTCGGAGAGGTTTTCTCCATACCACTTTTTGTCCATGGCCCCAAGTACATCCTGAAAAAGAAGGAAACCCTACTTTTGATAAATGTCTTGTTTGATAATGCAAAATTAGCAATCTGGAAAAGTAGGAAGAACCAACTTGCTGGAGTGGGATGGACGGATGCAGTGCTCTGTCTGAGGGGGCTGGTGGCAGCGCGTCTGAGGGTGGAGCATGCGTACTATACGCGGACCAATCATCTGCAGGAGTTTCTGGATGTGTGGGCCGTTGGGCAGGTTCTGTGCTCACTGGGGGAGAATGACTCTCTAATATTGAAGTTTTAAAGGATAGGTGTAGTTTTTGTTTTTAAAGTGTGTAAAAGAGGATGTTTTTAAATGGGTAAAACGCATTCAAATGGGGTTTTCAAATGATATTTATTTGGTAGTCATGAAAATCTGTTTATTTATTTATTTGATTGTGTAATGTATTAGGTTTGTTCCGACTCTTTTGCAGGGTGGGTGTATGTTTAAAACAAATGCAAATAAAATTTGTTTTAAAAATCAAAATCTTCTTCTTCTTCTTCTTCTTGACATTAAATTATAAACCATAATAAATCAATTGTATAGGTCTAGCCTCCCTATATCTGTGTGTGAAGTTGTTCCATCCTCAAAAACAAAAAAACTAATACTTCTGCAGTCTAGCTGCAGCTAAAAAAAAGACACTGAATGTCTTGAATGTGGCATCACACACATGACTTTAGTCTGAACACAGCAGACAACAGGAGTATTTACAGCAGCATATAAAAATACTTTTTTTAAATACTGCATGTGGGTGCACACTTACATTCTCTGTCTTGCTGTTACATAAATCCCATGAATGTATGAGATTAAGTTAGCTTCATCATCTCAATCAGTGATAAAGTGAATAATAAAGTTTCTATCAGGTTACTATCAGCCTGTCACTTATTATTTTCACGGGGGGCGGGGTTTGGAGGAACAGAGAGGAGACGGTGATCGCGGAAGCTTTCTGAAACTTCAAGATTTAGAGAGGATCTTCAGAGAGGAGTGGACCACAATCCTGTCTGTCCAACAAAGGTTTCTCCACCAAGTACTAAGACATGAAGTGCAAGGGAATCAAATACTTATTTCCCACAGTTAAATGCTAATCAATTTGGATCTTTTATATAATGTCAATTTCTGGATTTTCTTTTTGATATCCTCTCTCTCATTAGTCGAATAAACCTACCATTGCAATTATAGACTGTTAATTTCTTTGTAAGTTGACAAACTAACAAAATCTACAAGGGATCAAATACTTATTTCCTCCACTGTACATTCTTTAACGTAAAACATATTTTGTCAGTTCTAAAATCTGTTATTTTGCAGCGGTCCATTGCTCTTGGATTTAGAATAACCTACTTTATGCCATATATTGTATTTATAAAGGCACTGTTGAACAATGAAAGCATAAAAGTAATTATAGCTAGTAGGGGTGTAACGGTTCACAGAATTCACGGTTCGGTAGTACCTCGGTTTGGGGGTCACGGTTCGGTACGGGTTCGGTACAACAAGAAAAAGCTAAATAAAGTCCCAAATGTATAATTCCAGGTTTGTTGTTATTTATTTTGAACAGTAGTGCAAGTTTCAGTTTAAAAATAAGGAACTCTAACATTTTGAATAATTAACTGTATTACACAGTTAAAAACAAACCACAAACAGAACCACACACACTCAGATGGCCATATTATCTATAATGGCTGATGTCAAACAAAAAGGTTCAATAAGCTGTAAAACTAAAAAGAATGTCTTGAAAATATTACAAAATAAATAATAAGAAATTGTTTCCAGGGTGCATTGCCGTTGAAAAACATATGCCAAAAGCTTCCGTTATTTATTTTGGTCTCACGGCTTTCATGTCTATTGGCTTCTTAAAAACAGCGGGGATAAGCTGTTGAACTGCTGTTGTCTTTTTCCGGGCTCCGGTGATTGGCAAATCTGGGTGATGCCTTCTGATATGATTTAGCATGTTTGGCGTGTGTTACCATTAGCATACCGCACCGCTGTCGTTATTGTAGTCCACAGGGAACCCGAAATGTTCCCACACAGCTGATTTAAAAGAAGCAGGTGGGTTCTAGCTCCTGTGTGTTATCTGAAATCGTCATACTAACTTTTCTTCTCCTTGTATTGTGTTTGTTTTGTTGTGTTTTCTTCTTGTTCTTAATTTGTTGTTTAAGGGCGGCTAGCAAACAGCTTTTAGGCACAATACCGCCCCCTGGATTATATATAGTGTAATGGATACTGCCCTGAGTCAGTGACAGACTTTTTTCCCACTCATAAAAAAGGTGTATTCTTCATGTGACTGCATGTGCCAAACCGTGACGTCCGAACCGTGACGTCCGAACCGTGACGGTTTGGGATGGATACGGATACCGTTACACCCCTAATAGCAAGGGATTTACAGAATGGTAAGATTTCACTTTGTGTCCACTTAATTGCATTTTGTATAGTTTTCCTTGCCTCGTCCTTCACCCCTTCTCGCCTTGATTGCATGCTGTGTCCCACTTTCTTTATTTTTCAAAAGGACATCCTTCACCACTTTGATCCTGCTTTTGCAGTTATATGTTCTACCACTTTAGCCAGCAGCTCTCTGAAACCTGTCTCTTTTCAAGCTATACTCTCAATTATTCAAAGGAAAACGAGTACTCACCTCGCTCAAACGCAAGGTCAACAGGTCAACAACAGCAACAAACAGCATGCTAAGAAATGGTAGGGATTGTGTTTTTGAGCCTGTTTTTCAGGTCTCAGGCTCGAAAATGACATTCCCAGAACAATTGACTATATCTTCACTTCTAAAAGGTGTAAATTAATAATATTTTTTCTCAAAGCAATGATAAACCTGTGAGTGGGATGTAGAGAAGTCAGAATCAATATAGAAGTAAATTCAGATTGAACATTGACATTGAAATTATAGTGTACGTCCAAAAAGAAAACATTACTTATAGTGAAAACCACCCTTGAATGATGGGATAGTAGACAAAAAGCTTTAGGAATCCAAACTATAACATATAAGTACCCTGTATCAAGATTGATGCAAAATAAGTGACATTTGACCTTTTTAGAGAGATTTAGAAGAAAAAAAACCACTTCTGGGGTCATTTGGGTGGATTTTCCATATCTCTGGCCCCCCTCGGTCGATTTTGATGATTGACATCTCTTTTTAACCGTTAGAGCCAATAGAATCGAGGGGAAGTCCCTAAAATCCATCTAAACATTACCATTGGTGAATGCATGCCAACACGCCTAAAACCGGAAGCTGGGTTGTATTCCTCACACACTCTATATGAAAACAACAACAAATCTCAGTTTTTGACAAAAATGGAATGATGGATTATCAGTAATCATTTCAAAGTGACACAGACATATTGGATTAACATTCAGCAGGGTTTTTATCGTTGTAATGCCATTGAACACAACTTTTGATCAGAAACAGCAAAAGGTAAGACTTATTTTCCGTTTTGGTCCCGTGAAGCTAGGTCGTGTGATGACTGGGTTTGCTTCCCCTGCCGTGAGTTTTGATCGCTCAGTGATGATAGTTTTCCCCTATAATCTGTGGAATGTCAGCTTGCTAATCGATATCTTGTTTGTGCAGATCCGATAAGTAATAAAGTATTTCTACCGTGAGTTCTGTGCTAAGTAAGTTAGCATTTCTTCGCTCATGGCTAATTCCGAGGCTTGGTATTACCCTTGTGTTTCGTTTAGCTAAAAATTGTTCATATCGTCAGTTAGCTGAGTTTCTTCCCGTTAAGTGGGTGTTAAAGCAAACAGATATTGTTCTAAACTGTATTAAAGTAAACAGATATTATCTTGAACTGTATTGAAGTGAACATGTATTATTTGGGACTGTTTTAAAGTAATCCTATATATATAAACCTTCTCACATACACTCACTGACCCAGATATCAGCACACACACACACACATACACTTCCCCCCCACCAGCACATGCACATGTTCTTATTCAAGGTTCTTCCTGGGGCCAGTATAATCTCAAGCACCAATATATCTGTGTACAATGTTTGATACCAATATCTGTGTACAATGTTTGATTGTTTGGGAAAGAATAGTTTGTGTGAAATCTTCCTTGAGAAATTAAAGGAGTGAAGTTAGGTGGAAGATAAAAAGTGATTCTGACCTTGACTAGTTCCGAGGCTCTCACGCTTCACTTAGGAGTAAAATGGGACGGAAGAGCCGACCCACATCTCCGCCCCAAATATGTCCATATATACTGTTGTTTATTCATGCAAAATGCCCCCTGTTTCTGACTGGCTGGTCCCGATACCTGTATCGCACGGCAGTAGAGCGGGGAGCCCGGAGTGCTCTGTTACAGGGCACTCTGTATTTCGTATTGTGTTTTTTACCATTAAAATCAGATTATTGTTATAACTTTTATGCCGGTGTTTCGAACTCCTTCTCTTATTAAATCTGACCAGGCTCATCTAACGGACGGCGCGGAGCAGAGGTGGGCTTTAAGCCACCACTACTGTGTTTGTTCCAACAGTATGAATCATTAATAGGTTGTTAAATGTTAAGAAGCCCTGAGACACAGTTTCGTGTTAACAGGTTAAGCATGGGTAAATATGTGCTGGCATTTTAGTGGTTGAAGTTGGACTTGAAGAATAACCTTTTGAAAAATGTTATATATTTAATGGCGTTTAATTTAAGATTTTCTTTGTTATTAATAAACAGAAGAAAACTACAAATGATGCATTAAAACGACATGGATAGAAAGAATGAATGGAAACTGTGAGGTCGCTTTTCATATCTACACACGAAGCAGATGAATGATTTGTTTTCCCAACGTTACAGGCCACTAAATCACTATGTGATAATTATATGATTTTCTTTTTTGGGACGTATTTGCTTCAAATGGATGACTTATAATAGCTGTCTGCTGCCACACACAGGACATAATGAACAGCAGGGCCACTTCAGCCAAAGTTTTGAAGTCAGGGAACATTTTTCCCAGGGGACGGATCAGAGAAGTCTCTGAACGTGTGATTTCATTTCCCCATCTGCAAGCATTCTCTTCTTGCGAGGAAATCCTGCTGCATGCTCTCTTCCTGCAGAAGGAATACTTTTTCCGTAAAGGACAGACCCTTGCAGATTTTGGAAGTTGGCCCACTTACAAAGAAATGAACAGTCTATAATTGTAATGGTATGATTATTTTAACAGTGAGAGTAAGAATATCAAAAAGAAAATTGACATACAAAAGATACGAATGTATTTGCATTTAACTGTGGGAAATAATTATTTGATCCCCTTGCACTTCATGTGTTAGTACTTGGTGGTGAAACCCTAGTTGGACCGCACATACTGTAGGTCAGATGCTTCTTGTAGTTGGTCTCCAGGTTTGTGAACATCTCAGGAAGGATTTTGGTCCACTCCTCTCTGAAGTTCCTCTCAAAATCCTTCAGGTGTTGAGGCTGATGCTTGGCATCTTGAAGCTTCAGCTCCCTCCACAGATGTTCTATGGGATTAATGTCCGGAGCCTGGCTAGGCCACTCCATCACCTAAATGTGCTTCTTCTCCTGTGTTGCCTTGGCCGCAGGGCTCTCGACTAACTTTTTTCACCATCCTCCCGGAACCGTCCCGAAATACAATCTAAACCGTCCCGAAATTAATGTGGACCGTCCCGAATTTAAAATGTTAGTTTTTCTACATTATCATTAGTTAAAATCATTCAAAGTGACCTTTAACATAAATAAAACATCATACAAATCATTAGATGATAATTCATCAACCTTTTTATTTGAGTAAATCAGTAATCACATAAACAAAGGCCAAATATATTTAAACAAACGAGAAAATTACTCTAATATTGAATCCAATCAAGTCCCATCCAATTAACAAAACAAATCCAACACTCTGTCCTGAAGACAGAACCCAGAGTAACCACTAACCAGGATGACAGTCTGTAACACAGTCAGGAGACCTTTACAAACTACCCCACCCTCACGCACACAGACGGGAGAGAGAGATCTCGTCTGGATTGGAAAGCTCGAAAATACATCATAGACGCATGTTATAGTCTGTCTTATTGCATATTAGAAACGGAGTTGGCGAAAGTAAAACTGCGATATAATGTGTATGTAGCAATAATACATATGACATATATTTTTTAAATGTCTCCAGTACCGATAAAAAGTCCGATAACGTCGGAGCTTAACGTTACCACTGTCTTTAATAATTCCGGCCCGGGGCCCGTTTAATACCGGGGCTCGGTACCCATCCCTACATGGGGAGAGGCACAGCATATTGCTAAGGACTAAATACGATGGAGGGTTCTCTTCTCAGCCTTATACCATAGGGGATGAAGAGGAGTAAGTAAATAAAGAGGCCGGCGCTCCAGGGTCTGGTTCTGCTGTGCGTTTTTGTGATGTAACGGTAAAACATTTCAGAATTCCTCCACGGGATGCCATTGTACATCACTCAACCCGCGAAATACACACACTCAGTAGTACATAGCTAGACCCGCGAATTTGCGGGCCAGGAATTCGCGGGCACAGCCAGCTGGGCGGCTGGCTAACAGCCAGTGGCACAGCTGTAGCTACGTGTGTGTATTTCGCGGGTTGCTAAATGTTTTGTGCGTGTGTGTTTATGTTAACAAGGAGGTTTAATAACTGTGTGCTACACAAAAAGTGCAGTCGGTTTCATTTTAATCGCCGTTTGTAGTAGAGGGTATTAGCAGGGTATTTTTATTTTAACTCTCGTCCCAAATTCGTCCCAAAATAATTTTGTATCCTCCCCGACACTATTTTTTCCGGCCCCGGGACCACGGGACGTCCTTAAGCTCGAGCCCTGCTTGGCCGTATGTTCAGGTTTATTGTCCTGCTGAAAGACCCGTCCATGACCGATGTTCAGAGTCCTGGCTGAGGGAAGGAGGCTATCGGCCAAGATTTTGCGGTACATGGCCCCGTCCATTCTCTCCTCGATGCAGGGAAGTCGTCCTGCCCCCTTAGCAGAGAAACACCCCAGAGCATAATGTTTGTCAGCATCTCTCTTCCTCCAAACATGGCGTGTCAACTTGATGCCAAAGATCTCGATTTTGGTCTCATCTGACCACATTATCTTCTCCCAATCCTTCTCTGAATCATTCAGATGTCCATTGGTATATTTCAGACGGGCTTTTCATGTGCATTCTTGAGCAGGGGATCTTGCGGGCGCTGCAGGATTTGATCCATTATGTGTAGTGTGTTACCAATAGTTTTCTTGGTGTCTGTGGTCCCAGCTGCCTTGAGATCAACAAGTTGCTCCCGTCTAGTTCTTGGCTGATACCTCACCTTTCCCATGATCACTGGGCGAGATCTTGTGTGGAGCCCCAGACCGGGGCGATTGATGCTCATTTTCTGTTTCTTCCATTTCCAAATAATCGCAGCAACAGTTGTCTCCTTCTCCCCAAGCTGCTTTCTGATGGCTTTTGCAGATTATTATCATCTGATATTTGGGAAGTGTGTTACATTTGAAATGGCAGAAAGTCTTGTTGCAACTTCCAGATATTAAAAGAGGCCCCTTGAGTTTCTCTGGAAATTATCAATAGTAGCAGTTAAGTGAATACTGTTTAAACAATACCTGTGTTTGTGTTTTGTATTGGTTTCTCTGTTTTATCCTTTCATAAATGTGAGGACTAAAACTTGCTCAAACATTCTGGGGTGCTTGGAGTAAACAGGTTTTATTGCCCTGTGTGGGAGGTATAGATGGCAGGGTGAGAGTTGGATGAGAGTTCCTTCTGCTTAAGATCTCCAGTATGTCATGTTTCAGGGAAGTCAACATATCTTGAATAGTATATGTGTGTGTTTGATTACTTTGTATTCATATGAGAGTATTAATATGTATTATCTTTGTGAACAAAGGGATACAGCTCAGGCCTCTGGAATGTGCAGGAAAGTGTGTGTGTGAAAGTCTATGCAGGAAAGTGAAATAACGGACGCCAGATACATTTTATTACCATCTCAGAGACACTTGTTTAATATCCTGGCTGTCTCGCGCTGATTCGCTAAGAAAAGTCATCTTTTACATCTTCCAATGAGATAGACTGACTCGGCTCCTCCGGTGATTTTTGGGTATAAAAGCTGGGTTTGAATTTAGTTCATTCTCTTTTTCCTCCTGCCGTCAAGATGAAAGGTTCTCCCGGCATTTGGACCAGAGCAGGGGGTGGGCCTACCCCTTTGGAGAAGTGTATTTGTATTCTTACCGTTTATCATTAAAGCAGATTCTTGTTTAACCCCTATCCTGGTTGTTTTGGGTTTCCCTTCTTTTAAAGCAAACTCATATATGATCGGCGCGGAGCAGAGATATCTGCCACAACACTTTGTAGCCAATCCCAGCCTTGTGCAGGTCGACAATGATGTCCCCGATGCTCTTTAGTCTTGCCCATGGTGGAGAGGTTGGAATCTGATTGATTGATTCTGTGGACTGGTGTCTTTTATACAGGTAACAAGTTGATACGAGGGGTACTTTCCTAAAGGAAATGGACTTATGTAACCGGTCTGTGGGAGCCAGAATTGTTGTTTGTTGCAAGGGGATCAAATACTTATTTCCCACAATTAAATGCAAATCTATCTTTTATATAATATACATTTCTGGATTGTCTTTTTGATATTCTGTCTCTCACTGTTAAAATAAACCTACCATTAGAATTATAGACTGTTCATTTCTTTGTAAGTGGGTAAACTTACAAAATCGGCATGGGATGAAATAATTATTTCCTCCACTGTAGCTTCAAAGCCTTTAGTCTTCACCCTTTGAGAATGACTTGAAGCTATATGAAAGATCGCCCTCCGTGTTCTAATCTGTCAAAATGAAGGATGGCCTTCAGAGTCTTTTGGACATTGTCAAAGTAAATAACGTAAAATCCCAATTGTTTATGCATTAGAATCCAGTGGTGGAATGATCTAAGTACACTTACTAAAGTACTGTACTTAAGTACTATTTGACATACTTGCACTTTACTTAATCTTGATTTATTACTACATTACATATTGGATGCAAATAGTGTACTTTTTACTCTACCACATTTATTAAACACTCGTACTTTTTACATATAAAAACAAATGATACATTTTAAAATGCAATGCTGTAATACAAATATACCTATTTTACACAGTAAACACAAATGTTAGTAAATTGAAAACCAAAACGATTATATGCTCCTACATTATTATCAATCAATCAATGTTAATTTATATAGCCCAATATCACAAATGTAACATTTGTCTCAGTGGACTTTACAGTTTGTACAGAATATCAATACGACACCTTCTGTCCTTGTTTTGTATACTTGCAGGAACAAAAACTGATCAGTTCCTTAACATCACATTTTAAAATGAAAAGAGGTTTGCATAAAAAGGAAAGGTCACTTTATTTATTTTCTTTGTCTGAGAGATGCTGATTTGAAACCATGGTCACAAAAAGTTATGACAGTTCCTGTTTCTGCCATAGAGAGCGGAGTTCGACCCGAAGCTCTTTTTATTTATTTTACATGGCTTGGTACTAGTACTGAATACTATTTTCTGTTACAATTGATCAATTTTGAAATTCAGCGGCCTGCTCTTTTTCAATAGCGGGTTGATATTTATATCCTATAGCAGTATTATTATTATTATTTTATTTTTGTACATGTTTTCTGATATGCTACTTCAGTACACTTCAGGAATCGGGCAAAAATAAAACTGTGGGACCACTACAGATACATTTCTGAAGAACACTTCAGACATCAGCCGGGAAATGAATAGTGTTGCAGTAGCAAAGGTACACTGCAAGTAAAAGGCTAGTAAAAAAGGAGTTTTGCGTATTAGGAAAATGCCAAGCTCATAATAAGAAATGTATTATTATTATTTTCTTAAGTTAGTGAAAATAGATATCTATTGTGAAAGATGTTTGTTTGAGTCGGATAAGCCACGGTACACATGTGTACGATCAGTATGGATCCACCTCCGCCTTTTTATGAGCCAGCAGATTGATGATGTGTTTTTATTAGGGATGCTCCGATCAGGGTTTTTGGGGCCGATCACCGGAATCAGAATCGGCCGATGATCGCCAATCCGATCACAGGGTGGTCGGTGGCTATGGGGATCTTCCATTTAAAGTGTTGTATTGTGAATTGTGTAGCAGAGTTTCTGTTAATCGGTAATTACCGGACTATGACCGGTAATATATGCTGATGTTTAAAACTCAGTTAATGGGGCTCATTTTTATATTGCTTCAGTTTATAATCGTAACAGATCGAAAAGTTCAGATTCATTTTTCAATAAATGATGCGCTACCACAAACAACTACACTGGCTCCCCGTGGAACTGAGGATCAAATTCAAGGTCTCCGTCCTCACTCACCAGTGTATCCATGGAACTGCCCCTCCCTACCTCAAGGAACTCCTCACCCCTCATACTTCCTTGCGGACCTCCCGCTCCAGCAAATCCAACCTTCTCAAACCCCCCAGGACCAAGCTCCGTACTATGGGAGACCGGGCCTTCTGCTCGGCTGCTCCCAGTCTGTGGAATGCTCTCCCCGACCACATGAGAGCACCACAGAACGTGGAGGCTTTTAAAAAGGCCTCAAAAACCATCTTTTCAGTAGAGCCTTTGCCTAGACCTTTTATTTATTACTACCCTTTTATCTATTGTTTGTTTTTACTGTTTTTTTTACTATTCATTCGACTTTGTTGTGTGCAGTTTTTATATTGTTCCATGCTCACTGCTTGGAGCACTTCGAGATTTGACTTCAAATATGCAGTGCGTTACAAATGAAACCCATTATTATTATAATATGAATCCATCCAACAGTCCTGATGGATACCCTAAACGTACAGTGGGCTTGTGATGATGATGATGATGATGATGATGATGTGGGCTATATCCTGGGGTATGAATACATTTTAAATATTTAGTGAGTGTAAAAACACAGGTGCTACAAACAGCTCAATACAATAAATCCACTTGACATCCTGTGTAGATTAAACTTTAATGGCCGTGAGTGAAAGGGAGAGAGATTTGGTGGCTCTGTCTGTGTGTGTGTGTGTGTGTGTGTGTGTGTGTGTGTGTGTGTGTATATATGTGCAGGGCCGCCCCTGGCCAACTTGGGGCCCCAAGCGACATTGTGAGATGAGGCCCCTCCCCCCCCAAACGACAGGAGTAAAATAAACAATTATTTGGAAACAAAGTACTTTGCAAATATAATTCCTGTTTATTATTATTATCAACACAGTTACTTTTTTATACAGTGAGGTAAATGGTAAATGTGCATGTATGTCGTTCAGTATGCGTTTACAGGTGAATACTTCTGCATTTCCTGCCAAATACCAGCCTCAAAAAGATTAAAATATAATTAATGCAAATAAACTACTTCTACTAATAATCATAATCATAATCAATTCAATAATATAAATACTATATTATTTTATTATAATATAGTTGTAATATAGTCAAGACAAAACATGCTTATGACATGCTCAAAAACTGATATTTCTTAAATCTGTATTTAAATGTAGTTCCCTCTGTCAGCAATGTATCAACAACTACACACACATTTATATCAGTATTTCTCTGTGACATGATGATGACTGTTAGGAGTTAACCTCTTAAGCCCTGAGCCTGTTTTTCAGGTTTCAGGCTCGAAAATGCCACTAACACAACAAAGACTATATCTTCACTTCTAAAAGGGGTAAATTAATCATCTTTTCTCTCAAAGCAAGGTTACATCTTTGGGTTGGATGTAGAAGTGTCAGAATCAATATAGATGTTTTTATTTTAAAGTAAATTCAGATGGAACATAGTAAAAACATGTAAATTCTAATGTCCGCCTAAAAAAGAAACATTACTTATAGTAAAAACCACCCTTGAATGATGGGTTAGTAGACTAAAAGCTTTAGGAATCCAAACTATAACATATAATAAGTACCCTGTATCAAGATTGATGCAAAACAAGTTAAATTTGACCTTTTTAGAGAGGTTTAGAAAAATAAAGTCCAGGCGGACTCACCTCTGGGTAATTTGGGAACCATCAGTTCCATTTGAACTTTTTCACTGTAAAAATCATTTTATTACTTTGAATTATCACTATAGGTATTCATTCCATCCAAATACAACTGTTGTGAAGAAAAAAAAATATATATATATATATATAAAAACATACTCTGTTATCCTGCAAGGCAAAGCAAGTTTATTTATATAGCACTTATAGGCCCCACGGACCGAAATCGCGTCATTTGCAGGAAACAACGTCTAAGGAACCTTACTATTTAATAAACTATGAATATTTTATATCCATATAACGGGAAAAAAAAGGTGCTTTACAAAAATGAAAGACATTCAGACAAAGGCATTTAAAAACAGTAAAAGATAATAAAAGAAACATTAAGAGAAAAACAAAAAATGAAAGACATTAAGAAAATGGCATTTAAAATCAGTCATTAAAAAGAAAAGCTAATAAAATAAACATTAAAAGATAAAAGTTACAGTGCAGTCTAAGATATGAATAGTTCAATTCTTTAGGTTCTTGATTTTTAATTTACTCAAAGAATCTCCCTTTGGAATTCCGAACATTTCCGTCCAGATTTATAATTTTGACAGACTGTTTTCACCATGTTTTGCTCGCATGACATCCACAATCGGACCCTCAGGAGGGTGTACTAGCCCCCTACTCTGCTTTGCGTTCCATAACAAAGTCTTTAAGTGTTACCTGAACACCCCGTGTTACCAAAACACTATTTTTCACCCGTCGGTGATGTGATATTTGTTCCTCAGTACAAATCACACAAAGACTGATCGTAAACCCTGGCTACGACGGATATCCCAAATATCCTACTTTCGAGTCAACACACCACAAGTGAAAGTCTTTAGCTTTTACGTGTCTTAAAAACTGTGGTTGCCAACAAGTTGCTAAATATGAGTGCTAAAGTCATTACGCCTAACATTAGCCACCTTCAGCTTAGCGGTGGCAACGTGAAGTCATGTGACAGTCACTATTATAAAAGTGGTGTTCATATATGGATATTATCCTGCTGAACAAAACATAAAAGTATCATAAACGTTTGCCACATATCTTATTAACTGAAATGTTCCAAAATCATTTGTAAAAATTCAGATTGGTTTTAGTTGAGGGAGCCCTTGCGTTGTTAACTTCGGGCTGGCTTACAGAAATACGTCACCACTGCCACACTCTTATTGTAATGAGGATTCTGATTAACCAATTTTAGACATGATTGAAAATGACATATAGCTAATTCTGTTGAATAAATTATAGCTCTACATGATCTGCTAAATGAATAATTTAGTGTCATTACACAACACGTTGATATAGGCTCATGATTTAAAATGTTATCTAATGAGAGTAGTGTTCATATTATGATTCAAATAGCTGTAGGGATGTTGGTATGGTGTTAATGTGAAGTATAAACGTATATTGGTTTATTTAACGTGCCTTCATAATGACGCATATTTATATCAATATGTTCAAAAGATTTTTAAATGTATTTAAAAGAGCAATGCAACAACCTGTATTTTTCACACGACTTCTCCAAACAATTTTTCTGAAATGATCAATTATAGTATAATTTGATTGAACTGTCGGCTATTCAATATTTTCTCACACAAAGCCTAAATCCCACTGGTTGACTGAAGGTTTTTAGAAAAGAAAGCTGTAATTGGCTACACAGGACTGTTTTTAAATGTACTGGCATCACATCGGTTTCAAGACTTGTCACTAGTAGCCCAAAATATCAATTTTCTGTTGATGCTATAGGAATATTTAGAAGCTCTCTAAAGTCAGTTGGATTTTTCTTTTGAAAACCATGAATTTGGCTTTCCAGCTAAAACTTCCCAAACAAAGTGGTGTTCTGTCCGACTGACTGGCCAGGCAATCCAATACAACCATCCTTAAATCCGTAGAAACAACATTGAAAAATACACACGCTGATTATATGTTATTATATAAACATATTTTTTAAGGACTTCATTCCTTTTTAACAAGGTTTGTGCTCTTCCAGGAGGGGTCACTGTCAACACTGATTGTGCCGGAATCGTTCGGGAAATATTAAAGGTAGGCTAGGTAAGAATGGAGAAACCAGTTCGAGTAAGCTAGTATTTGAAAGTACACAACCGAAAAAAATCTGCCTCTTCCTTCAGACTTCCTTACAGAGCCCCTCCTCCAACACACACGAACGTGCACATGACCAATGAGGGCATGAGATAAGTTTGTGCACAGATGGAAGGCTGACAGGCAGGTAGGCCATCCAATTATCTGCCTTGCACGAAGTGCGAGGAACCTATTGTTATTGGAGGAATTATTATTATTATTATTAGTCGCCATCTTTCCTGCTTTTGAGACCTTTAGGAGGCTCAAAAAGTTGTATAATTTTGCACGGACGCCAGCAATCTGTTAGTACTAATCTGTGACCGCAGTTTTAATTGGAATTGATTTTTACAGCGCCACGGATTCCACAGATGAAATATTTGTATATATTTATTGTCAAAGCATTTAATGTATTCATTGCTTTCGGGATGTTAAGAGCATTCCATGGAATATAACAAAAAGTGTTTCTGAAGTGAATTACCTACCCCACCTTTAAGACTAGGGCTCAAACTTAGGCACTGTAGGAGTCAGAGTGTCTAAAACCCACCTCGGCTCCGCGTGTCGTTTGGTGAGCTAGGTAAAATCATAAAAAAAAGAAGGAATTCAAATACACCAGGATACAAGTTAAACAATATTCTGTTTTAATGACAAAAAGGTAATAATACAATACACAGAAGTACTCCTGCTCTTTTCTCCTCTCGGAGACCTTACTATCTGGACCGCCTGAAGAAAAAAGAGAACGGACTAAGGACACAACAGGCTTATATGCAAGAACAACGGGGAGGAGTTGTATGGGATGCCCCTCCCATAGAGCCCATTCATTGGGAGATATAAAAACGATAGTCTGTCACAGCGAGCCAGCCGAGATGAACCTAAAATAAGAGTCTTCTTCAGTTTGAGGTATTTTTGTCATAGACTTCCTTCTCTCCGGCCCCCTCCCCCCTCAGTTAAATACACACACAGTTTCACATACTTTTGGTATCTTAAAGATATGTTTACGACATAGCTGTTTATAGTTGGCCAATACAAGTAATACATATCAGTTACTTTAATATCACACACATGTATTGTTCCAGATTCTTGACATGCTGTGTTTAACTAAGAATGTCTCCTCTTCCCCCTCTCTAGTCTCCTGTCATGCAAACCTGCTCCTCCTTCACACAGAGGAATTAAGCACATTTAAGCCAACTACTTCACAATGTTGTGGCAATTTAGTACTCACAACATGAAAGAATAAAACAGAAATAAATCAATAAAACACAAACACAGGTATCTAGTAATTATACAGTATATATATATAGCCACTGCAATGGACACACACACACACATTTTACCCTCCAGCATTCCAGAGGCTTGAGGTGTGTGCAAATAAGGATATCTCATATATATAGCCACTACAATGAACCCACACATTCCACCATGCAGCATTCCAGAGGCCTGTACTGTGTCCAAACAAGGACACCCCATCTCCTAATAGAAAGGTTTCACTTCTCATATTTCCAGCTTCTTGTTACACAGACTGCCATTATTGATACAAAGTAATTAAACACACATATATTTAAGCAAACTCATGTCTGGACACTAGGAACACAGGTTACTTCAATAATCAATAATCCCCCTTTTGATCTCATCTCAAGAGATCAACTTACACAAGGCATTCGAAACATAACCACTGTCATTCTCTTCCACTGTGTCCGTCCCCCAACATTATATAAATCCATCAGAAGCTGGGATTTAGAGCACTTTAAACATTTGGGAACAGCCCATCATAACAATTTCTTACGACAGTGGAGAGAGAGAGACCAAAACATGTTAAAAAACTGCGTCCTTGTCTGCTGAGCCATCATACTCGTCCTCTCCCTCCGAGGCATAAGCCAACAGGGGCATTTGGTATGGAGGGGGAGTAGCAGCTTTTCCTTCAATGGTGGAACTGATTAGTCTGACACATAATGAGCGGATGCACGGCACACAACAACAACCACATGTTATTAAAATGGCCATAAAAGTAGCTACAGAAATAAAAAGAGACATTATTAAACCTTTCCATTGACCAAACAGATTAGCAAACCATTCTTCAAAGGGATTGTGTATCCCTGATTGTTCATGCATAGTTTTAGATAGGGTACGAAGGCCTTCTAAAGCCTTTGTGACGGAACCGTCCGGAGCCGTGTTGTTGGGAATAAACGTGCAGCACATATCCCCAAACATTGCGCAAACACCCCCTTTCTCCGCCAGAAGCATATCCAACGCCATCCTGTTTTGCACAGCCATAAGGGACGTTGGACCCAATTGTTCAGCCAGGCCTTCTACCGCGTCTCTAGTGAGATTGGCCAATCGGAGTATGTTGTAATGTATATAGTTGATCCTGTCTACATTTTTGATAGGGGTCACACGGAAGATGGCAGAGATAATTGGCATACTTTCAAACCCTGCAGCTATTTGGTCAACTAGTTTGTATTCGTTAGGGACCCCTCGTGGGATTCCTATGGAATCGATGTAGGTGGGAGAGTTGAGGGATAAATCAAACGTGTTTCTGGTGTCCCTTTTAGCCAGTACATGTCTTCTACGGCGGGTAATTAGGTTGGTGTTGAGGGAGGCTTTAGGGTCCGTGGGCATGAGTTTTTCGCCTAGTAACATTAGGGGTGCATGGAGGCGTACCTTAGCACACAATCCTACAGATAGTTCGGGGATACGGGTGAACAGGCGGTGGCCCCCACAATAATAGTATAGACCAGCCCTGGCCCAATGTCCTATACTAGTGCTAGACACGGTGTGGTTACACCAATCCGTAGAGACATTTCCTAGGTCAAAACGTGGAGATTTTTTGGACCATGGTGAAACATGTGTACCCACCGGCGCCTTTGCTAGGCGTACATGGGCCTGTCCTAGTATCATTGTCAATTGGAGGGAAAACATTGGCTAGGGTGGTGCAGTTAGGAGGACTAGCCATCTTGGTCAGTTGTAACATACAGTCGTAACCCCAGGTATCCGTGGGAAACAGGGGCGCAGGGTCAGTGACTAATAGCCGTAGCACAGGCTAGGCAATCCCCTGCCATTTGTTCTTGGGCTGTTCGGGCAACCCATTTTAACCATAGATTGTCATCTGTGTATCCTGTGGCCATTTGGATGACGTCTAGAGGTTGAAGTTGGCTATAATCCCCCGTACATTTATCCGTACATGTGATTTTAGACATTTATTTAACATTAGATGGTGCATGAGGAAGGTTTTGCTCTACCTTTGGTGTAACTTTAATTTCGAAGAGGCGAACCCTTTCCTGCATGTACCGCGAGGACATAAAGTCCAGCGTCGGAGAGCACGACATTCTTTAGCGTTATGAGTACCGGATTACAAAACCTGGTGGAGCACGGAACGCCTGGGTTTCTCCTAACCACGTTCATTCTATATTTGAGGGATCTAACAATTTCCGCCGATCGGTAAGATGGCATGTATCCCCAGTCATCAGGACCCAAATTTACTAGGACATTGGACCAGGACTCGCAGGAGCAACCGTAGGTGTATGTGACGGACACATAAGGGTCGCCTTTGGAATAGTATGTACTGCCTCTGTAAGTGTAAGGACCGCCTTTGACCTTATCTTTGATGCTTCTGTTACATACCGCAGGGGCTAAGCAGACGTATTTGGCTAGGTAGGAATAGGTCCTGTCGAGGTTTCTACAGGGGGCAATTCTGCACAGGTCGATTTGTACTATTCCATCACTACCTGCTTGGAAAGGGAAGGTTCGTTTAGGAGACATTGGGGTAACTACTACCTCATATTTGGCCCGTTTGACCCTAGGTACGGATTCATCTGGTGGGGGAGTGGAGTCTGGGTGGTCAATGGAATCACATAAGATGAAAATAATGGCAACAGTCACAGTTGAAAACAGGACTAAGCCTGTGAAACATTTCCAGTTCTCATACATAGTTATGCTGTTAGCTCCAATTCTTCTGGTATCAGTAAAACGTCTATGCTAACGTATGGTATTAAAACCCAAGTTATTAAGGGTGCTGTGGACCAATGGGTCATTCAACCTTGACTTTTTAAGGGTTACAATGTACATACAGTAGGGCGAACAAATAGACTATTATTCCTAATAGTAGTAGCAACCAACAGGTTATCAGGAAATTCAGGGCTCCTTCAGACATTTCCTATTCTTCTCTGAGCTGTTTTGCTCTCTGTGTCAGCATTACACGAGGTCATTAAGACGTAAAAAATCCCTTAAATATGGGTTTATAAAAGTCCCTCAAAAAATGGGTTAATAAACGAGGTGCTATGTGTAGCTTATAGCAACCTGATCAGAGGGAAGTAGGTTTCTCTGCTTCCCCGTGAAGCCCGGTATCTTTGTCCTCCAGCCCGCTGATGGCGGCTTCTGGGCCGTCTGCTGTAGGGATGACCTCGAGGTCCTTTCCCTCCGGTCCGCTGATGGCAGCTTCCGAGTCGACCTCCTTGACGAGAGCCAGATCCGTCCTGATGTCGTCTAGGGTCCTTCCAGGTAATTTCCCCGCCGCACACTGGCTCCAGTGGTACCAGTTGTCCCCCTTTCCTTCTAGGCGGACGGCATGGGATGTCCTCTGAGTCACTCTGTAGGGGCCGGAGAACCTGGGGTTGAGCAACTTGGGCCTGATGACCTTCAGCCAGACGAACTCTGCTGTGTTGGCCTCGTGTTTCTCGGGTCCCCCTTTGGCGTCAGCAACCTGAGTGGAAAAGCCTGACACCAATCCCTTAAGTTGCTGGAAATAAGGTTTCAAACTCATGACCTCTACTTCCTTTCCTACGCTCAGGGCTCCTGGGCCAGGGAACTGATGGCCTTGTGTCAGCTCAAATGGGGAGAAACCTGTCCCTCGGTTAATAGAGCTCCTGATTGACATAAGGGCCAGAGGCAAGGCGTCTAACCATTTCATGCCTGTCTCCTCACATGCTTTGCTGAGTTTCGGTTTGATGGTCTGGTTCATCCTTTCTACCTTTCCCTGAGATTGGGGGTGATAGACGGCTCCGAAACTGTGTCTTAGTCCTAAAGACTGTTCTACTGTGCGTAGGTCATGGTTCTTGAAATGGCTGCCATTGTCTGACCTCACTTTCCTAGGAAACCCATGTAGTGGAATGTAATGCGTGACTAAGAACTTGATCACTGATTCTGCATCTTCTCTCCTGCATGGCATAGCTTCTGGCCAACTTGTGTATGCATCTACTACAACTAGTAAGTACCTAAACCCTCTCACTTTGTCAATCATGTCAGTGTAGTCAATGATGATTTCTTCTCCTGCCATCTTAGGTAAAGGAAACTTTCCCTGGTGTGGTTTTACAGTGGCTCTGATGTTATGGATTAAGCAAATTACACATTCTTCCAGGTGATTAGCTATCATGTCAGGTAGATAGGGGTGCCACCAATGAGTGAGGTGTCTGTTCATCTGAGTTTTACCGCAATGTGTTGGCCCGTGTGCTTCTTTAAACATTGATCTTATCCATCCTGGGGGTATCACTGGTCTCCACTCTGGGGAGTACCATATCCCATCTTTGTTGGTAGCTCCTCTGTCTAACCATACTGTTTTATCTTGAGGAGACCCTGCTGCTTGAGCTTCTTTAAGATTATCATCTGTTACTGCGAGCAGTTAGTCAACAGATTTTGAAACAAGCATTTGAAACTGGGGTATATACCCTGCTTTGGCTTTAGCTGCTTTGTCTTCTGCATTGTTACCCCAAGACAAATAGTTGTCTGCCGTGCTGTGACCTTTACACTTAAGTAAAGCTAGCTTGTTGGGTAACATTACTGCTTCTGCAAGCCTTTTGATCTCTTTCTCGTGTTTGATGGGGGTATTAGTGGATGTTACAAATCCTGCTCGCATCCATTGGCACAATTCCACATGTATGACACCATGAACATATGCTGAGTCAGTATAGATGTTTACATCTTTTTCTTTTGATAGCTCTAATGCTGCAATGACTCCCATTACTTCTGCCAACTGTGCTGAGACTTTCCCCGTTACTTTTCCTGCTGCTCTTTCCTCAAACTGTCCCTCAGCTGTTTGACCCACCAGTGCGTAGGCCGCTTGGAGCCCGTTGGTGGGGTGTCTGAAACAACAGCCGTCTGTGAACAGGTTTTCTGCATGTGGCATAGGCTCGTCTCTGAGATCTATCCTTTGCTTCACATCCTGGATGATTCTTTCCTCACACCAATGAGTAGTAATACACATGCCCCTTTCGTCTCATTAGTATGCATAAAAAGTGACAGGTAACACGCCCCCGATTATGCAAATGACCTAAGTCCCGCCTCCCATTGTTCGAGATCCTTTGATGTGATTGGGTACAATCATGTTAATGAGCTAAGTCCCGCCTCCCTTTGTTCGAGATCCTTTGATGGGTGTTATAACAGGTAGGTGTGAAAAGCCCCCCTGTGTAGTGCCTTTGTTGTCTAATTCTTTGATGTATTGATTAAGGCAGTCTCTTTGAAGTTATGTTGTCTGGCCCCCGTACCCTCACACCCCTTTGTTGTCTAATTCTTTGATGTGTTGATTAAGGTAGTCTCTTTGAAGTTATGTTGTCTGTCCCCTCACACCCCTTGGTTGTCTAATTCTTTGATGTGTTGATTAAGGCAGTCTCTTTGAAGTTATGTTGTCTGGCCCCTGTCCACTCACACCCCTTGTAGTCTAAGCCTTTGATGTGAGTTGTTATAACAGGTAGGTGTGAAAAGCCCCCCCCCCCTGTGTAGGGCATTTGTTGTCTAATTCTTTGATGTGTTGATTAAGGCAGTCTCTTTGAAGTTATGCTGTCTGGTCCCTGTCCCCTCAGGGTTGTCTAATCTAATTAGCCTTTGATGTTTTGCCCTTTGATGTGAGGTGTTATAACAGGCAGGTGTGATTTCACACTGGTGTGTTATAAGCCTTTGATGTTAATCTCTTTGAAATTATGCGTGAGACTGTCTAGCCCCCTCCCAGCCCAGGCCTCTCCCCCCTTTTCTCCACCCCCTTCCTTTTGGCTATGAGGCCGGAAGATAGTGGGGGGTGGAATTAGGTGAAAATAGAAATCCATGCAGACTAATTAAAAAGACAGTAATTTCCACTTACCAAGTCACCTTGCAAAAAAGAAAAATGGCCAACTTACCGCCATCCGTCCGGGGCACCAGTCAAGAAACGAATGCCACCGCTGTGCGGGAGTCAGACGCCTACAGCCAGCGATCTGTGCACAAACTTATCTCGTGCCCTCTTTTGGTCATGTGAGCGCGTTCATGTGTGCTGGAGGAGGGGCTCTGTGAGGAAGTGGCAGATTTTCCCCCCGGTTGTGTACTTTTAAAAATACGTAAAGAGGGAAACAATAAAACAATTAAAAAAAACATGATCTTTGTCTTTTTTTATAATTACTTTACACAACTATAAGGAAGCCCAATATGAAGTTATGTGAGGGGGTAATAATAGAATTTTGCTGTAACCATAAAAGAGAAGTTTTCTTTTAAAATGTGTTTCTGCTCCATTCACTCCAGGGCCGGCTCCAGTGGGGCTGATCAGAACAAAGAAAAAGCTGTAAACACTTAAAATACTTAATCAACAGTCTGAGGGTAAATTAAATTAGTCATTTACAAAACACACAAGGCTTTTATGTCTACTGAAGATCAATGCAGGCGCAGAGTCTCACTCTGTGGGGGGGGCAAAAGACTCTCACTTTTTAACAGAGGGCTCAGCCTCCCCCTCAACATAACAAGTCCCGCCTTCCTCACCAGATCATTTAAAAGTAAGGACCCCTCAAGGACATTCGTTGAACACTAACCATGGATCTGAGAAAAAACAACTCTCTCCCCGCGAGTTGCAGCCTGGAGCAAACCCCTGGAGGACCCCCGTCATATCCAACAATCTGGACACCCGAGCTCGACAGCGATATAGTTGGCATTGATATTACTGGCTGGGTGGATATGTATCAACCTCCATCTACTCCATCCGAGTCTCCAGGGGAATCAACAGCTTATCCCGCAGCAGCAGGCGCTGATTCGCCGTGCTTTCCTTGTGCTCCAGAGGGTGATACTGCAGAACGTGTTAGGACATCGTCATTCCTGTATACGGTAAAAGCTGTGGTGGTTCATCTGTTGGATAGGGTCCTGCATATGTACAGAAAGGAAAAATGTTACGGATGTCAAGTCGACCACCCCAGTCAAATGCAACACGAGTGTTTGTTTCCGACCGAAGAATACTATCTGGATCGTAACTATGATGAAGTGGTAAAGAGACTGTGGACCGTTCGTTTCATTCCAGCCATTCGGGACGCTCTACACCAGGGCCACCTTCATGTGTCTGAGAGGAGAGTCTTTTGAGCTACCGAGGCGATTCTGCACAATCTCAGAAACACCAGACTCTTTGAGGCTAAAATCGAGAAGCTTTACGTCCAGCTTATAGAGAACGACGAGACCCAAATGAAGAATATAAGAGCAGCTTGGGACTTTTGGCAGCAATAGGAAGAGTGTGACGTTGTTTATTTTTTATTTTACTTGAGCTAGTGTGTCCTGCCTAAAAATCATGTTTATTATTCTCTGCTTGGAGAAAATGTTTTTTTTTTATGTGTGACATATCAATAAAATGCGTTGTAAGAAAAACTGTTGTATTCATTACCTCATCGGGGTTGTAACAGGGAACACACTTTCAGTCACTTTTTGAGAGAATTAAGCATAAATCTGTCAAATGTTCAAAACAGCCTTCACTGAAATAGCCTCAAATTCACAAACTGCCATTAAGAGTCAAAATCCTAATTAAATCTACTAAAACAAAGTACTTCATTATATACTTTTTCAGCTTTTATACACAAAGTGTATCTTTCAGTAACTTTCTCAGAGAATTTAAACATAAATCTGTCAAATGTTCAAAACAGCCTTGTTTCACTGAAATAGCCTCAAAATGACAAACTGCCATTAAGAGTCAGATGCTTGACGAAATATACTAAAACAGAGTGCTTTTCATGGTAGTGATCAGCTTTTAAACACAAAAGTGTATCTTTCAGTAACTTTCTGAGAGAATTAAGCATAAAGCAGTCAAATGTTCAAAACAGCCTTCACTGAAATAGCCTCAAAATCACAAACTGCCATTAAGAGTCAGATTCTTAACGAAATCTACTGACACAAAGTACTTCATTATCTACTTTTCCAGCTTTTAAATACAAAAGTGTATCTTTCAGTAACTTTCTGAGAGAATTAAGCATAAACCTGTCAAATGTTCAAAACAGCCTTGTTTCACTGAAATAGCCTCAAAATCACAAACTGCCATTAAGAGTCAGATGCTTGACGAAATCTAATAAAACAGAGTACTTCATTATCTACTTTTCAGCTTTTAAAAAGAAAAGTGTATCTTTTCAGTAACTTTCTCAGAGAATTAAGCATAAATCTGTCAAATGTTCAAAACAGCCTTGTTTCACTGAAATAGCCTAAAAATCACAAACTGCCATTAAGAGTCAGATGCTTGACGGAATCTAATAAAACAGAATACTTCATGGTAGTGGTCAGCTTTTATACACAAAAGTGTATCTTTCGGTAACTTTTTGAGAGAATTTAAGCATAAATCTGTCAAATGTTCAAAACAGCCTTGTTTCACTGAAATAGCCTCAAAATCACAAACTGCCATTAAGAGTCAGAATCCTAACGAAATCTACTCAAACAGAGTACTTCATGGTAGTGGTCAGCTTTTAAACACAAAAGTGTATCTTTCAGTAACTTTCTGAGAGAATTTAAGCATAAATCTGTCAAATGTTCAAAACAGCCTTGTTTCACTGAAATAGCATCAAAATCACAAACTGGCTGAAACTATACAGTGAATTGGAGAAATTACAGCACAGAGTTTTCTACTACGACACAGATAGTATAGTCTATGTGACAAGACAGGGGCAGTCTCCAGTACTTTCATGGTAGTGGTCAGCTTTTTAAAAAAGAAAAGAGTATCTTTCGGTAACCTTTTGAGAGAATTAAGCATAAATATGTCAAATGTTCAAAACAGCCTTGTTTCACTGAAATAGCCTCAAAATCACAAACTGCCATTAAGAGTCAGATGCTTGATGAAATCTCCTGACACAGAGTACTTTCATGGTAGTGGTCAGCTTTTTAAACACAAAAGTGTATCTTTCGGTAACTTTCTGAGAGAATTAAGCATAAATCTGTCAAATGTTCAAAACAGCCTTCACTGAAATAGCCTCAAAATCACAAACTGCCATTAAGAGTCAGATTCTTAACGAAATCTACTGACACAAAGTACTTCATTATCTACTTTTCAGCTTTTAAAAAAGAAAAGTCTATCTTTCGGTAACTTTTTGAGAGAATTAAGCATAATTTTGTCAAATGGTCAAAACAGCCTTCACTGAAATAGCCTCAAAGTCACAAACTGCCATTAAGAGTCAGATGCTTTACGAAATCTAATAAAACAGAGTACTCTCATGGTAGTGGCCAGCTTTTAAAAAGAAAAGTGTATCTTTCGGTAACTTTTTGAGAGAATTAAGCATAAATCTGTCAAATGTTCAAAACAGCCTTGTTTCACTGAAATAGCCTCAAAATGACAAACTGCCATTAAGAGTCAGATGCTTGACGAAATCTAATAAAACAGAGTACTTTCATGGTAGTGGTCAGCTTTTTAAAAAAAAAGAAAAGTTTATCTTTCGGTAACTTTTTGAGAGAATTAAGCATAAATCTGTCAAATGTTCAAAACAGCCTTGTTTTCACTGAAATAGCGTCAAAATCACAAACTGGCTGAAACTTTACAGTGAATTGGAGAAATTACAGCACAGAGTTTTCTACTACGACAAAGTTATGCTTACCAGACCAAAAATCAAAAAAGGCTGTGATGCGTTTTGTGTAACCCCTTTCACACGCATCACAACCTTTTTTGATTTTTGGTCTGGTAAGCATAACTTTTAGGGATCCCCCAGATAAACCTCCATGGGCAGTGGAGTCTCCCCCCTGTCTTGTCACATAGATTATACTATCTGTGTCGTAGTAGAAAACTCTGTGCTGTAATTTTTCCAATTCACTGTAAAGTTTCAGCCAGTTTGTGATTTTGACGCTATTTCAGTGAAACAAGGCTGTTTTGAACATTTGACAGATTTATGCTTAAATTCTCTGAGAAAGTTACTGAAAGATACACTTTTCTTTTTAAAAGCTGAAAAGTAGATAATGAAGTATTCTGTGTAGATTTCGTTAAGAATCTGACTCCTAATGGCAGTTTGTGATTTTGAGGCTTGAAACAAGGCTGTTTTGAACATTTGACAGATTTATGCTTAAATTCTCTGAGAAAGTTACTGAAAGATACACTTTTCTTTTTAAAAGCTGAAAAGTAGATAATGAAGTACTCTGTGTAGATTTAGTTAATAATCTGACTCTTAATGGCAGTTTGTGATTTTGAGGCTTGAAACAAGGCTGTTTTGAACATTTGACAGATTTATGCTTAATTCTCTCAGAAAGTTACTGAAAGATACACTTTTGTATTTAAAAGCTGACCACTACCATGAAGTACTCGGAGTAGATTTCGTTAAGAATCTGACTCTTAATGGCAGTTTGTGATTTTGAGGTTATTTCAGTGAAACAAGGCTGTTTTGAACATTGGACAGATTTATGCTTAAATTCTCTGAGAAAGTTACTGAAAGATACACTTTTGTGTATAAAAGCTGAAAAGTAGATAATGAAGTACTCTGTGTCAGTAGATTTCGTTAGGATTCTGACTCTTAATGGCAGTTTGTGATTTTGAGGCTATTTCAGTGAAACAAGGCTGTTTTGAACATTTGATAGATTTATGCTTAATTCTCTCAGAAAGTTACTGAAAGATACACTTTTGTATTTAAAAGCTGACCACTACCATGAAGTACTCGGAGTAGATTTCGTTAAGAATCTGACTCTTAATGGCAGTTTGTGATTTTGAGGTTATTTCAGTGAAACAAGGCTGTTTTGAACATTTGACAGATTTATGTTTTAATTCTCTCAAAAAGTTACTGAAAGATACACTTTTGTATTTAAAAGCTGGAAAAGTAGATAATGAAGTACTTTGTGTCAGTAGATTTCGTTAAGAATCTGACTCTTAATGGCAGTTTGTGATTTTGAGGCTATTTCAGTGAAGGCTGTTTTGAACATTTGACTGCTTTATGCTTAATTCTCTCAAAAAGTGACTGAAAGTGTGTTCCCTGTTACAACCCCGATGAGGTAATGAATACAACAGTTTTTCTTACAACGCATTTTATTGATATGTCACACATAAAAAAAAAAACATTTTCTCCAAGCAGAGAATAATAAACATGATTTTTAGGCAGGACACACTAGCTCAAGTAAAATAAAAAATAAAAAACGTCACACTCTTCCTATTGCTGCCAAAAGTCCCAAGCTGCTCTTATATGCTTCAGTTGGGTCTCGTCCTTACTTTTAAATGATCTGGTGAGGAAGGCGGGACTTGTTATGTTGAGGGGGAGGCTGAGCCCTCTGTTAAAAAGTGAGAGTCTTTTGCCCCCCCCACAGAGTGAGACTCTGCGCCTGCATTGATCTTCAGTAGACATAAAAGCCTTGTGTGTTTTGTAAATGACTAATTTAATTTACCCTCAGACTGTTGATTAAGTATTTTAAGTGTTTACAGCTTTTTCTTTGTTCTGATCAGCCCCACTGGAGCCGGCCCTGGAGTGAATGGAGCAGAAACACATTTTAAAAGAAAATTTCTCTTTTATGGATACAGCAAAATTCTATTATTACCCCCTCACATAACTTCATATTGGGCTTCCTTATAGTTGTGTAAAGTATTTATAAAAAAAGACAAAGATCATGTTTTTTTTAAATTGTTTTATTGTTTCCCTCTTTACGTATTTTTTAAAGTACACAACCGGGGGGAAAATCTGCCACTTCCTCACAGAGCCCCTCCTCCAGCACACATGAACGCGCTCACATGACCAAAAGAGGGCACGAGATAAGTTTGTGCACAGATCTCTGGCTGTAGGCGTCTGACTCCCGCACAGCGGCGGCATTCGTTTCTTGACTGGCGCCCCGGACGGATGGCGGTAAGTTGTCACAGGCGTCTCTTGGCCATTTTTCTTTTTTGCAAGGTGACTTGGTAAGTGGAAATTACTGTCTTTTTAATTAGTCTGCATGGATTTCTATTTTCACCTAATTCCACCCCCCACTATCTGCCGGCCTCATAGCCAAAATGAAGGGGGTGGAGAAAAGGGGGGAGAGGCCTGGGCTGGGAGGGGGCTAGACAGTCTCACGCATAACTTCAAAGAGACACCTAGATTAACATCAAAGGCTTATAACACACTAGTGTGAAATCACACCTGCCTGTTATAACACCTCACATCAAAGGGCAAAACATCAAAGGCTAATTAGATTAGACAACCCTGAGGGGACAGGGACCAGACAGCATAACTTCAAAGAGACTGCCTTAATCAACACATCAAAGAATTAGACAACAAAGGCCCTACACAAGGGGGGGGGGGGCTTTTCACACCTACCTGTTATAACAACTCACATCAAAGGCTTAGACTACAAGGGGTGTGAGGGGACAGGGGCCAGACAACATAACTTCAAAGAGACTGCCTTAATCAACACATCAAAGAATTAGACAACAAAGGGGTGTGAGGGTACAGGGGCCAGACAACATAACTTCAAAGAGACTGCCTTAATCAATACATCAAAGAATTAGACAACAAAGGCACTACACAGGGGGGCTTTTCACACCTACCTGTTATAACACCCATCAAAGGATCTCGAACAAAGGGAGGCGGGACTTAGCTCATTAACATGATTGTACCCAATCATATCAAAGGATCTCGAACAATGGGAGGCGGGACTTAGCTCATTTGCATAATTGGGGGCGTGTTACCTGGCACTTTTTATGCATACTAATGAGACGAAAGGGGCATGTGTATTACTACTCCTATGGGGTTCTCCGCTGCCAATGGTGTCTGCGCTGTTAACTCCTTCATGTGAGTAGGTGATGTGTGCTTCTGTCAGAGTTTTCTCTAACCTGGTCTGTCTTGTGGAAGTCATTGTGAATGCACTTGAGTTCACAAAAGAGACAATGCTATGTGTTGTCAGTACTGTCAAAGGGTGTCTCATCACAATGTGTGAAATTTTGTTTAAGATACGTGCTGTACCTGCTGCATGTCTTGTGCATGGAGGTTCTCTGTTCTCCACTCTGTCCAGTGTGATACTAATGTACATCAGTATTGACCTACATCCCCCCCTTTTTCTGAAATAGAATACCATTTACTGAGTTTTCATTTTCAGAAACATCAAGGAAAAATGGTAATGCATAGGATGCTGAGGCGAGAGAGGTGACTTGGGACATGGATTGTTTGAGAGAAATGAACGCAGCTTCTGCAGCTTGTGTCCAGTCCAGTGTGGCAGTGAGATTGCGCATGCCCTTCTCATTGATCAGTGTTCTTAGTACAGCTGTTCTTGGGTTATACTCTGGGATGTAGTGTCTGCTGTAGCCTGTGAGACCCAGAAAAGATATCATGTCTTTGACTGTCTTGGGTTTGGGGTGATGTAATATGTTTTCTTGATGTGCTGCTGACATGCCTGTACCTGCTGGAGAGATAACTCTGCCCAAAAATGTCACCTCTTTACGGGTGCATTGTAGCTTTTTCTTGGAGACCTTGAAACCTGTTGCGTGGAGGCGAACCAGTAGGTTCCTGGTGGCCTCTAAACAAGAGGCTGCGGAGGGTGCTGCAATGAGAAGGTCATCTACATACTGGATCAATACCACCCCCTCTGGCAATGAAACGCCGTCTAGCTGTTCCCTGAGTATTTTGTTAAATATTCCTGGAGACAAACTGAAGCCTTGTGGTAGTCTTGTGTACTGTAGTCCCCCCCCCCCCCCCCCCATTGTAAATGAAAAAATAGGTCTCCTCTTTTCCGCCAGAGGTATGAAGAAGAAAGCGTTGGCCAGGTCAATACAGGTGAACCATGTATGTTCAGGTGTGATATTACAGATCGCCGTGTATGGGTTAGGAACTGGTACCAGAGCTGTAGTTGTGATAGCATTAATGGTCCTTAAATCATGAGCCATCCTGTACTCGCCGTTAGGTTTTGCTACCGGGAGGATTGGAGTGTTCCACTTGCTTTTTGAGGGTTCCAACACCCCTGCCCTTTTTAGTCCCTCAACTGCCTTGCTGATACCCCCTTTGGCCTGTGGTTTAACAGGGTACTGTGATAGATTTATAGGAATAAAGCTGCTCACCTCAAATGTTATTGGTGCAGCCTTTGAGCAGAAACCTACGTCATGAGAGTCAGATGACCACAGGTCAGGTGGGAGGTCACGCAACATGTCATCAGTGAATGAATGGTCAGTCTTCTCTCTACCATGATGTCTATCCTCTTCGTGTCTCTCCATGGAGATGCGTTCTTGCATGCAGATTTTTAGAGCATAAGCTTTGTGTGAAGGAGAGTATGTGAGTGCTGCTATTTGTGTTGGTTCCCAGTCCTCGACTTCTAGCAATGTTTTGACCATTGGACCAAGTTCTTTAGCTTCATAGCCCTTTCTGATAGCTAATGAAATGTGTGGTGTCGCTTCAGCTGACATACGGTACCAATAGAGTTGTTCATCAGTGAGTTCAACAGATGCAGCCACCCCCGCTTGTCCCACAAATAAATTGGTTGTGGTTACATCCCAAACGGACATAGACACCTCTGCGTCATACGCATATTCATAACTTTGGTCGTCTTTTCTATCATAATTTAGCGTCAGATGGGGAGGATCTGGAGGGGAACCATAAGGCCTGAGGAGGTTAATCCACGGCTTCCATTGTTGAAAAATGGAAAATAGTCCTGCTGTGTTGTCTTGGGGCCGGTCGAGCAACCCCCAGTATATAGTGGCATACTGAGTTGCTTCTGCTTCAGTGGATTGGGCCAACATCATTTGAGAACCTGACTTTATGGTGGATATTGAACAATTGAGACGAGTGCCATCTGGAAACAATATTATTAGTCCGTCGGGGGAACAGAGGATAGAGGCATTAGCTTTGATAAGAATATCCCTTCCCATGAGGTTAGCCGGACTTTGGGGTGCCAGAATGTACTGATGGAAAAATATCTGGCCTGCTATTTTGGTGGTTAATGGCGTAGAGAGCGGTACTTGCTCTATTTCTCCCGAAAAGCCTATGACTGAGACTTTATTGCTTGAAATGGACGTGTTGAGCACGGGGGAGTTGATAGTTGAATATCTAGCTCCTGAATCAACAAGGAATGGTAGCTTCGAGTTTTGTACAGTCATGTACATTCAGGGTTCCCTGGGCGACCTCATTGTGGTGGGTAATAGTCTTGTTCGTACTGGACAAACTGGCCATATGGGGCGGCCATCGCATTGGGTGCAACGTGACCCTGGTCTTGGTGTTGGGCCTGTGGGGCTGCCTCATGGAGTTTCTGGAAATACTGCATGTCTGCTGTGTACCCCTGTTCATGCCCTCTCTGTCCCCCTTGTTCCCGCCCTCCCTGTGGTGGGGGTCCCTGTGGGCACCGCCTGTACCAGTGGTCGGCCTGTCCACAGGTGTAGCACACCTGCTGCTGATATTGGTTCACTCCTGGAGCTGTTCCAAACCCTCCTCTACCTCTAGCTCGGCCTCTGAACCCGCCCCTCCGTTGCTGAAAACCATTGTTGTTGCCATATTGGGGCTGGTTATAGGACGGACCTTGGTTGGGAAAACCCCCTTGTGGGTTTTGCGGCCCTGGTGCTTGCTCTGCTGGCGCCACGGGATGAACAATCAGCTGTTTGGCACTTTTTTTCTCATTTTGAACTGTTTTACGGGCTATTTATTTATATACGAGTAGTTGCACTCTCAACTCTTCTTCCTCGGTTTTATTCTTTGTGAATTGTTTGTTAAATTTGCCTAAATGATGGGCCAAATGACGCTCCCATGTCTGCGTGTTCAGGTGATCTGCTTCTGGGTTGTCCTCCATGAGAGTTTTAATCTCGGCAGGTACTGCTGCCAGTATCGCTTTACGGAACATCTGCACATGTTGGTCATTATTTTCTGGACTACAGTCAGTAGCTACTGTGTATTGTTGGCGTGACCTGAGCAACATGGTTGCTGCGGCCTCTCCAGGTATGAATGTGAAAGACAGTGAACCGTAACCTCCTCCTGTCTGTGGGAAATGTTCTCTCATTGCCTTGCTAAGCAAGCTGTGTATGTTGTCGGAAGAGATAGGCTTGTCATCGCTCATTCTTCCTGTAGCTGATCTTCCCTCAACTCTTTCTACCTCATAGCTTGAAGTCTGTTGTGCTAATATCCTCCTGAAATCTCCAAGGCAGATTGTTTGTCCTACTAACATATCAGCAAACTTTCTCATCCAATGTCTCCCTCCCTCAGTAGGTAGCGACATTTTGTTTAGTGCATGTATGTCTCCTAGTGTGAAAGGGTGGCAAGTGATATTCCCACTGGGGAGAGTCACTAAAGGAGCCTGTAATGCTGGGCCCATAAAAGCATGATATGTGGGGTTTTCCGAGGTGTGTTGGGATCTTAACATCCCACGGGGGAGTGCAAGAACCTGCCTATCAGTCAATTCAGTGATTGTTCCTGCCAGAGATATGTTCTTAACCTTGTTCTTATCCTTTCTGCAGTTGTCCTGATATCTACCTCTATACCCTGTGTGTTCTGCTTCAGAGTAACACTTATCACTTTCATCTCCAGATGCTCCTCCCCTTCTTTCTGGGTTATAGCGGGTCTGGGCTTCTCTACTTCTGAAAGGTTCGTCACCTGACCTCTCTTCCTCAGAGTATCTGTCCTCTGCTCTGTCTTGACTGTCTCCCTTTTCTTCTCTTCTACCTCTATTACCCTTCTGATTTTCTGGCTCACTCTCACCACCCTCCATCTGTCCTTTTTGTTCACAGGCTTCTATATAAGCTATTTCTACAGGGCTCCTACCCTCTCCGTCGGGTCCTCCTCTCGTCTGTCTTTCCTGTCTTTGTCTAAATTGCCTCCCTTGTTCTTCATGGTCCTGCCTATCTTGTCTTTCCCGTTGTTCCTGTCTTTCTATTATGTGGAGGACTTCTTCCTGTGTTACGCCGGCTTGGCTTCTCGTAATGGTTTCCAGAAGGGAAGCCAACCGTTCCGAGGTTATCTGTCTTTTGCCTGATGGGCCCCCCTCCTCGGAGGAAAGGAGCCCTTGTCTTGGGGTGATACAAGCCCTCTGTATGATTTCATTTATTTCCTCCCTTTGTCTTTGATGTCTTCCATTCCCTGCAGGTGAGGCAAAGATACGTTCACCTTCTGATCTAGCCTTTGGAGTGGAAGTGTTCCTTAAAGGAGTCAATGCTACAGTTCCCACCATCTTAAAATGTCCCCCTCTTATAGCCGCTACTTTCTGTTCTGACCTAGATAGGTCTTCTAGCATCATTTGTAAATTAGTCGTGGGTGGCGCGCATGGGGTAGGGGGAGGGTAAGGGGGAGGTTGTTTAGACAGACTGGATAGGTCCGGGTAAATTAAGGGGGAAATGAAGGGGACATACGGATCCTCTATAGGTCCTGTATGATACCTCTCTTCTGAGCTAGCCTTTTGTGCAGTGCACACTTCATTTACAGCACTGCTGAGAGTTTGCCTCCCCC
Organism: Pogonophryne albipinna; assembly: GCA_028583405.1. Taxonomy (NCBI): domain Eukaryota; kingdom Metazoa; phylum Chordata; class Actinopteri; order Perciformes; family Artedidraconidae; genus Pogonophryne; species Pogonophryne albipinna. Next base: position 27,347,698 of record CM053249.1, read on the forward strand.
TGTCTTCCCTGTTGGAGGCAGAGGTTTCCTCTTTATTTATATTCCTATAACCCCTGACACGTTCTGCAATATAGTGATGTATTTCCTCATCTATAGGTGATTGTGCTGGCACGTGCGTCCCTATACTGTCATGAGGGAACAGGAGAGTGCTAAGGTAACTAGAGTGTTGAAACTCCTCTCCCTGGGTCGGGGTTTGGACCGCGACCAGGCATCTGCTCACCTTGTATTTTTGTAGGGCCCTTATTTAGTTGCCAGAAAGATTCGAGGTGTCGTCCCTGGACAGCTCCGTCCGCTGGCTGCTGGTGTTCCTTCCTCTGAAACCCCACTCACACACGTCGGGGTCACCACTTTGTAGGAGTCAGAGTGTCTAAAACCCACCTCGGCTCCGCGTGTCGTTTGGTGAGCTAGGTAAAATCATAAAAAAAGAAGGAATTCAAATACACCAGGATACAAGTTAAACAATATTCTGTTTTAATGACAAAAAGGTAATAATACAATACACAGAAGTACTCCTGCTCTTTTCTCCTCTCGGAGACCTTACTATCTGGACCGCCTGAAGAAAAAAGAGAACGGACTAAGGACACAACAGGCTTATATGCAAGAACAACGGGGAGGAGTTGTATGGGATGCCCCTCCCATAGAGCCCATTCATTGGGAGATATAAAAACGATAGTCTGTCACAGCGAATCAGCACGAGCCAGCCGAGATGAACCTAAAATAAGAGTCTTCTTCAGTTTGAGGTATTTTTGTCATAGACTTCCTTCTCTCCGGCCCCCTCCCCCCTCAGTTAAATTCACATACTTTTGGTATCTTAAAGATATGTTTACGACATAGCTGTTTATAGTTGGCCAATACAAGTAATACATATCAGTTACTTTAATAGCACACACATATTTTTAGACATGTATTGTTCCAGATTCTTGACATGCTGTGTTTAACTAAAAATGTCTCCTCTTCCCCCTCTCTAGTCTCCTGTCATGCAAACCTGCTCCTCCTTCACACAGAGGAATTAAGCACATTTAAGCCATTTAAACTACTTCACAATGTTGTGGCAATTTAGTACTCACAACATGAAAGAATAAAACAGAAAGAAATCAATAAAACACAAACACAGGTATCTAGTAATTATACAGTATATATATAGCCACTGCAATGAACACACACACACACATGTTACCTTCCAGCATTCCAGAGGCTTGAGGTGTGTGCAAATAAGGATATCTCATATATATAGCCACTACAATGAACCCACACATTCCTCCATGCAGCATTCCAGAGGCCTGTACTGTGTCAAAACAAGGACACCCCATCTCTCACATCTCCTAATAGAATGGTTTCACTTCTCATATTTCCAGCTTCTTGTTACACAGACTGCCATTATTGATACAAAGTAATTAAACACACATATATTATATGTTATATTATATATAAGCAAACTCACGTCTGGACACGAGCAACACAGGTTACTTCAATAATCAATAGCACATAAGGGGTGAAGTCAGTATAGTATTAGATCTTACCTCGCTCTCTCCAATGTAAAATAGCCTCTTAAAAATTATACTATAATGTACCTGCAGTAAATGTCACACTCACATTAGTGCTTCTGTCTGGTTTCATTATGCAAACAGGAAAAAGGAGCCTAAAAGCCCAGACACACCAAACTGACACCAAAGAACACGTCCCGACGGAACACGACTGTTGTGTCGCCTCACGTCTCCTGCGTTTTAGCCAAGCGGCAAACTCTGGGGAAAGCCGGGACGCCAATACGGAAGTGCCACACACTGCAGTTCATACATGGGCCGCTAGGGACTGGCTGCAGAAAGGAGCAATTTCCTTAGACCCCCATGTTAAAATGCCCAACTTTACAGCAGAAAAAAACATGTTCCTACCCATGGATGCAATAAATATTATTATCGATATAGTTAGATTCCACCTTCATGATTATGAATCTGTGAGTGAATTGTTTTCTAACACGACCCTTTTATTTATATTAGGTCTTAAAGTGTTTGCATAAATTAGGGCGTGGTCATGTACATGCCACACTGTCAGCTAACAGCAACTTGTCCACTCTGCTAGGCTACAACCATAGAGGCTACAACGTTAGTTAGTCATAGTACTGTACTTGACCCTTTAGCTTTAGCCATGTTCGTGGTGATTGTGCCTTTTAGGGAATATTGTTACAAATACCAGAAAATTAAAATGTCGTGCTGTGCGATTGAATGTACTAACAGAACTTCCAAAAAGTCTAAAATGATAATATTATACATGTTAACCCCGTTCGCAGGTGTTTGTGTGCTTGGTAGCTTAGCTTGTTACTTATTAGCCAGCTAAGGACGTAACCCTTTATGCATACATATACATTTTAGTTTATGATTCAGCCTTGGGTAAGACTTTTATAGTCTATGGCTATGACGCCCATAATGCTAAACGGGAGCAAATGTTAATAGGGGACCCGATTATCCCAGTGGTGGCCGCCGGAGCTAACGGAGCAGCTTGGGGCTAGCTCCAGCCGGCGTCCTGGAGCTAGCCCACTGCGGCTCCGTTAGGTCCGGGCGGTGGAGTCCGTCGTTATAACTGGAGATCAAGGAATGCAGCGAAACCAGAGCGAAACGCAGACTTGGTTCGCCTGCTGTAGTATTAGCTAAATAAATTATGTTGAACAAGGCTTATTAAGCTGAACATCGCCACAATTGTTTTGCTATGTATCGGTACTTCTTTTCTTAACGTGTGAATGACAAGCATTAAGAATAACAAAATATAGCTAATTCTCTTGCAGATGAATGTAACGTTTATATAGGGGAACTACACTGTTAGCAGTAACTTGGTATGCATGTATTTCATGTTCGCTTAGCTTCTTAGCCTGAGCTAGCTCTGTTTACTTCCAGTTCGGAGGCAGCAGGTCCCGCCTCCGCCTCTTTGCCCTTATTTGGAGCAGGCGGGATTAGACTCTGACGTTGCTGTCAAGCCGTTAGTGGCCGACTCCGCCTACTAAGGGCTTCTCGGCAACTCTGCAGAATCCTATGGGTGACGTCACGGACACTACGTCCATTTATATATACAGTCTATGGTCTTAGCCAACAGTCGCACTGGAACACACCACAAAGACTTCAGCCGACGGCCAAGTAGCACGTACGAACTGCGCATGCGTGAATGGCAATAACTCTCCTTACCAGCAGGCGGCGGTAGTGTGTATTCGTCATTCAAAGAGGCAACAACCGGAAGACAGACTGGATGATACACAGAGAGAAGAAGAACAGACTGCGTGATATAAACAAACAACAAATACCATGTGCGTTGGTCTTCGGTTTCTTCATTCCAGATCGCTATGATGAAAAATAAACTCTTGCGTCCAGCTGAGATGAAAATGAAAAAGAATAGCCATCTGTGTGTGCATTCTTAATCGTTTGTTTGGTTCCCTCACTTCCGTTTCGCTTCTAGTGCACTGATTCGCTAGCTGAACAGCCAATCAGAGTGATTTATTTGACCGACAGCCTTTGGCCGATTCGACATGTCGGCCATCAGCCAAAAAGGTGTCGGCACGGCCGAAAAGACACAACGGTGCGGGAGACACCAATCTGAGTAGGGCGTCACAACGCTATCGACGGCCGAAATCGGCCCGGTGTGTCTCGGCCTTTACATGCAGCAAAGGGAGGTGTTCACAAAGTTTGCGAGGGAACAACACGTTACTTTACACAGTGAAAATCAGCTACTGTTATTTGCAAAAAGCTTATAACATTACATTACATGTTACTTGTTAGACGCTTTTATCCAAAGCGACTTACATACTCAATACTGTGGGCAATCCCCACAGGAGCAATTTGGGGTGAATTGTCTCAGGGACACAACGACATGCTGACTGCAGTGGGGTTTGAACCTGATCCGAACACTAACGCAATCTTTTATTATTAGAAAGAAAGCTTTTGGATGAAGCACTTGATGGCGGGGTCATGCAGCTGATCCTTTGCCACTCCAGTTTATCATTGTAACTCAATCTTGAAAATGACTCGGTTAATAATTTCGCAACGATGTCATCACTATCACTGAAGTGAGCCATCATGAACGAACTTATGCTAATTATAAATCTATCGATCATAAATCTATCGATCATAAATCTATCGTTTAGATTTATGATTCGAAAATATTAAAAGTAGGGTAGACATGTGGATATTATCCGGCTGAACAAAACGTGCATTTATCTAACAGGTTCGTTTTCCACAGACCTTATTTTGAGCTATTTTCCAAAATCCTATGGAGAAATCCCATTGCTTTCTGTCGAGGGAATCCGAGCGAAGCTTACTTCCGGGTTTTAGGACGCGTCACTGCACCACTTGCATAGACTTCACAGCGGGCGGAACTTGTCATAAAGTCCGCGAAAATAAAGCCCGCCCATTTAGAGGGAAGATATGATTGGTCAATTGTACTGTCACTTGACAATACTCTCTCATTGAGTTACTATAGCTGGCCCTCTGTGAATGTACAGAGGGACCAACAAGCTTTCCCGTCTTCACATAACTCGCAGAGACGGCATTTAACCCTTCACATTCCAACAGAAACTGAACAGGCAGATTCGAAGGATTTATTTCTTTGGAAATATTATTTTAAATACAATTAAATCAAGTTATTTTGGTAAAACTAATGAAAAATGTAACAACAAAAACATATAAAAAAAAATATTTAAAAAAAAAAGTTTCTTTTTTAATGTTTTCAAATATTATTTCTTAGAATATCTTAGGCCCTCACAGAGGGCCTAGAGGGCCCTGACGGCTCGCCACTGGTCTACAGTATATACAAGTTATTGGAATGATATATTAGATAATAGATACATAATTACTAATTAACTCACACATTTAAAACTTCAAATCACTTTCAAATATATACTTAACATTATAAACTATACATTTAGCCAGAACAGTATTACACACTCCACACTTAGCCACCACAACTATTATCAAACCATCTTAATCACCTCATCATTTAAGCACTTTTTTGCCAACACATAATTAATACATATATCATATTACTTACACACATATCACTTAATCCCCATTAGAACTCCCCTTCATTTAAATAAAACCCTCTATGTTTAGTCAAAACAACATCCCCTTCATTTAACCACTTTCAAAATTAAACTAAACCATTTTAAACCTTCTCATTCGGTGCATATACATTTACTAATCTAAATGTTTCCACGTCAAAGGCTGCGACTGAGCAACAACAGTTCATTGCAAGAATAAAAAGTTGTTGTAGAAGCTACATTGCAGAGATTGTAATGTGACTAGAATGCAACCACACACAAATAAATAAATAGTTGGGAATCATTAATCAGGCACAAAGATGCTACTAGCAGACAGTTGATTATTTCTTTCCACCATCAACTGGCATTAGGAAACGGTAGGTTACATTACATTACATTACATGTCACTTGTTAGGCGTTTTTATCCAAAGCGACTTACGGTAGGTGTTATGCTGGTGTAACATGAGCGGCTATTCCCCACTTCACTCGAGGAAAAAATATAACCACGGAGTTATTCAACCATCTCGAAACTGGAAATGATGTAGTTCTCAAGCGGTTAAACCGACTGCACACAAAATTAGCCCCAGCATGGAACTAGAATAGAACTCACAACAGTGAACAAGGGATATTTGTATGCCAGTTCTCCCTTCCTTTGCTGCTTATTTTACCTAAAAGTGCCAATGAAAGGAATGTTTAAAGGTCCCCTATTATTCTGTTTTTCATCAATATATTATAGGTCTCAGATATATACAAAACATGTCTCTGAAGTGTTTGGCTCGAAATACCAAACAGATCATGCATTGTAGCATCCCATAAACCCTTCAGTTTCAGTCCTGTTTCAAAAGAGCTGATTCTGGGTCTGTTACTTTAGATGAAAATAAGGTGCAAGGTAGGGGTTACCTTGGTTGGTTATTGGCTAATGGTTACACAAGCCAAAAAACGTTATGACATCATAAAGTTGCCAAAATCAGATTTTTATATAAATGGATCAGGACAAAAAGAGAGCAAATATTTTTTCCTGAAATGTTCAGAATCTCTTAACGCAGAGGGGACACATGTTTATGTAGAAAAGACATGAAAGAGTGGATTTTGCATAATAGGGGACCTTTAACTTACACATATGATCTTCTTTATGGCGTGGTTCTCTATGGTTTCGCAGCTGATCAACGTGTCGCATGCACACTAAATATCCTCTATCAACAGTCTTGATTCTCCTCTAAATTGAAGGCGACAAGTGAAATTGAAGGCACTGCTGGAAATGTGGTTTGTGACATGCTTCATCTTGGCATCAAATAAAACAAATCATAGTTCCGCTCAACACTATGACTCACCATGTTACCATTTCCCCTCAAATCATACTCAGTAATAGAAAAGCACGTCAGTGTTTCACAAGCCTTTATTGGAATGTAAAGAAACAACAGGGAAGTAACAATCAAGTGTTTGAGTTTCCTGAGGCTTGATTTGCTTCTGCACAACTATGTGAATAGACAGCATATAGAAATGAAATGGGAACAGGATTAAATTAAAATGTTCCCCGTTGGGCGGTGGAGTTATTACAGAAGTCAAATAAAAAAGGACCCAACAAAGAAAATGAAGCAAATTGCACAGTTATCATGTATGACACATATTGATATTGTACAAACAAAACGTCGGTAAAATAACAATACAAGTAATATCTATCTATCTATCTATATAATATTACAACATGGCGCCCAATGTGGTGCGTCAATGAATGCAAAGTGGACATGCACTTTAGCAACAGCCTATACATCATCCTACTTAATACACACTTAGCAAAAGCATTAATCTTTTAGCATCAAATATCGACTTGGAATAAGTTATGACCTGAAAAAAATAATAAAGTGGATAGTTCCTACAATAAACCTTTCCTATACATGTTGAACATCTATTACTTTAATGTGATCACAAACTATCATGGGGAGAGATTTATAAAACAAATGTCAACCCATCTGTTTGTGTTTTGCTCAAAATAACCATAGCTGGTCAGTTTAAATAAGCTCTAGCTAGTAAGCCTGTATAAATCAGCATGTTTAGGAATCTTTGTCACATCTTTATTAAGTAACATTTCATCGTCTTATTTCTTTTTTTCTTTCTTCCTTTTGTGCAGTAACTACATAAATACTAATTCTTCCGTCGACCCCAATGTTTAACTATTTTGGTCATTCAAGCCTCAGCTTCTGGTTACATATGGGAATTGTCATCAAAATACAAATAAAAACGCGTGTGAACACACCCTGTTTATTTGAAATTGTTCTCAGATATACACTGTACAATTTGGATTGTAATCAGTATTGTCATACTGATATTCTGTACAAACTGTGAAGTCCACTGAGACAAATGTAACATTTGTGTTATTGGGCTATATAAATAAACATTGATTGATTGATTGATTGATTGATTGATTGATTGATTGATTGATTGATTGATTGATTGATTGATTGGACATACTGTATATTTTAGTAGCACATTTTGTTGAAGTGCTTGCACTGTTAAGCCATGCAAAGATGGGTGTCCTTAGTTCGGGGCAACATGGTCTTTATTAATACTAATTTACCAAATCACTTTCAGACAGGCAACCTTTCTCCCACATTTGAACTCCTACGCTTTATTTAAAACTGAAGTTTATGATGCAAGAGTTTCATTTAAAAAGGAATGTAGGCTCAATGGAAACATGTGCTGCATTATTAACATTAACTTATGAGTATTATTCTAGACCATCTGTCAGCCTGTATAAAATCTCAGTTTCAAAATAAGGAACCACTGAATCAGGCTTACTTGAAGGTCAAAATGTCAATGCACAAACATAAATATCTCAGTAAGCAACCACTGAACCACAACAAATAATGACCCATTCATGAAAGCTCCCTGTAACAGAACAATTTCAGACTTTTATCACTTAATTTAAACGTAAACTTTTTCTGTTAGAACACGCACGCATTTCTTTATGAATTCCTTACGCTAGGTTTTTCGGTTACCATTTCCGGTAGGCTAATATGTGAGTCATATGTAAGCCATGACCTTTTCATTGTTCCTTTCTTTTGTCCTTTCTTTTTCAAGGCTTTCCAGAATTTCCCCAAAAATAAAAATAATTTAAATGTAGGTATTTCTTTAGCTCGGAAAGCTTTTAGATTTCGGGGAGTGTTTACTGACAGCCACTACAGAGTCATATACTTCAGTCATACATTCGTAATCCAGTCGGCGCTCCCACATCTGCGAGGCTCCACTAGCACCCGCACCCCCAAACGCGGCGCACCTACAGTGTAAGCGCGCCACAGTTTCGCCGCTGCGAGGCTCCACTAGCACCCCCCCAGCGCGTCACAGTTTTGCCGCTGAGAGAGTGTGTGTGTGTGAGGAGCTCCACGGATTGAGAAATCTCCAACGAGGCGTTCTGGGGCAGCATAGACAGGTCTTTTCTGTGTTAGAGTTTTACTCCCTACAGGGTGTACTTTGAGGGTTTGTGACTTTGCAGACCGTTTACATGCATAACAAGCTACATAACACACAAGGGGACGGGTAATAACCGGAAAAGCATGACATGGGACCTTTACATTTGTGCTAATTACCCATGGCAGTCTAAGAATTAATCAAGAAATTACAGTTGGAATCAGATCACCTTTAAGAGTACCATTGAATCTTTTGAAGTTGGCCTGTTACTTAGGTAGGATAACTCTATTCTACCATTTTTTAATTAACTATGTAAATAATCCAGAATTGTTATCGTGTTATACCGATTGTTACATTAATTCAACAAATTGTTTCAACACCAGCTGATTTTTAGAGCTAGTTAGGCTTTCGCAAATAACAAACCATCAACAACTTTAAAGGTCCCATGTCGTGGCCATTTCCACTGATCATAATTCCATTGTTGAGGTCTACCAGAATAGATTTATATTGTGCAATTTTCCAAACTCACATTGGTTTCTCAAACAGCATCTCTGTAAACTACGTGTATTCACTGAATTTCACTCTCTGCCTTTAACGGCTCGATGTAGCTCCAATAGCTCCAGCCCCCACCCTCCCTGTGAGCACATTGTGCTCTGATTGGTCGGGACGTTGTGAATCGCGCTGAGCTCCGTGGAGGTGTCGTTTCCTTGTTTAGCTATACACATCGAAACACAGCCAAACTCATCCTGAGCACACACAAAGTCACAGCCGAAGTAAAAACAATAAGTGTGGCTTGAAATTGAGTAAGAAAAAGGTTGATAAACGCTGTGAGAATGGGTCTGCAGAGAGAATTTCGCCGCGATCCCAACTGTCTGTTATCAGCCTGCAGCCAGGGAGGAGAAATCAGCAGAGCTGCCTGCACTGTGTGTGTGTGTGTGTGTGTGTGTGTGTGTGTGTGTGTGCGTGTGCGTGCGTGCGTGCGTGCGTGCGTGCGTGCGTGCGTGCGTGCGTGCGTGCGTGTGTGTGTGTGTGTGTGTGTGAGGAAGTCCGTGGATTGGTTAATTTGGACCAATCAGCCTGGTCATAGCTCTGGACGTGGCTACTGGGTATTCAGACGTCACAATGCCCAGGAAGAACATGAGAAATCTCCAACGAGGCGTTTTGGGGAGGTCTTTTCTGTGTTCTGTGTTAGAGTTTTACTCGCTACAGGGTGTACTTTGAGGGTTTGTGACTCTGCAGACCGGTTACATGCATAAAAACCTTCATAACACACAAGGGGACGGGTAATAACCGGAAAAGCATGACATGTCTCCTTTAAGACACAAAACAACAAATACACATTTCACCGGTGAAGTGTAAAAACTATTACCACGAAACATCTACCATTTAAGTAAGTTGAATCTTTAATATCGATTGTCATCGAAGCACCATTCTTGCCAACAGTTTGAAATACAGGTTTTTTTAACATCATAATGCTAATTAATAACGTTAATTATAACATTCACATACCTCACCCTTTAAAATGTATCTAAAATAAACGGTAAGGTGTGGAGACCAGGAACATCGGCAACGCAGATATGTCAAATGTGTCACATGGAGGTGTTAAATGGTGCTAAATAAAAAGAAACAAGTTTAAAGTGGATGTCAGCTAAACAACAAAGAAAGATAATACCAATGGGAGTGTCCTGGAGACCGTTGAGTGGTGCAGTATTGAGTTCTTAAACCCAGATATTAGTAACCATTTTTTCACTACTGGTTAGCTGGTCTCGAAGTCATTGTTTTTTTCAATGGTTTGTAGTAAGATATCTGAAATAAGGTCTGTGGTTTAAACCACCTTGTTTAGTTCTACGACAGTAATTACCCCACAAGTAAATGTCTGAAGCTTTAGTCGGTGGTTCGATCCCCCGCCCTTGCAATCAACATGTCTAATTGTCCTTAGGTAAGATATCTAACCCAAATTGCTCCTCTTGAAATTAATGAAAGTCGCTTTGGTTAAAAGCAAAAAAGCATGTAATTTAATGTAATGATTATTTTCCCTTAAATGCTTCTTAGTTAGCTTCATTTGTATACCTTATGCAGTAAACAAGTTCAAACTGTCCTGTAAATCTCAAGCAAGTACTCCTTTTTTTCCTTTCCAAATCTATTGGTTAATCTTTGCACCTAAAAGTTTGTCCTGGACAGCCCCCTAGATACAGTAGGAGGAATGTCAACATCTGAAATTGACCATTTTCCTCATCTTCTGTACTTTTACTGACATATCAGTTTTAATGACTGCCTCCAACATCTTTATGAATTATTTCAGCCTGTCTCCAACTTTCCAAATTGAGGACACAAACATCATCCATTTTGACTTGAGTATTGCCATTTTGCAATAAAACACTATGTGAAAGCTTTACTGTTGATTTATTTCTGACCCTGTCACACAGGAAGACTGTTTAACAGCTCTCCCACTCCCATTTCAAGCTAAACACGCTATGATTACAGAAACTCTGGAGCTGTTTGAGTCATTATTTAATTAACTGAATTTGACCTGAAATCAATTTGGACTGCTACTGGATCTCGGCACCCTGATGTGTGAAGTGTGAATGTCTAGCAACACCACTCAGCCTCCACAACTAATGGCAGGCTTTTACACCCATGCATGCACCCACACACACACACCCACACCCACACCCACACACACACACACACACACACACACACACACACACACACACACACACACACACACACACACACACACTGCTGAAGTAAAGTTGCCAACCGTGCTATGTAGTCAAAGAAAATGGACATTTAATTGTAGAGCAATCAAGGCTGAGAGCTGGGACTTTTAAAGCATTCTATCGCTCAACCACTCTTCCTTCTTGCCTCTCTCTCACTCTTTCCATGTATTGTTTTTCTCCTATGTACTTTTCTTTTTCAACAACTACAAAGATATTAGATCTGTTGCACGGCTGCTGAAATTCACTTTTTTTTTTACCATTCCTACGTACGGTTTACAGCTTCATATTTGCATACAGTACAGACACTATCGTGTATGAATGTGTCAAGGTGGGGGAATAAAAAAGCTCAAATGTGAATAGTTTAATTCTCTGGACTGTGTTTCCCATCACACACTTCTAGACGTCATTTTGGCAACCAGGAAAATTGACACATACCACCCCCCCTTTCTCTTTTAGATTGGAGTTGACTGAAATGAGATTCCCCTGGAAACCAATCCAGCCTCCTCATTCCATTCCAACAAACCTCGAGTGTCCATTAATGTGCACCTGCATGGCTGTCTTGAGTATGTGTATGTGTGTGTGTGTGACAGAAATCAAGGCCGTCGATCATAGTTCCAACCAGTGTCTGCACCTGACCTTGCTACATTAGTATTGCAAGCTAAAGACGTCTATTTATTCCAAAGTCACAGCCACATAAATGAGCACAATAAGCTTATAATATAATAATAAGAATCAGTCTTTCTATAAAAATACCCTCCACATAACCAAAATTGGAACCGGAACCGGAAACGATAAAATCGAAACGATACCCACCCCTATTCTCGTCTCTTCAGTTTGGAAAAAGTTCTTCCAACTTTGGTTTGTTCTTGAGTTCTCGGCTGTAATGCTGACACAACATGGACGCTACAAAGAGAATATGCTATGCTAAGGAAATTTGAACAACCTGTTGATAACTTTTTCTGACTTCACGTGAATTTTTAAAGTTGAGAACTCATTATTCCGATTATTCCAACAACACATGAATCAAGCACATATGCCCTATCTTACAATATTGCCAAAAGTGAAAGTTAATACGCCCCATGATTTGGATCAACTCCAGAAATTGTATTGGTTTTTCATTATGCTACACTCTTCCACCAATTTTTACAAAAATCGTGCCAAAAAGTATTCCGTAATCTGCTGACAGACAAACAGAAGCTGAAAACAAAACAACAAATCCTCCAACTCATACGACCAAATGGGCCGATTGTTCAGGCCCTTATTACGACCAAATATGTCGTTTGTTCAAGCGCTTAATACGTCCTATAATTACGTTTTAAAGTTTTCGCCCTCTAGTGCTCCCGTTGAATGCAAACAAATAACCCTCTCTGTACAATCTTAAATTGTAGGATAGTTTGGCCATTAAAACGCTTTTTGATTAGATTCCTAGCGAGAAGTGTATATTGTACTTTTAGAATCCACGTCCAGTCGATATGTAGGATCTATAGTGTGATAGATATTACGGAGATGATTTGAGGTATTTTGAGCCTCCATGTAAAGTTACGGGTTGAAAACAGTATTTCCGGTCTCGACGTTTTCATAATAAAACCAATGATCAAATGATTTAACAGTGATATCTGCAGTGCTCCTCAACTAAAAACATAAGTTTATCCTTGTTAATTATACGACATTTATTGGTTTAAATTGTGTACAATGCTTTTGTGTTTTTCCCATAGGTTTTTCTCTTTCGATTCTGAGAGACACCTTTCTTATTTCAGAGGTTTTGATAGGCTAAAACATCGATTGTTTTAGCCGCAATGCATGTCGGGAAATGGTGTTTATGCGATATGAAATTGAAAAAGCATTTTTTTTAAATAAAATAATATTTTATTCCGAGTGTTCTTGCTTTTCTCGTTGGAAGTCATCACATAACGGCATTGTAATACACAGTTCGGCTGCATTAAATATTACATATCTGCCGTAGATATTTATTTATAGAGCCCTGATCAGAAGACCTTTTGACAAACTGTAAGAAATGCCGCCAAAACTGAATACGTGACGTGGATCATAAATATATTAGCAATTAAACAACATCTTCCATTTCTTTTCACACAATACGTCTCCTTGCAGTATCAACACTCATTCAGCTGACTTTTATATTTGATCCAATTGGTATATAGGTTATTTACACCATAATGGTGCACAGCTGATAGAAAGGGATTTTTTTGTAGTTTTTAAAGATATTATTTACTACCTTTCCAATTCCTCATGCAGTTGACTGTTACAGGTCTATACAGGTTCATGGTACAATGCATACGCTTCAAATCGAGAGACTGAAACTGTATTTTCCTTTACCGTTCTGTTTTAATTTCACAATAAAGTTAATAGTCATATTATGTTTGATATAATTATGTTTTATTAACTACACCACTGGTTTTTTAACCCGCACCGCCTAGTGGTTAAAGCACATTATTGAATTTTGTTGTTGAATACGTTTTTTTTTAATGAAAATATTTAAATATTAAGACTAGCCTACATACAAAATTGGGGGAAAGTAGAAGGCATGCTAGAAATATAGAATATAAAATATCAAGAAGATACTGTAGTGATCTCTACAATAAAACAGTTTAGTGCAGGACGTCCAAAGATATTAACAGGAGGATGTGCAAAACAGACAAAACTAATAAGGCTTTATTTAAACATTAAAGAATACTTTAAGTTAAGATCTTCTTTTGAATAAGAAAAAAACGTTGGGGTTATCCACAGATAAATATGAAGTCTGACAAAGTACTTAACGTCCAATATATTGCATAGTTTATTTTGGCACTTGACAATCACCTTCCTTGAATTTGACGCAGGTGTAACTAAAGTCTGATTTAAGGGTTGTTTATATTTCACATCATTAATCAGAATCTGCAAAGTAACTAAAATAAATGTAGTGGAGTAAAAATACCAGGTTAACCTCTGACTTGTAGTGGAGTAGAACAAAGTAGTATGCTGCTGTAACAAAAACATTTCCCAACTTGGGATCAATAAAGTATATCTTATCTTATCTTAAGATGATCGATGGCTACTGCCATATTTGCAAAATGTGCCTCTGAACCTTGACAACTGCATGTTTCAGGCTTATCAACGGACAACAGGAGGGGTCACAGACATAAGTCCAGCTGTTAAATAAAGCTCTCCTGACCTTAGGTGTCATGTGGGTATATTAATTCACCCATTTATTAATTATATGTTTTACATTTGATAACACCACTGTGTTTCGTATCCCCTAAACCTCCAGGGTGTACACAGTTTAATACTGGCAACTTCTAATTGTGGGAAATACGAAAACGTCTTATAAAGAGACGTGCCATAGAACATTGCGAAACACACAATAGCCAGCATGGGGGGGCTGGAGCCGGGGGCTGGACCGGTCTAATTCCAGTTTTGGAAAGTCTGCCGTGGTTCCATTCCATTTCAAAGGGGTTTGTAAAGCAAGGCGGATGTTGTAGTCCCAAACGATAGCTGGGGATTCTGGGTAGTGTAGTGTCTTAACTCCGAAAAAACAATTTGTTTCTCTGAATCGAAGGTTCAAAACACAGAAGCATTGTACACAATTTAAACCAATCAATATTGTGTAATTAACAAGGATAAACTGATGTTTTTTAGTGGATGAGTAATGCAGATATCACTGTGTAATCATTTGACAGTGAGGGGAATATATCCGGTTTTATTATGAAAACTTCGAGACCGGAAAAACTGTTTTCACCCACGCTAACTTTACATGGAAGCTGCATACACGTTATCCTGGCGAGACCTCAAATCATCTTCGTAATATCTATCAAACTATAGATCCTACACATCGACTGGACGTGGATTCTAAGAGTACAATATACACTTCTCGCCAGAAATCGAATCAAAAAGCATTTTAATGGCCAAACTATTCCACAATTTAGGATTTTCTAGAGAGGGTTACAGTTGCAAGAAAAAGTATGTGAACCCTTTGGATTCTCCACACATAGCGTTGTGTGTTCCTTCCAAACAACTCAACTTTGGTTTCATCTGTCCACAGAATATTTTGCCAGTAGTGCTGTGGAACATCCAGATGCTCTTTTGCAAACTTCAAACATGCAGCAATGTTTTTTCTGGACAGCAGTGGCTTACTCCGTGGTGTCCTCCCATGAACTCCATTCTTGTTCAGTGTTTTACGTATCGTAGATTCGTCAACAGAGATGTTAGCATGTGCCAGAGATTTCTTTAAGTCTCTAGCTGACACTCTAGGACTCTTCTTCACCTCATTGAGCATTCTGCGCTGTGCTCTTGCAGTCATCTTTACAGGATGGCCACTCCTAGGGAGAAGAGCAACAGTGCTGAACTTTCTCCATTTATAGACAATTTGTCTTACCGTGGACTGATGAACATCAAGGCTTTTAGAGATACTTTTGTAACCCTTTCCAGCTTTATGCAAGTCAACAATTCTTAATCGTAGGTCTTCTGAGAGCTCTTCTGTGTGAGGCATGGTTCACATCTGGCAATGCTTCTTAAGAATAGCAAATTCAAAACTGGTGTGTATTTTTTATAGGGCAGGGCAGCTTTAACCAACACCTCCAATCTCGTCTCATTGATTGGACTCCAGGTTGGCTGACTCCTGACTCCAATTAGCTCTTGAAGAAGTCTTTAGCCTAGGGGTTCATATACTTTTTCCACCCTCCACTGTGAATGTTTACATGGTGTGTTCAATAAAAACATGAAAACATATAATTGTTGTGACTTAGATGAAGATCAGATCAGAACACAAGTCCGAGTCACCCAAGGAGTGTCCGAGTCGTGTCCGAGTCCTCATTACCTGTGTTCGAGTCCAAGTCAAGCCCGAGTCACAAGTCTTCATGTATTAATCTTCGTGGATATATGTGTTGAAATGTATAGCTGCTCCTCTACATTGCTTTTATCCTGTCATGTTATACTAATCTGTCTATTGAACTACTGTGAAGCGAGTTTGGCTACAATTCTTGTAATAGGTGCTATACAAATATAAAGCTTATTACTAATATTAATATTATTATTGTAAATGACCTTTTAATATGTCCAACTATATTTAAAATGGGTTAACTTTTAGAGAAGTGATTATATTTGTATGCCAATATTTTCCTATGGTAAAGTTTTCGTTTTGCACTTTTATTTTGATAGTAATAAGATCGGGACTCTTATTTTGAAGGAACTTTTACCAGTTAAATCAGTTTACCAAAGATTAAGCCCCAGAAAGCACATGGCTACTTAGCATGCAAAATGACGTCATTCTGCATGTTAAGTAGCCATGTGCTTTCCTGTTGCCATGAAACCATGCCTGCACAAAAGAGCTCTCAGAAGACCTACGATTAAGAATTGTTGACTTGCATAAAGCTGGAAAGGGTTACAAAAGTATCTCTAAAAGCCTTGATGTTCATCAGTCCACGGTAAGACAAATTGTCTATAAATGGAGAAAGTTCAGCACTGTTGCTACTCTCCCTGGGAGTGGCCGTCCTGTAAAGATGACTGCAAGAGCACAGCGCAGAATGCTCAATGAGGTGAAGAAGAATCCTAGAGTGTCAGCTAGAGACTTAAAGAAATCTCTGGCACATGCTAACATCTCTGTTGACGAATCTACGATACGTAAAACACTGAACAAGAATGGAGTTCATGGGAGGACACCACGGAGGAAGCCACTGCTGTCCAGAAAAAACATTGCTGCATGTTTGAAGTTTGCAAAAGAGCATCTGGATGTTCCACAGCACTACTGGCAAAATATTCTGTGGACAGATGAAACCAAAGTTGAGTTGTTTGGAAGGAACACACAACGCTATGTGTGGAGAATCCAAAGGGTTCACATACTTTTTCTTGCAACTGTATACAGTGGGGAAAAAAAGTATTTAATCAGCCACCAATTGTGCAAGTTCTCCCACTTAAAAAGATGAGAGAGGCCTGTAATTTTCATCCTAGGTATACCTCAACTATGAGAGACAGAATGGGGGGAAAGAATCCAGAAAATCACATTGTCTGATTTTTAAAGAATTTATTTGCAAATTATGGTGGAAAATAAGTATTTGGTCAATAACAAAAATTAATCTCAATACTTTGTTATATACGCTTTGTTGGCAATGACAGAGATCAAACGTTTTCTGTAAGTCTTCACAAGGTTTTCACACACTGTTGCTGGTATTTTGGCCCATTCCTCCACGCAGATCTCCTCTAGAGCAGTGATGTTTTGGGGCTGTCGCTGGGCAACACGGACTTTCAACTCCCTCCAAAGATTTTCTATGGGGTTGAGATCTGGAGACTGGCTAGGCCACTCCAGGACCTTGAAATGCTTCTTACGAAGCCACTCCTTCGTTGCCCGGGCTGTGTGTTTGGGATCATTGTCATGCTGAAAGACCCAGCCACGTTTCATCTTCAATGCCCTTTCTGATGGAAGGAGGTCGTCACTCAAAATCTCACGATACATGGCCCCATTCATTCTTTCCTTTACACGGATCAGTCGTCCTGGTCCCTTTGCAGAAAAACAGCCCCAAAGCATGATGTTTCCACCCCCATGTTTCACAGTAGGTATGGTGTTCTTTGGATGCAACTCAGCATTCTTTCTCCTCCAAACACGTCTAGTTGAGTTTTTACCAAAAAGTTCTATTTTGGTTTCATCTGACCATATGACATTCTCCCAATCCTCTTCTGGATCATCTAAATGCTCTCTAGGAAACTTCAGACGGGCCTGGACATGTACTGGCTTAAGCAGGGGGACACGTCTGGCACTGCAGGATTTGAGTCCCTGGCGGCGTAGTGTGTTACTGATGGTAGCCTTTGTTACTTTGGTCCCAGCTCTCTGCAGGTCATTGACTAGGTCCCCCCGTGTGGTTCTGGGATTTTTGCTCACCGTTCTTGTGATCATTTTGACCCCACGGGGTGAGATCTTGCGTGGAGCCCCAGATCGAGGGAGATTATCAGTAGTCTTGTATGTCTTCCATTTTCTAATAATTGCTCCCACAGTTGATTTCTTCACACCAAGCTGCTTACCTATTGCAGATTCAGTCTTCCCAGCCTGGTGCAGGTCTACAATTTTGTTTCTGGTGTCCTTTGACAGCTCTTTGGTCTTGGCCATAGTGGAGTTTGGAGTGTGACTGTTTGAGGTTGTGGACAGGTGTATTTTATACTGATAACGAGTTCAAACAGGTGCCATTAATACAGTTAACAAGTGGAGGACAGAGGAGGCTCTTAAAGAAGAAGTTACAGGTCTGTGAGAGCCAGAAATCTTGTTTGTTTGTAGGTGAACAAATACTTATTTTACCGAGGAATTTACCAATTAATTCATTAAAAATCCTACAATGTGATTTCCTGGATTCTTTCCCCCCATTCTGTCTCTCATGGTTGAAGTGTACCTAGGATGAAAATTACAGGCCTCTCTCATCTTTTTAAGTGGGAGAACTTGCACAATTGGTGGCTGACTAAATACTTTTTTGCCCCACTGTAAGTGATCTTGACAGAACACCATGAAAAGTAACCAGTTAAAAAAATAAAGAATGTTTAATAAAAGGTGGTTGTCAAGCACTGTGAACCATCTTTGATTGGATGAAAGCATCTTTACAGTAAAAAACTATATGGACAAGTGTTGTAACAGTCCCATAGAGAAATACCGAATGGAATGGATATAATAAGGTTAAAAGTTATTGAGCAAACACATTTATAGCCAGATAATTAGGCAAGAAATGCATTTTGAATGTGGACATCAGTAAACAACCACCGGTGAATATCTAAAGCTTAAGCTTGTATGTCAGATTTTTCTAAAGAGTCTTAATGCTAAGTGTCTAAAAGAGACTACTTAACGTCATCACACTAAACATTAGCCACATTTAGCTAAGTGGATGTGGCGGGAAGTCATACAACCTTAATGTAGGTATTTATATAATATTAGCTTTTTACTTCTTACAATTATGCCTCAACAATTAGAAAATTGGTGTTAACATTTAAACATGATCCTGCTAAACCAAACATGTTTTTTTGCCAAAGATCCTATTTTGCGCAACATTAAAAAATTATAAATAGTTTTTTGTTTAAAGGTTTCCTATCATGCTATTTTTAAGCATATATTATGGGTCTAAGATAAAAAAATATTAAAAACATGTCTATGATGTGTTTTTCTCAAAATACCAAACAGATCACCCAATCTAGCCATGCCTTATACCCAGAGGTGGGAGTAAGTCCTACATGTGCAAGTCTCAAGTCTTGACCTACGAGTATCAAGCAAGTCCCAAGTCACTGTGATGAGAGTCAAGCAAGTCAAGTCAAGTCATTGCTCAAGTCAAGCAAGTCAAGTCATACACAATTCTGATGAATAAGCCCAGTTTCCGCATTTAAATCAGTTAAAAGACAGTGGTTATGAAAATGGATTCAACCCACACTATGATCTTCATTACATACATCATTTGAAATCGAAGTCCCCGGCCGGAGTGACCACACACCCCTGGCCGAAATGTCCTTAAAATGAAGCCTGAGTACGAAATATATCTCAAATAATGTATGCACTGTCCCTTCCCCCACGTAAACATAACAGTCTGCAATGAAACGGTTGTCTCCTGTGAACTCCACTTCCTCCTTGGCGCAACGGTAACTTTAAAAAAAATAACAGGTTAGTTTCTCGTGAGCACTAGATAGTAAATACGACTTTTTCTTTTTCTTTCATGTCCCTTGAGGGCAGTGGTTCTCAAACTTTTTCTGTTAGGCCCCAAATGTGTAGAAAAAGAAAGGTCGGGCCCCCCCAACACAAATAGTCAGGCTCAGTGGCGGCGCCAGAGATTTCTTTTGGGGGTGCTGTGGGGTAGCTTGACGTTTCATAGAGGGTGCTCAAACATTTAGGGTTTCCCATTAATGTACCGGGCGCTACAGTGGAATTTTCTACTGCAACAATCCCCACGCATACAGTGTACCCGCGACTGTTACAATGAAGGCTCGATAATCAGCTCACAGCATATAGGTGTAAGCAAGTGCTATTTTTATAGGTGGTGTGTGGACCTCACATAAGGGGGTCCGGGGGCAAGCTCCCCCGGGAAGATTTATTTTTAAATATTGAAGTTAAATGCATCAATCTGGTGCACTTTGAGAGCAACATGAAGAGATCTATGGATACATCTCTCAACACCCATTTGAAACAGAACTGTAAACAGATTTACTTTTTCTTTATGGATATTTTACAAATCACCCTTTTAAATGTATTCTTGTTTTACAGTCATATAATATTTCATACCTGTTTTTCATTTATTCTCTTATTTTTTTATAACTATAATGATCATATAAACGTGTGCCTCGGAAATAATTGTTTACATTAATGGTGACCAAAACATTTGAGACCCACTGAGATAACACTGAGAGAGTCCTTTAGCTCACTGAGTCTCTCAGTCTGACAGGAGAGGACTCTCCTCCACTTTGTTGTTGAAAAAACTCCTTATATCCGTTAGCGTAGCTCGCTAGCACCAGAAGCTAACAACAACGATCTCCGGTGCCGGTGCGCTCTCTCTCGCTCGCGCACACAAAATGGCTCATTCCATACACAAACACAGAGCCGAGCTTTAATGAAACACAGAGACCCAGACGTAATAGTACTGTACTGTTTCATATTATTTTCGAATCAATAATTTTTCAAATTATGATTTTTTTGTTTTTTAATCTTTTAAAAAATAAATCTTTATAACCATTTTTCCTCCTGGTCTCTCGCGCCCCCTCTGGCATGCCTCTGCGCCCCCCAGGGGGGGCGCGCCCCCCACTTTGAGAACCACTGCTTTAGGGGCTCCGTAAAAGATAGACAGCAGAGGGAAGGAAATGACGCGAGAAGATAGATGGGAGTCCTTCCAGGGTTGTCAATTGCCAACTTGATGAGGTAACAGCTTGATTCGTTGGCGAAACGTTTTGAGAACTTTTGAATTTTCAAAGAATTTCATAATTTACGTCACATTGTCTTAAATGAGTAATTGCTAAATGAATAGCATTTCAATTGCAGTTGCCAAGATCCCAGAGTTTTTCGAATCAACCATAGATAAGCCCTTCAAATACTTAATTTGTATGATTTAGAAAGTACATACTACATAATGGAACCAGTAAATCAGGGCCTGCCCATAGCACTGGCGTTATAGATGTTCGCCTAGGCCGCCAGATCTGGGGGGCGCTGCGCTGGTAGCTCTGGGAGGGAAAAAAACATTTTTGACCGTTGGTGCTCATCCTAATTTTTGGCCTTGATGTAACAACATTCATAATTAAGTAAATGTAACACCCTTTTCACCCCGGTTACACTTTTCATTTTCTCTGTACGATGGGCGCTGTAAGTGATGAAAATGGGGGATGTTGGCTTATCAGGCGCCCGCAGCTCACAGCCAAAGTGTGAGTGAGCGTGGGAGCGAGGTACCGGCGCTGTTGTTATTAGAATCTGGTGCTAGCTGCTCTAACGGATATAAGAAGAAGATGTTTCTACAATAATGTGGAGGGATAGTACTCTCCTGTCAGACTGAGAGGCTCAGTGAGGTAAAGGACTCTGAGTGTTTAGATAGTTAACTTTAGTCCAAGTTATCTCAGTGGGGCTCAAACTGTTTGATCACAATTTATGTAAACACATATTTCCGAGGCACTCCTTTATAATTATTGGGATAAACAGGTTTGAAATCATTCCAATGTATATGTTACAGGTCCCCGATATGAGGACCACAGTAACAGTGATGATACCTGTATGGTGAGGTGTCTAAATGATGCCGTTGGAATCGAAATGTTGGAACCGGTTCCGAACCGGAACCGGTTCTCGGTACCCAACCCTACTTATTTCCTGTAGAGGTGTGCACGGCTGTGGAATAACGTCAAGGGAGGAGGCAGAGAGGGCAGCTACCCAGGCAACATCTTTTCTTTGAGCTGCTTGACCTCCTTCCCAGGTTGCACTCACCACATCTTGCGACAACTCTTCTGTGCACGTTGACATGTAGTGGTCAATATCAGGAGGGATACGGGACAGTGTATCCGCATCAATGTTCATTCTTCCAGGTCTGTACTTAATGTTAAAGTGGAAGTCTGACAACTCCCCCACCCAACGGTGACCGACCGCATTGAGTTTGGCCGTGCTCATAACATAAGTAAGTGGATTGTTGTCAGTGTAGATGGTGAAGTGAGGAGCATAAAAGAGGTAATCTCTAAACTTCTCACACACTGCCCATTTTAGCGCGAGGAACTCTAATTTGCCGCTGTGCAAATGATAATTCCTTTCAGCCGGTGTCAAGGTTCGTGACCCATAGCCAATGACTCGCAGCTTTTCGTCCTGCTGTTGGTAAAGAACTGCTCCCAGTCCTTGCTCCGATGCATCGGTATGCAAGACGAATGGCATGTCAAAGTCTGGGTATCCGAGAACTGGAGGATGAGTTAACATGTCAACCAGTTCCTCAAGTGTAGTCTGATGCACAGCAGTCCACTCTATAGGCGCCCTGGATGACAGCTGGGGTCCTTTAGCTTTGATCTGTCGAGCTTGTGTTGAGGCTTTCACTTGGAGCAACTCGTATAATGGCTTTGCTATCTTTGAGAAGTCTTGTATGTACGACCTGTAGTAACTGAGAAAGCCGAGGACTCTTCTCAAGTCACCTACGGTCTTCGGTGTTTTCGCTTTCAGGGCCAGTACAGCTTCTAGATCTTTGGGGTCGACTCGGACACCCTCACCAGAGACCAGGCGTCCGACATAGCGAAATTCTCCCCTGAACACCTCACACTTCTCAGGGCGGAGCTTCACTCCCTGACTCTGTATCGCTTGGAGCACTTTCCGAACCACCTCCACATGATTTTCAAAGGTCTGGGAGTAACACAGAATGTCGTCCAGGTAAGGTATACAGCACTCATCTCTCAAATAACTCAACATCTCCTCCATACTCCTCTGAAAAGCTGCTGGTGCATTCGTAAGACCAAACGGGATTCTCACCCACTCATAAAGCCCCCAGGGTGTGATGAAGGCGGTCAGATGGCGTGAACCTTCAGCCACAAAACCCTGGTGGTATGCCTTACCCTGGTCAAGGATGCTGAACCAAGAGTATCCCCCCAAGGTGTCCAGTAGGTCCCGTATCCGAGGCAGTGGGTGTCGGTCTGGTACAGTTTTCTGATTGAGCAGGCGATAGTCTATACAAAGGCGCAAAGAGCCATCTTTCTTCCGCACGCACACAACAGGGGCAGAATAGGAAGACTTGGATTTAACAATCCATCCCTTCACCAGTAGGTCTTGAATATATTCTTTGACCTCCCTCAAAAGCGGCTTTGGTATGGAAGTATACGTCCTTTGCACTGGAATATCGTCCTTCAGATTTATCACCATTTGTAGGCTAGGGTTACAGCCAATGTCATTTCCGTCCCTCGCAAAAGCCTTTGATTCTTCATACAACATTCTCTTGGCAATCTCTTGTTGTTCCTCCTCTAAGTGACTGAGGTCCACTGGTGGGTGCCACAGAGGTGGAGTCGGCTCAACTTTTTGGATTGGTTCAAGGAGTTGAGTTGAGACCTCATTGACTGTTGCAGTACATGTTGTCTTGTCAGGAGATTCAACATCCACAAACCGTGGTAAGATGACATCATGTTTGGTGTTATTGCCTACTGGAATTGTGACATAAGGCTTTGCAGGGTTCTGTATCTCAAACAAACCTGTCCCTAAATCCAGCTCCGATAATTGATGACTGTCTTCATCAGCTTCAAACAACACCAGACGATCAGAGGGGTTCAGGGATTGGGGAACACGACACCTCACCCAGGTGACTTGACCAGCCGGAATGACGATGTCATTTACACCTGTTCTTAGGCGTACCTGCGACGTACTTGGTTCAACTGCCTGAATAAAGCTCACAATTGCTTCGGCTTTCTCCACCGGAACACTGATGGCATCACGAAGCAGTTTAACCAGAGTGCATATCAATCGTTCTGGCTGTCCCTCAATGATTTTCTCCAAAACATTAAAACCAACCAATGGTCTCTCCATGGTCAAGCTTGTGACTAGGAATGGAACACTGATGGAAAGACTGGGTTCTTCATTTCCTGGCAGGTTGGTCATAATGGCTACCCAGCCATCAAACGAAATAAGCTCGCCATTAACTGCATACACCTTTAACTCGTTCAGATCCTCGATAATCTCCGATATTGGTCGAACATCAAGATTAGGCAGATATTGTTCTTTCCAGGCGCGGCTTATGATACTGACTTGAGCACCGGAGTCAAGCAATGCAGTCACTGCCAATCCGTTTAGATTACACTGTATTAGCAACTTTCAGCTTGGCAACAGTTCTACGTTTCACCCCTGGTGAACCAAAAGAAAACTGAGTCGAGGATTCATCTTGCTGGTAACTATTCTGTGCACCAGCTACTTCAACTGTTTTGCCCTCACAACTGGTTTGCGCTTTTGCCTCACCAGAATGTTCAGCTTGGGGTCGTATTGTGGATCCGATCACTGGCAACCCCGCTGCAGTGACCGGCTTGAGTTTCCCTGACTCTCTTGTCTCTTTAAACAACCCACAGCCCTGTGTCCTCCATCACCACAATAGAAACAGTGGTTACAATCTGGCCGGTTTTGTTCGACACATCTTGAACAACCAAAGGGTTTCTCTCTCCTGGTTCTCTGTTTTGAGAGTATTGGTTATGGTT
Organism: Pogonophryne albipinna; assembly: GCA_028583405.1. Taxonomy (NCBI): domain Eukaryota; kingdom Metazoa; phylum Chordata; class Actinopteri; order Perciformes; family Artedidraconidae; genus Pogonophryne; species Pogonophryne albipinna. Next base: position 27,372,463 of record CM053249.1, read on the forward strand.
AATCATGTCTGCCTGATGTGGCTGCTTTTGTTGTCTCATAGCCTCAACCATGCTGGTTAGCTCATCTACCTTGGCTGCAAGCTCTTTTATTGGGTCTGTCTTTGTTTTGTGTGCTGTGCTTTCTTGTTTGTTGCCACACTCTTGGACTGTGTTAAGCTCATGTTGTGAGCTATGAGCACTAGTTGCTGCTTGCCGACGAGAAGGACCTATCCTCTTCTGTCTCTCACTCTCCTCACTGGTGATTCTCATTACATGGCGTAATATTGTTTCATCACTCACCTCACCACTTGATAGAAGAGGCTTTAGTTCTCTGCGTACATCACTGTGTTTATATCCAAGTCCCTGCAAGACCGTATGTAGAAACACATCTTGAACAGTAGCTGGACTGTATTTAATGCCTGCGTCTGACAGTTTGGAGGTGAATAGGACACGTTGCTTTAACCCTATCACTCGGTAGAGAAACTGTTGTGGTGTTTCATTATCATCCTGTCTAGCACACATTAATTCTTGGAATAACTCCGTACTGTTTTTCTCTCTTAAGTGGGCCTGGAGAAAGCCTTTGAGCTCCATCACTGTCAGGTCATTCTTATTTATTAGCATGTCTTTGAAAGTTCCAGGTTTTATGATTCGGAGCACACCACGAACTATGTCTCCGTCATGGACACCTTCTCTAATTCCTTCCTCGATTTGCTTACAGACATTGTTATAGCTTATGTCCGAAGAATGATCACCAACTTGACCCCCTTGCACCTTAAACTCCTTCTGGAGGTAGGAGAGCTCTCTTAAGGAGATCATTGTCTCTGGGCCGGACTGGGCAGAAGACTGAGCTGGTGAGTGTGGGATGTTATGATGAGACTTACTAGTGTGTGCTGGTGACAGTGGGGGTTGTTCTAGTGTCTGTGTTGTACGTGCCATAATGCTTTGTCTTAACCTTTTACCCAGGTCTTCATAGCTATTAAGCATTTCCAGTAACCCAGTATTTTTGTTATCACCTACAGCATTAAAACTGACTGGAGAAGCGGTGAGATCTGTCTCTTTTTAAAGCAGAGGCTGGCCAGTATAGGCATGTCCAGCCATGCAGTGGGGTGGTTTGTAAACTACCTCTCTGAAAGGTCCCAATGTGTTCATTTTGATGGGCTGTCTTCTGAGTGGTTGAACATTGCAAATGGTGTTCCCCAAGGTTCTGTTTTAGGTCCACTTTTATTCTCCATCTACATCAACAGTTTAGGTGAAAATGTGGATGAAGCTACTTTACATTTTTATGCGGATGATACCGTGATGTACTGTGCAGGTCCTTCCATTCAGGAGACTGGTGTTAAATTACAGGCTGTTTTTAACATTATTCAGACTCAGCTCTCTGAACTAAAGCTTCTTTTAAATGCTGAGAAAACCAAGGTAATGCTCTTTTTTAAAGCTAAAAAGACACCAGAGCCTGTTTTAGATATTGTAACTACGCAAGGAATAAAACTTGAAGTGGTTACTTGTTACAAATACCTTGGTATCTGGCTTGATGATTGTCTCACTTTTAAACTTCATGTCAATAACCTGCTTAAAAAGCTGAGGGTTAGGCTAGGTTTCTTCTACAGGAACAAGTCCTGTTTCTCACTTGAGGCCAGGAAAAGGCTAGTCACTGTGACCTTTTTACCTGTGCTGGACTATGGTGATTTGATGTATATGAATGCACCTGCCAATTGCCTGGTCAAGTTAGATGCTGCGTATCACAGCGCACTAAGATTTGTGACAAACTGTAAAGCATTAACCCATCACTGTACCCTGTATGCAAGGGCTGGTTTGCTTTCATTAACTGTACGGAGGCTCAGTCACTGGTACATTTTTATAAACAAAGCCATGTTAGGGAAACTTCCATCTTATATCTGCTCCCTGATCTCACGGAAAATTGTAAGTGGCTACTGCCTGAGATCGAATGATGTGGTTTTATTAAATGTGCCAACTGCTAGGACTGTCTTAGGGAAGACAGCTTTTAGATGCGCAGCTCCTCTGTCTTGGAATAGTCTGCAAATTAAATGGAAACTGAACAATCTGGTGCCACTAAATGTTTTTAAAGCTCGGTTGGATGCTAGTCAATCGGAAGCTATTAGTACCTGTTTATGTGGATAATTATGTAAATGATGCTGTATGATGTCCTTTTGTTGTTCTATTTATGTTTTTATGTTTCATGTGGAACTACTTGAGCAGGTCTCCCTTGGAAAAGAGATCAATGATCTCAATGGGATTTATCTGTATAAATAAAGGTTTGAAATTAAATGAATGGCAGGTCACTAAAATGCATTACTGAAACATATTTAAGTGTAACAAACAACCTTACTGTTTTACCAACAGTAACTAACTTATAACCCTTACAAAGTACATATTTATTACAAATTCACAATCATTATACATGTATGTAAATACTCAGTGTGCGGGAGCCTTCAGATATACTGACAAACTTGTATCCTTACTGCGTCAGATCACGTTGTCCCCAAAATGACGCCGTACCGGGGAAGCTAGGCCAATACACACACATTATTTAACGGTTTTACACATGTAAACAGCGCTACAAAGTCTTTAACTGTTAGCGGGCCGTTACATATTATTTACGCAAACCTTATGGGGGATTCATTGTGATTTATGCACAGTTTACCAACCTGTATGCTGCAGGTGAGACAGAAGTAATGAGGACACGTTGTGTTCAGTTTCCTTCCAGATTACTTCTGAGGAAACCCCGGGAATGTCCGTCGCTGTAATCGGTACCCCGGAATCATTGAATCGAACACAAACGTTCCGCCTCACTACTTACTGCATCTATCGACCCCGTTAGTGAAATGAAAATAACAGATGTACAAAACAAAGGCATATTCCAACTCCAAACAATAATAATTATTATATCAATGTGGTCACACCAGAGATGTTCACAAGTCTTTTTTTGCAAGTCCAAGTCAAGTCTCAAGTCTTTGGGCACGAGTCCAAGTCAAGTCTCAAGTCTTTGTGGGGTGAGACTTGATCAAGTCTCAAGTCTTTGGTCACGAGTCCAAGTCAAGTCTCAAGTCTCTAAAAAATAAAAGTCTCATGTCTCTTCTGGTTGTAATAAGCCTTCTATTGTCTGCTGCTATCCAGTCTGTTAAGAATACTGCACAGCTATATCTAAGAAATTCAAAGCATTTACTGTATTATTATCACTCCTATATATTAGCATACAGTATCAGTACTGATTAGTTGTTTGTTATATGATCACTTGAAACAGGCTATTGCAATGCAATATGAGGAAAAACATCACACTTTAGCTAAATGCAAACAACTTATAAGCAAAACACTTCAGAATCAGAAATCAGTATCACAAATACTTTATTAATCCCCCGCAGGGAAACTGTGTTAAAAGTACTTCAAAGTAAACATTTGTTCTGTGCCATTTGCAACTAAAAAACTATTGCTGCAATATTATCTGAAATATACTGAACTGGTGATATTAAAACATGACCTGTTCCAAAAGAGATATCTACCATTAACACCATTTACCAGCCAAATGCTGGTAAATCATCAAGTGGCTGGTACTGTATGTTGCACGCACCAGCCAAAAAATAACAATGGCAATCTATTGAGTGGCTGGTAAAATTTCAAGATTCACTAGGCTAGCCATTTGGCCAGTGGACAAAAATGTTAAAATTTTACCTCTGCAACCTAAAGCAAACAGATATTGTTCTAAACTGTATTAAAGTAAACAGGTATTATCTTGAACTGTATTGAAGTGAACATGTATTATTTGGGACTGTTTTAAAGTAATCCTATATATATAACCCTTCTCACATACACTCACTGACCCAGATATCAGCACACACACACACATACACTTTCCCCCCCCCCCCACCAGCACATGCACATGTTCTTATTCAAGGTTCTTCCTGGGGCCAGTATAATCTCAAGCACCAATATATCTGTGTACAATGTTTGATTGTTTTGGGAAAGAATAGTTTGTGTGAAATCTTCCCTGGGAAAGTAAAGGAGTGAAGTTAGGTGGAAGATAAAAAGTGATTCTGACCTTGACTAGTTCCGAGGCTCTCACGCTTCACTTAGGAGTAAAATGGGACGGAAGAGCCGACCCACATCTCCGCCCCAAAAATGTCCACATATACTGTTGTTTATTCATGCAAAATGCCCCCCTTGTTTCTGACTGGCTGGTCCCGATACCTGTATCGCACAGCAGTAGAGCTGGGAGTCCAGAGTACTCTGTCATTTGTATTGGTGTTTTTTACCATTAAAATCAGATTATTGTTATAACTTTTATGCCGGTGTTTTGAACTCCTTCTCTTATTAATCTGACCAGGATCATCTAACGAACGGCGCGGAGCAGAGGTGGGCTTTAAGCCACCACTACTGTGCATGTTCCAACAAGTTGGTGACCCCGACAAATGCAGAGCTACACAGATCCAAGTAATGTTTTGACACAAGATAATAGTTAAGTACACAAGTTTCTGAAATAAATCTATTAGACATTTTAATACTAATTAGGTGTAAATGAATTGCAGTAGTAGTACTATGAGGAAGTGACATTTTTTGGGCTAACACTTTTCAGGGAATGTGGGGAACAGCTGTTCCGATGAAAAGTTAGAGATATCTGGAAAATTATAGTTGTAATCGTGAATTAATAAATGATGACGCTCCATATATGACAGATTTTTGTAGACAAAGGATACTGGCCTATGCTGAAATATCGAAGTCTCTGCAGAGCACACACATGGCCAAAAAGACTGAGACCAACTGACCTTTGACCCTGACCGACAGTGTAACTTGAGAAGGCACTGTCAATGACTGACTCTGGGGTGACTCTGACCAGACCAAGACTTTACAACCTGACAGACGGTGTGAGTGTGAATGAATGCCGGCATGTGATCAGTGTAACTGCATGATTCTAAAACAATAACTAACCAAGCATGTTTTTGGACTAACATATTATTACCCGTTTCTAATCCACTTGATGATATTTTACTCCCACAGGAGGTGGCAGTTTGCAGAATGTGAAACTCAAAGTAAAACATGACGATTCTGTTTCTTTTAGGACTGAAGGATGGAGAGCAACACTTCATTTCACTGAAGTGTTTACTGTGGAAATGATGGATGTACATTTGGGAAAATGTTTGGTATTTTCTTATAATCCATGGTTACACATGAGGTTCATGTGTAAAAAGGGGGAGTGTAAACTTCACAATGTACATTTTTCATTTAGGGACTGAAAGGAACCTGCTGCCCCAACTCGATTGTTCAATCTGACCATTGATTGACAGTTTTAGAATGGACCTGCTCCATATCTGGGGATAAGATACTGTTTGATGAATGTTGACATGTTTCTAATATTGATTGAGTTATAACAGGTAACACAGATGCAGAATCAGTGGCCAAGGGGCTACTGTGAGTGATGTAAGTCCAGAATGGAATACTGAGGAAGTTGACCTGTGATGATGAAACAATTTTGTAATATTTCAACAGGTATTAAAGTAACTGAGGTTTGAAATGTACAAAGAACATATTACAGTTAAAGCTAAAACATAGTAATGTAATGAGACAGAATTTAATTTAGACAACATCATGTAACTAGCCTGGTAAAGAAATAAAAGCCATAGACTTTATTGTTTAGGTCATTATGGGGATATACATTTCATCTAGATTCATAATAGAAAGACATTTGATGACAGTTTGTTGGAATTCTGTATTCATTTTTTCAGCTTGATAATATCTAAGCACTGACAGGTAAAAGCAGTATCACCAGGAAATCATTCATTTTGTCAGCATCATGATTTTGGTTGTTTTTGAATCCATAACATTAGTGTGTTTCTTTACCAGAAACATTAGCAGTTCATATTATATTTAGATTTTAAATGGGATCTCAAGGATTTGATTTAAGAATAACACAGATGCTTGTCAGAAATTCAGAGCTATTGAAATATGTTATTTAGTTCACCTAGAGATGTTGGAGTTTTGTTTTGTTGCCATAGTCCAAGTATTAAGATTCTGAAGCTGCACTGGCAGACAGGAGGTCTACAATTAATTTAGAAAACCTGTTCACAGACGGCTGTTGTTTTAAGACACCCCACCAACAGGCTCCAAGCGGCCTACGCAGTGGTGGGTCAAACAGCTGAGGGCCCAGGAGCCCTGAGCGTAGGCTTGAGGGATTTGTATCAGATTTCTCCACACAGGTTGGTGATGCCAAAGAGGGACCCAGGAGGCCGACACAGCGGAGTTCATCTGACTGAAGGTCATCAGGACAAAGTGGCTCAACCCCAGGCTCTCCGGCCCCGACCGAGTGACCCAGCGGATCTCTCATGCCGTCCGTCTAGGAGGAAAGGGGGACAGCTGGAGCCAGTGTGCGGCGGGGAAACCACCTGCTAGGACCGTGGACGACATCAGGACGGACGTGGCCCTCGACGAGGAGGTCGACTCGGAAGCAGCCATCAGCGGACTGGAGGAGCAGGATCGGGAGGACATCTCTCCAGCAGTCGACCCGGGAGGCGTCATCAGCGGACCGGAGACGGAGGATCGGGAAGACATCTCTCCAGCATCGACCCGGAAGCCGCCATCAGCGGGCCGGAGGAGGAGGATCCAGAAGACATCTCTCTAGCAGGCAGCCCAGAAGCCGCCTTCAGCGGATCGGGGGGACAAAGACACGGCAAGCCAGGACGGCACAGGGGACTACACTTTCCGCTGAAACAGGTTGATATAGCCGGTGTGGAGTTTGTTTTAATATCCCATTTTTGAGGAACTTTGTTTTTCCCATTTTTTGAGGAACTTTCTTTTAATATCCCATTTTTTGAGGAACTTTGTTTTAATAACCCATTTTTTGAGGGAGAAGCTGCCCCTTCCCCTTCGTACCAAATGCCCTTGTTGGCTTACGCGTCGGAGGAGGACGAGCACGATGACTCAGCCGACAAGGACAATTTTTTTAACATATTTTGGTCTCCCTCCACTGTCATAAGAAGTTGTTATGGTGGACTGTTCCTAAAGGTTTAAAGAGCTCTAAATCCCAGCGACTGATGGATTTATATAAATGTTGGGGAACAGACAGTAGAAAAGAATGACAGTGGTTAAGCACTTTGAATTGCCTTGTGTTGAAAAGTGCTATATAAATAAACTTGCCTTGCCTTGCCTTGCCTTGCCTATGTTTCAAATGCTGTGTATAAGTTGATCTCTGAAGGTGAGATCAAAAGAGGGGTTAAAGCAAACAGATATTGTTCTAAACTGTATTAAAGTAAACAGGTATTATCTTGAACTGTATTGAAGTGAACATGTATTATTTGGGACTGTTTTAAAGTAATCCTATATATATAACCCTTCTCACATACACTCACTGACCCAGATATCAGCACACACACACACATACACTTTCCCCCCCCACCAGCACATGCACATGTTCTTATTCAAGGTTCTTCCTGGGGCCAGTATAATCTCAAGCACCAATATATCTGTGTACAATGTTTGATTGTTTTGAGAAAGAATAGTTTGTGTGAAATCTTCCCTGGGAAAGTAAAGGAGTGAAGTTAGGTGGAAGATAAAAAGTGATTCTGACCTTGACTAGTTCCGAGGCTCTCACGCTTCACTTAGGAGTAAAATGGGACGGAAGAGCCGACCCACATCTCCGCCCCAAAAATGTCCACATATACTGTTGTTTATTCATGCAAAATGCCCCCCTTGTTTCTGACTGGCTGGTCCCGATACCTGTATCGCACAGCAGTAGAGCTGGGAGTCCAGAGTACTCTGTAATTTGTATTGGTGTTTTTTACCATTAAATCAGATTATTGTTATAACTTTTATGCCGGTGTTTTGAACTCCTTCTCTTATTAATCTGACCAGGCTCATCTAACGAACGGCGCGGAGCAGAGGTGGGCTTTAAGCCACCACTACTGTGCATGTTCCAACAAACCGTATTGTTTAATTACACTGGGTCTCTAATGACATCTTTTAAGTCTACTATAAATAAACATATTCCTCTATCCTCTCACTCAAACCCAGTGTAATGGTAACCTGATAAACCTGTAACATCAACGTTACGTGGTCAACAATAAACCTGTAACCTGCCTATAAACCGACAGATGTATTTATGTATGTAACTATGTATTTTTCTACGTTTAACGTTAGCCAGTAGATGGTGGCAGCGGAACGTAATGATTAACGTTACCGCCCTTTTTTATGTCATGTCAAGAGTTGGATGTCAACGCCACTCAACGCAAACAAGTGTGACAAGCAAACATTCACTCATCTTTTCAAATATTCAGTTACAAAGCTAGTAGCAAGCTAAGTTAACATTACATAGCTGATGCTGAGCTAAACATGTTTGCTAATCGTCCATATGCGTTAATGTGACAGACCTCTCCGGGTGAGTTTTCAAGTGCCTGATGAAATTTGACGTTGTTGCACCAGCATCCTTGATTTTAATATTGCAGACTTTGCAGTGTGCGCTCCTTTTGTTGGTGCCGCCGGCCTTTTGTTCGAAGTTTTTATAGTTGAACCTAATTACAAGCAGTACAGCTGCAGGTGTGCCGCCGGTCGCCATTGTGTTACCATGATGTTAATGTTAATGTTAAAGGTGGGGTAGGTAAGTTTAAGAAACCGGCTCGAGATACACTTTTTGTTATATTCCATGGAATGCTCTTAACATCCCGATAGCCGGCCCGGCTAAAATAACTGGATGGCCTACCTGCCTGTCAGCCTCCCATCGGGGCACAAACTTATCTCGTGCCCTCATTGGTCATGTGCGCGTTCGTGTGTGTTGGAGGAGGGGCTCTGTGAGGAAGTGGCAGATTTTCTCCGGTTCTGTATTTTCAAATTCTAGCGATCTCGAGCCGGTTTCTCAAACTTACCTACCCCACCTTTAATACGCCAAAAATAGAAAACACAATGATTGTTCACGAGTCCCAAAACACGAGTCCAAGTCGAGTCCGAAGTCTTTTGAGCAGGAGTCCAAGTCAAGTCTGAAGTCTCTGTGTGTGCGACTTAAGTGCGACTCGAGTCCGAGTCACAAACTCGAGTCCCCATCTCTGGGTCACACATCCCAGGGGTGCCACATATACTATAGGACAGTAAACAAAAAATATCGTTTAAAACTGGAGATAAAAAATATGCATGAATAAATAAATGTTAACTAAGTAAAATAAGATATGAATGAACAACAAAAACAAAATAAGTTACATTTATTTGTTATTGGCGATAGGTGATTGGTTATGTTCACATACTTGTTTGATTAATAAAATGTAAACCGATCTTTTTCATATGGGTGTTGTACCCCCTAGATCTAGTCTCTACTAATGTGTGCTCAAAGTGCATCAGATTTAAGCATTTTACTAAAATGTTCAAACATTTCTTCCCGGGGGGGCATATACCCCCGGACCCCCCTAGAGGATGTAACGTCCACCCCCCATTCTATTGTGTATTCCTTGGATACTCTATTGATCTTTATCTTTTCTTTACGATTCTCTGGCTGGGGGGGGCGCCAGCGAAAATCTCGCCTAGGGCTGCAAATTGTCTAGAGTAAGTCTTTATCAGTTTTACTAAACGAACCCTAACTCTATTCCTAAACCTAAGTTTTAATCGTTTATCAAAATTGTTGTCAATAACTTTTCCTTTTTTTTAACCCAAGTAATTTGTAAAGTGTGCTGAGGCTTCAATCATTGAGAAGACAAATAACCTTTGAAAATGTGCAAAAAATAAACACATTTGCTCAAATGCATTTATAGCCAAATGAGCAGCTAAACTATGGCAAGTTAACGACTATGGTCGAAAGTTAAATATCAACTATTGAATGATGAATACAAAAACTGTGACGATTCCATTGGCCATCGCCAATCTGTAATCCTTATATCGGGAAACTTTAGCCAACATTGTGATTAAGTACTGGCAAAGCATGGCAACAGAGGCGTGGTCTTTGCTGCAGACCCCTGACGTACTGAGCTATGGGAAAGATGGTCCGCGCAAAGGGTGTTGATAAGCTTACCACATTCAACCTTACAAAGCTGACCTAGGGCTAGTCATGGGTAATAAGGATAAGAATGCGCCGTTAGCTGAGCTGAAAAAAGGGAAGAATAGTTTGTTTTACGTACTTTTTGGTAAGTAAGTGCTTATTAGCAAATGTAAATATGCTAAAGTAAAGTAGTAAACATTGTAAAACATGCCATGCTATCATTATGATTGTGAACAGAGCATTCTGATGTGGCTAAAACAGGGGTGGGGAACCTTTTTCCTCTCAAGGGCCATTTCAATTTTTTCAACATCCTCTGAGGGCCGTACAAATTATTGGCCTCTGCTTAAAAATACTAAAATCACAGCCCATTCATTTCACCTTTCTTTCATGCTGTGCAAAGAAAAAGCAACGTCTTAATCCAGATATCTTACCATATGCATGCACGTGCACGGTTGTGGCATGACCACTTTCCAAGGAAATGCGGAATCAGAAAATAAGCTGTATGTGATGGTTGATATGAAAGTCACTGTTTGAAGGAAAATTGACGCCGTACACGATTTGTATCATTGTCTTGTAATGTACTGTCGAATGTCATGTTTTATGTTATTTGTGGACCCCAGGAAGATTAGCTGTTGTTATGCACCAGCTAATGGGGATCCTAATAAACTAAACTAAACTAAACTAAACCACCAAAACAGAAAGATATGGACACAAGATGTGTGCAAAAGTATTTAGTTTCCTATCCATGTAGACATGATTTAAGTGGGGGGGGACCTAACCTCCCCTAGAGGGGTCCGGGGGGCATGCTCCCCCGGGAAGATTTTTTTTTAAATGTTGAAGTTAAAAGCATCAATCTGGTGCACTTTGAGAGCAACATTAGGTTATCTATGGATACATCTCAACACCCATAAACAGAACTGTAAGCAGATTTCTTTTTATTTATGGATATTTTACAAATCACTCCCCTTTCAAACTGTATTCTTGTTTATTAATAACAACTCTTTTTTTACGTTATATAGTATTTTATACCTGTTTATGGTATTTTCTTATTTTTTTAGAACTATAATGATCATATCAAGATGTTCCTTTACCTCACTGGTTGTAGAAGCTTCTTATATTCGTTAGCATAGCTAGCTAACTAGATGCTAATAACAACAAAGTTATTGACTGTATGATCAGTATGACAGATGAACAGATCGCCACTGGGCTTACAACTAAGACACAGCCACGCAAAAACTGCAGCATGTGTACGGCTCCTTATGGGTACTGACATTTGTGAAGTTCCGGCCCGGAGCGGCGTTCTGGTGCTCTCCGTCAGAACTGCACCCCTGTCAGACCAGACATATACCACGTGATGACACATTAGGCTTGTGTTGTGTTCAAGGACCCTGACCTTGGCCAGGAGAAACAGGCACTCGCTTGTTTAATTTGTTTGCGGTCTAGATTTCTTAAATGTTTTTCATTTTTGCATGTGTTTACAAATTACCTCGAGGGCCGTACCAAATGGTCTCGTGGGCTGTATACGGCCCGGGGGCCGGAGGTTCCCCACCCCTGGGCTAAAAGTATCCTAATGCAGTGTTTTTCAAAGAGGGGGCCCCGGCCCCCCGTGGGGGCGCCAAGGGGGTCACGCAAAGTTTGAGGGAAAGGGGAATTTTTTTCTTTTTTTAATTTAGATGTTATAAATAACTGCATATCTATCTATCAATCTATGTGTCCTTTGATACCAATCTTTTAATATTTTTTATTTATTAATATTTATTTTTTTGTTTTTAAATCACACGACCGCCCTTCAAGCCAATCAGAATCGAGCTGCCGCTACTGAGAGTGAAACTGAGTATCTGCTCAGCTTTTGGAGCAAGTGAGAGCTCGTGAATATTTCGCTCTGCAGCTGGATGAGAGCACGGATGTAGCAAATATTGTTGTTTATATATATGAATATAAATATGTTTATTGTTAATATTACTGTTGAATATTATATTATAAATAGCTTTCAAAAATGCTAAAAATATATGTTGATTGTTCATATTACTGTTCAAAATTATATAATATTATAAAGACAGAAATCACTTTAAAAATGGTTTAAAATATGTTTACTGTTGATATTACTGTTTAATATTGTGTTAAGAATGTTTATAACAGAAGACACAATCAATGTAATGAATGACAAACAAAAGATAAATACAAAACAAAATTTGAAGTATAACTTATTATTAATTATTAATACAAATATATATTAAGAAAATGTATTAAGCTGTATGATTAATTAGTCATATTTTCCATCATAATGTACTCATCATTTAAAAAAAAATTGCAACAGGGGGGTCCCCGCCAGACGATAATGCTATATGGGGCCCTTGGCATGGCAAAGTTTGGGAACCCCTGCCTAATGCATAAGTATAGCCCTGTTACCTTGGCTTTCTTTATTTACAATGATTGTTTTGTTTTGGAAAAAACACACTGGATTATTTTACCACTTTTATTCTAAAAGAAACCCAGCAGTTTTGGATGATTAGATTTCAGCCTGATATAGGTACGGTTCTCTTGGGTTGGTTTGAAGCCTCTCAGACAGAATGAGGTAGTTTTCTTCAGCAAGCTGTTTTAGTTTAGTCTCCTACAACTACATATATGATTTCATTGGCCGATAATATAAACTGAAAATAAAAATGATAAAATATATTGCAGAGCCTTGGTCCGGTTAGAACTGTAATCATACAAGATAAGGTCGACACTGACAGGCCGACATCTGTGTGTTTCATAACAGCCTCACCTAGAATGCATCACTAGCTTGACTTCCTGGCCCCTAATATTAAACCGGCAGAGAGAGAGATCAAATATCCGCAAGACTCTGTTCCTGTCCAACCAAACCAAATGGAAATATTATGCCACAGACTTATATTAACAGTTTCCATTGATCAGGCTACTCGTCTGGTAAGGTATTCAAAAGAAAAAAGTCATGAAAATTGACATTTCCAATAAAAACTGATTTTATTGGATCCCGTCAAACCATCAAAAGGAAAGTGAAAGAAATACTGTCAAAACTTGATTAAACTTGACAGAAAATAAGATATTTCTAGAGTTAAATGTCAAGTTATCAACACACTTCAGAAACACACGTCTGGTTTTCTTGCATTTATTACCAGCTCTATTTATTGCTTGTCATACAGTATGTCCTTATTTCCTCTATATAATTGCCATCTCTTTACATTTGCAACCACTTGATGTTATTCATAGCCTCGCTGATTAATTGTGTGTCAAAGTACAACAGGCTTCCAGGAAAAATTAACATGGAAATGATGTCAGTGGGCAGCTGCCTTGTCTTTCCCCATCATATCATTATTCAATCTTTCATCTTTCTTTCACCCTTTATTCTTCATTTCTCTACCCCCTGTTGTGTTCAATAGAGCATAACAACATGAAGTGTTTCAAGTCAGTCTCACTTTTACCCCAATGAGAGTACTGTAGATTACCTACTGAGACACACACACCTACTGTACACACAATGAAGCTGAATAAATATAAAAATAAAATTGTGTAAAACATTGTTTAGGCTGTTTAACCAGGCAGCTAGAGTATAAATGATATAAAATGTATGTAAACAAAAACCTCCCTATTAGGATTATCTGAGCATGCAGTCCAGGTTTTCAGAATTTGAAGAGACTGTTATAGATCATACTCGAAAGTTCCCCATATTTGAACTGGAGGCTATAATACAACTCACAAGCAAATTGATGTTTTTTTTTTAATCGTCCGATTGTCTGTCTAAAAATAACAAAACATGGTATATAATTGTATTATTATCAGACAAAGTCAGGTCCCTGATGGCTGATTACATACAGTTCAAAACTTCTTGTTGGCATCTTTCTGCTGCACGCTTCCTCTGTGAGAAGGGACACTTCCATGGGCCAAGATGGCTTTCTTCTATGCTAATTTGAATCAGGATACAATGATTACATTGTGTGGCTCTTGTAGACTTCTAGACCAGTGGTTCTCAACTGGTGGGTCGCGGACCCGTTTCGAGTGGGTCGCAGATGTATGAGTGAAGACAAAAGAATTGAAATTGGGAAAAAATTCCAACTTTTATTTTGAATGCCCGATTTTCTAACGCTGTGCATGCAGTAGGCGTTGGACTGGAAGTACCGGACACCATAAACGGTTTTGAAAGCTTCTGTCACTTCTCAATAAAACATCTACGCTGATGTTTTTTTCGAGTCTTCTGGCCAATCAGAATCAAGATTGTTGCCGGAAGTCCCTACGGAGAATAACTTAGCGGTACAGTATAACTCTTCTTTATACATCCATGGGTACAACTTCAGATAAAAATGAACACATAATGAAATATGACCCTCGGTTTGATGATTGACAGGTCACAGAACAATGGGAGCTAATGGGAGTAATTCACACAGACTCTCTCCTCTTTGCTCTTCTCTCTGTGTGGAGCAGCAAGCTGTCAGAACAAAGTGAAAAACAAACAATGGCATAAAACATTATTAATATGTCGGGTAGTAATACATTTATTTATTGTGTACCAGAGTTGAGTGTACCAGAATGCGTAGTTTATATGTTACTATTTCTAAAAATCTCCTGGGGGAGAATCCCCCCAGACCCCATCTCATTAAACCTTTTTTAAAAGCATTTTTAGTTCTGTGAAGATGCACTGAATATCACTTTAATTAATATTGTCTGCTGAAAAGTGTATTACAGCACGATTTTTTGTTGAATAGATTAGAGTGGTTCAAAATTTCGGGTCGCGATTTATTGACAAAGGAAAAAGTGTGTCCCGAGGCCTGACCAGTTGAGAACCACTGTTCTAGACGTTATCAGACTGAATGACTAAACTTCTGATAGTAGTAATTATCATTATGCTGGGGTTGCAGTGCTGAATACTATTTATCCTGCTTGACAGATGCATTAGTAGTGATGACATGATGATGTTTAGTAGTTTATTTGAACACTTATATGAACTGCCATTTTTATGACACATATAAGCTTTAGAAACAGTTAACAGACGTTATTTTAGACATCTAACTAAAAACACTTTCAAAAAACAGTTGACTGAGACGAGGGAACTGGAAGTGATAAAATGCTAACTTTTCACCGGGATTAAGGACCAGTATTTGGATCAAATGTACTTGCAGGTTTTCTTGCTGTTCTTAGTTTATATCGTCATGCTTTATTCTACTATATAAGTGGATAAAAGCATCAGATAAATGAAATGCGATGACACCACCAAATGTCTTTTACAAATGTTTGAATATGATTTAAAAGTGACAGCCCTATCTGCTTATAAAATGCACCTGAGAGAATCATAGTTTCCCAGTTAATTGCCACAGAAGGAAAACCTTAATGCTCACTTCCTCTCCCTCCACCCTACAGCGGTGTTACAGAGATGTGCCTGCTTGAGGATCTGTCTCTATGAAGACATATGAGCTCTCTCTCCTGGGACTTTAAGTGGCTGTTCCTGCATCAGGTCATGGATGATAGATCATCTCTGCTCCCGCTCTTTGTGACAAGGCCGGTCCGGAGTGCAGTGTGGTGAAGAGCATCAGCGTGATTACCCATGCTGCACCGCCTGCAACACTGTTAACTCAGATAAAAAGACATGTTGAGTCCGCCCAGCAACCATGAATAATAGCTTGTACTTGCATGGACATCCAACGTGACCTGATCTGCAAGAATTTAAGGTAAAAAAATGTATATCCTGTCCACCTACCCAGGATTGTGCGGTTAAAATATTCTGGACATGCTTTGTTTAATTTGAATAAGATGCCACATGCGTCTCTTTCTAGGAGCTCTCTAGGAGTACTGTTCCCACTTGTATCAGTTCTAAGCTATAAATCACTGTCACAAGTTTCTTTTCAATGCAGAGGATAACTAAAGTAAACAAAGAAACCACAGTCAACATGATTTATTGCTTCTGTTTCACACCAGTGCTAGTGTTTCGCAAATGGTTTCTACAAAATATATTTAAAACCTTTCACCTTTCTAACTTCAAGTTCTGCCAAGTCAGGTGGCTTCCGACCAAAATCCAACCCCTGAAGGGTTAGCTGACGAGTATTGACCCATTTAGACCTCCAATGTGGCTTAACCACACTTGACTATAATTCTGTGCTCACTAAAGGTGGAACTTTATCGCACTGTTGTGATGAAGAGATAAGTTCTCATCCCGGTCCATCTTCGTTCCTACACTCACATGAGTAGATGGATTATGACCAAAATAACGAGATTGTGGATACAAGTGTAACGATCAACTATTTAAAATAGTTGTGTTAATTAAACGCACAAGGGGTTCTTGAATGAAATAATATTATAAAGGTAAACAGAAATAATAAACGGATAATCTGCTCCTTAAACAAAATATACAGAGACAGATTTCATGCATGGATCCATTATATTGACAGTTTTCCAGCCAAACAACACAAACAAAATTAAACAGTCCGCTCTGCGATACACAAAAAGTGTCTTTACTGCCTAATCCAGGCTATTGTTCATTGACAAAAAAGGCTGTTGCTCCTGCGCCCGTCGGCGGCAAAAACAGAAATGTTTGTAGGCCTTTTCAGGCTATATTCCACAAAAAAAGGAAACCGAGGACCAGCGTGGCACAAAGGAGCGATCTCACCCTGTGTCGGAGAGAATCTCTCTCTATCTGTGCGCGTCCTCTCCAAGGAGACGTGCTTCCAGGTCGGTCGATGCAATATCCACATACGGTTACTTTCAGTTACTTCCCCATTGCATTTTAACATACATGCTGAGAAAACGTAACTATCCCGCTGAATACCCGCATTCACCACACACACGCTTCCTCCTCCCGTGAGAACCACCCCTGGCATCCTGTTGACGCGCCCACTAAAAAGCCTCTGGGCGCGCCGCGACAGGTGAATATGCAAATGAGGCATGCAGAACCACACCCTCAAACCTTACATAAAAGTGGACATTTAACGACTGTAGTTGCGAGGATAATACACATGCATCATAGATTTTCATTTCATTTGAATCTAAACTACATGCCTTAACCTTTTCCCCTGCCCCTACAGTTTATAAGAAACACTGAGATCAATCTGCGACTGTCACACAAGCAGCAGAAATTGTTTTTTTCCGGAAGGTTGCTTGCATCAAGGTGAGAAGTGCAGTCATGGGGACACGTTGTAGAACCATTGCTCATTTACATAGAAAGGAGCCAGTTGAGGTGGTTCAGGCACCTATGGATGCCACCTGACCGCCTCCCTAGGGGGGTGATCTAGGCTCTTCCAGCGAGGAGACCAAGGGGCAGACCACTCTTTCCACTCCCAAGAAAAGGTCATTGACACAGGTAATCACCTTTGGAAGATTTAATGGATGCTAAGGAGGTGAGACATCCCCAACATAACAAACAAAAACCTCTTTACAAAATGTCCTTAAACTTACCAAACAAAACAAATAAAATATACGCTTCTTGCCTAACTCCTAACAAAAACAGTTGAAAATGGGATTAAAAAAAAAAAGGGTTTCTCACTCCTACATTGAACTAAAAAGCACATCACTTAAAGATTAGATTATTTCAAAACAAGGTACTAGGGCTGGGCAATATGGAGAAAGCATCATATCCCGGAATGTTTAGGCTGCATGGCAATATATGATATATATCGGTATTTTATACGAATTTGGCACATTTTTCAGTTTTAACTCAATGCCACATGTATGATGTCACAAGCACTTTTATTTTAAGACAAATCATTGAAAACGTTCCAGGTCTTCCTTTCCTGCTCAACAAAGCACAACAGTGCAAATAACAAATAGGTAAGCATCAAGAACAGCAGGCCTTCCCTGTTTGAAAATATACAGGTCCATAGCAATAACATGTATACATTAAAAGTTGCTCTCTTTTTTTTAAACCTAGAAAACATATTAAATACAAATAGGCATAACTCTGCTCTTAGAGAGCTGTGCAAATAACAACAATAAACACAAGAATAACATGCATTCCCTTTTAGAAAATATACAGCTGCACACATATTAACACATAAATGAAAAGGTACATTTAAATAAACAAAATCCATACAATAAATAGCCTATATTGAATACATAAGGATACCTCTGGTTTTTAAAGCCTTCTTGTTCCATGGTTGCAATAGGGACCATATCTTTAGCGATTTGGTAGGCCACCGCCTTCGTTATATCGCGCCACTTGGAAATTTTCTTTTCATAAGGCACAACACTGCTAAATTAAGCTTGCAACGAGGTTTGTTTCGGGCAGATTGTAGGGAAGACTTGGAGGCTGCAGCAAGAACTTTCTTCGTAGAGGACTTTGTGGTGCTGCTTTAAATTATGAAATAAATTAGAGGTGCTTCCACACTCTAAAAAACAATACACCGGCTCTACTTAAAGTGGACCTATCATGCTATATTTGAAACATATATTGTAGGGCCATACCTATATAAAGTATATAAATATATATATTTTTTCAAAATACCAAACAGATCCTGCATTTTAGCCATGCCTCATTTCGCTCTTTCCAGCCCTGTTTTTGCAGGGGGCTGATTCTGTGAGCTGCAACTGACCACGCCCCCCTGCAGGAGAGGGGAGTTGACAGTTCCTTTGGCATTAGGGCAGGGATATCTAGATACTTTCCAAGGTTTGACATGATGAATTGTGCTACTTTTAAAGCAAGCAACGATGTTTTCAAATCTGTAATCAAAAAGCTCCTCAAAAACACTATCGAAGCAGTTCCTGCCATTGCTACGTTAGTTCAAACAGTAACAACGGTCTATTTTTCTTAGCGGATGCATGTCAATTTAAATCAATACAACTATTTTTTAAATGAATAAAATCTTTTTCTAAATTGCCTCGGGGAGGGAGAAAAAGAGCCACAGCGGAGAATAAACAGAAGGGCAACCATGGCAACCATGCAAGGGAATTCTTCTTCGCTGCTTTTGTGGCAGACTACAGCGCCACTTACAGGCCTGGCATATGTACTACAGCGTCTCCAGCGCTTTCGAGCAGCAATGGCCGGCCGTGGCCCAACCTCTCATTCCCCTGATAGGTGGAGAGTTGACCAATAGCCGTAGCGCCACCGTCCTGACGTCAGGACAGTGTTCACATCTGGATCAGTCTGTATCAGATCCGTTGCAGACCCTTTTTTAGAGATTTGGGTATGGAGGAAAATAGAGAGGGTTGTGTTTTCTGACACTTGGTGAGTTCCCTGGAACATATTCATGTATAAAAGACGTACAAAAGTGCATTTTGCATGATAGGTCCCCTTTAACCCTTGTGTGGGGTTCATATTTTTGTTACTCAGCCAGTGTTCGTGGGTCTGGTAGACCCGCTGCCTTTTTGGGCTTCAATTCAACACAATCGAACTATTTTATGATAAAATACTCTACAGATGTTTACTTCATCTCAATTACAAGCAATATAAACAGCATATATGGTTAATATTAGCCCTTTTACATTTGTTAGATCACATTAATGGATTAAAGTGCTACTCGTTTTTTGGCCTGCTGACCGGCTGGTCCTGGGGCTCGTCTTTTTTTGCAACTAGCTGATGCTCAATCTCATCCTCTTCTTCAAAGTCACTGTCAGACTCAGAATTTTCAGAAATGTGATCCTCACATTCTGAAACCTCTTCCTCTACATCAGGGGTGGGGAACCTCCGGCCCCCGGGCCGTATACGGCCCGCGAGACCATTTGGTACGGCCCTCGAGGTAATTTATAAACACACGCAAAAAAGAAAAAAAATTAAAGAAATCTAGACCGCAAAAAAAATTAAACAAGCGAGTGCCTGTTTTTCCTGGCCACGGTCAGGGTCCTTGAACACAACACAAGCCTAACGTGTCATCACGTGGTATATGTCTCGTCTGACAGGGATGCAGTTCTGACGGAGAGCACCAGAACGCGGCTCCGGGCCGGGACTTCACAAATTGCAGTACCCATAAGGAGCCGTACACATTCCGCAGTTTTTGCGTGGCTGTGTCTTTAGTTGAGAGCCCAGTGGCGATCTGTTCGTTCATCTGTCATACTGAGCATACAGTCAATAACTTTGTTGTTGTTATTAGCATCTGGTTAGCTAGCTATGCTAACGAATAAGAAGCTTTTTCTACAACCAGTGAGGTAAAGGCACATCTTTATATGATCATTATAGTTATAAAAACACAAGAAAATAAAGTAAACAGGTATAAAATACTATATGACTGTAAACAAAAGTTGTTATTAATAAACAAGAATACAGTTTGAAAGGAGAGTGATTTGTAAAATATCCACAAAGAAGAATAAAATCTGTTTACAGTTCTGTTTCATATGGGTGTTGAGAGATGTATCCATAGATCTCCTAATGTTGCTCTCAAAGTGCACCAGATTGATGCTTTTAACTTCAACATTTAAAAAAGAAATCTTCCCGGGCGAGCATGGGACCACCCTAGAGGAGGTTAGGTCCCCCCCGACTTAAATCATGTTCACATGGATAGGAAACTAAATACATTTGCACACATCTTGGATCCATATCTTTCTGTTTTGGTGGTAATGCCACAACCATGCACGAGTCATGGTGAGATATCTGGATTAAGAGGTTGCTTTTTCTTTGCACAGCATGAAAGACAGGCCA
Source organism: Pogonophryne albipinna (assembly GCA_028583405.1). Classification (NCBI taxonomy): domain Eukaryota; kingdom Metazoa; phylum Chordata; class Actinopteri; order Perciformes; family Artedidraconidae; genus Pogonophryne; species Pogonophryne albipinna. The sequence goes on from CM053249.1 coordinate 27,392,976, forward strand.
AACGAATGGGCTGTGATTTTAGTATCTTTAAGCAGAGGTCAATAATTTGTACGGCCCTCGGAGGATGTTGAAAAAATTGAAATGGCCCTTGAGAGGAAAAAGGTTCCCCACCCCTGCTCTACATCATCATCAAATGGTTCTCTCTTCCAGAATCGTTTGCAAGGCCCTCTGAGCGGAGAATTTTTTGGCCATCTTGATGAGCTGTGATAAGGACCCAAACTGGCTAAGCTTTATTTATTGTGTCTCGCCCCAAATTTGCAGCTGGGATACAGTGGGAAAAAAAGTAAGATTGGTTCCCGCAAAACATAATACAGGAATGTGAGAGCAGACATGTTTCGGTGCTTGAATTTATCAACAATGTTGCAAACTTGTGCGGGAATGGCAGGGGCAGAAACACAAAAATCACACACACACACGGCCCAGACAGGTGCACAGGACCTACAATTTCCACACTTTTGTTAGCCCCGAACACCCTGTATGTAATATAAATGTGTGTGTGTGTGTGGGGGGGGGGGGGGGGTGTACAGTGGGTGGTCATTGAAATGTGTTCTGATATATGTTCTTCACAGAAAATGAGCCAAGGCCATTGAGTGTGCGTTTGAAACAATTATTTATCATATCATTTTTCTTTTTTGGCTTGGATGCAACAACATTTCTTGCAACAAAACAGAAGCTATTTTAGTTGGCACACCAAACCAGGTCCAGTCTTCCCCCATAACCCACATAACCTTTTCTGGCCAAAACATACCCCTCTCCACATCAGTTACCACCCTGGGTGTAAGATTTGACAGACATCTGACCTTTGACACCCACATCAAACACCTGTGCAAAACCTCCTTCTACCACCTCAGGAACATTGCAAAACTCCGTCCCACACTCGCCCTGTCAGATGCACAACAACTGGTCCATGCCTTCGTCTCCTCAAGGCTCGATTACTGCAACGCTCTCCTCATCGGGACTCCTAACGGGAGTCTTCAGAAGCTCCAATATGTACAGAACAGTGCCGCTAGGATCCTGATGAGGGTGAGAAAATACAACCACATCACAGCCGTCCTTCATTCCCTCCACTGGCTTCCTGTCTCATTCAGGATAGAATACAAGATCTCACTGCTCGCCCATCAATGCATCCACGGGAACGCTCCTCCATACCTGAACGAACTTCTCACATCACAAACCTCCACACGCAACCTCCGCTCCACAACCAACCATCGGCTTCGCCCCCCCGAGGACCAAACTCCGCACAATGGGGGATCGGGCTTTCTGTGCAGCTGCTCCTCACCTATGGAATTCCCTCCCAGACCACCTGAGGACTCCCCAGAAAGGCCTAAAAACCTTTCTTTTAAAAAAAGCTTTCAAAGCTTTTGATTAAACTTTTGTTAATTTTGTTTGTTTTTATTATGCCTCCTGTAGCACCTTTGGATTGCTGTTAGCAATGAAAGGTGCTTTAAAAATCGAATTTATTATTATTATCATTATTCTTTAGCTAAATAATGAAAACGGGTCCCACAGACCCGAATACCATTCAAGGGTTAAATAAATTGAGGTAACCATTTGCGTTGATCTTTTTAAGTAGTTCCAAGTTAATCGATTAAGTTAATCCGAGTACCCATTTATAATCTGATTAACTCAATTAGTTCAGTACTACAAACATCATTTGCTTTCACCTAAATTAAGTTGAACCAACTACATTTTTATCGTAAAGATGTAGTGATATTAAGTTGAATCTTTTTATCAAAGCTATTATAATTTATTTATTTAAGTCCATACTAATCAAAAATGTCCATGCAAACTGTTACCTTAATTTGTTTGAGTATTAGAAAGTCATTCTAATTGAGTCAAAAATAATATACACAATATATAAATAACGAACTGAAACCAATAAACTGGCATATAACAGTCTGAATAATCAGTATCAATGTAGCATCTTTGACACTAACATGTTGAGCCACAATATGAGGCTAATGTGGGCTGGATGTTAACAAAACATACACATACATATGAACATAACTAACATGCATACTACCTTGACCTTTCTGACAGCAATTAAGAGGACAGCAGTTTATGTTTTAGGCTCATTACCTTGGGGGAAGCCTTCATGCCATCCATTAAAGGAGTATTTTTTGAAACGCTTCCAAAGTTTTTAACATCTCTTTTGGGTAGTTCAGGTTGAGTGCGTATATTAGCCAAACAGGCACAAGCTCTTGACGCATCCGGGATTTGAAGGACTTCTGTTCTTTTAATCACTATTCTTGCATCCGCACCCCTGGTCAAAACAATCTTCAGCACCTCATTGCTAACTTCCACTTCACCATCATGGAATATGTAGATTAGAAAATACATTTCAGTGTTTTTTGGGCAATCAGATTAAAAAACATTGCATTGTGTTTCAGGTTAACACAAGTTACGCAGCGTCCACACGGCGGCGTGCGTTCAAAGTGAATGGGCAGTAGCGTTGAAGCTTCAACGCACGCCGACGTGTGGATGGGCCATTACAGTATGATTTAAGCATCGTCTTTACTTACTTAAGTTTTTCTTGAAGAGATCCTCCTTTTCACGAAGACACACCACCAAGCAACGGATAGCAACCTCTTTTATTCTTTCCACTGAATCATCCTTAAAAGGAGAACATTTTAATGTTGAGAAATAAAAATAAAGGCTAACAAAACATGCCGGGCATTGTTAGTTGCTGTTCATATTTATTTTAATCAGTTTTTATCAAATCACACGTTAATTCTCAAAAAAAAAAAAGATATATACATACTGTATTACAAATAATGAACTTTGACTGCAACTGTGAAACAAAAGATAAATGCATGCTACAGTAGCTTAAAACAAGTAGCTAATGACTACCTTACAGCTTGTGTTATATTAGGGTTGCCAACTTTGGGTACCTGGCTGGAGTGAGATTTTGATATCATGGGTTTAATTACACATATGCGCACGAAATGACTGCTATCGTGTCAGCAGCGGGACCTTAGCATATATATAGGATATATATACAATATATACAAATACACAATATTGGACACAGACTATAAAGGGCACAAAGTCTCATTCACTAATGAAAGTCAAACACATGTTTAAGCAATTCATTGACTTATCGTACGATAAATAAAAATGACCTCGATAAATTGCCATTTACATGAGGATGTGACTAGCAGTTTGAAAGGATGTACTTGAATTATTATTATATATTATCATTATGTCAGTGGTCTAAAATGGTCATACAACGGTGCCGACAATATTTTCGTTTATCGCAATAATTTCCGGGAAAATGTATCCAACAAAATTAATTATCGTGAGAGGCCTATACAGTAGATGACACACAGACACAAACAAATCTACAGACTTACTCCAAACTGCCAAATATATTAATTAACACACTCTCACTCTCATATACTCTTTGACTCTATTTTGGCCTAGTAGAACAATAAGCAGCAGACTTTTACTTTTTTATAATTTCTACTGGATCTTAGATCTGCGCATGCGCAATACGGGTCGACAGTTGCGGCTCCAGAGTATTTTTGTTGGGCAATCTATGGTAGGGCTAACCCATACAGTGGTGGGGCTCAAGTCAGTATTTGCAATGTAATTACATACAAGCTCCCCTTGACAGTGAAATGCCACGCGTGAGGTTTAGATGATTTCCCTGTCTCAATCCAAATTGAACTGTATGAAATAAAAAGTCACATTTGTCTTGTAGTAAATAAAAAGGGCGACCTGGAGCCAATCCTGCAATTTCTCCACAAGTGAAAGAGTTAACATGCTGAAAGCCCAACCCCTGCAGGGGGGTCTGGGGGGATTCTCCCCAAGGATATTTTTTGAAATACTAACATAAAATACACATTCTGGTACTCTCTTGAGAAGAAAAATAAAACATCTATTACTTCACGACATATTTAAAAAATGAATGCCATTTTAGTTTTGTGTTACTTTGTTCTGAAAGCTGAACCTGCTGCTCCTCACAGAGAGAAGAGGGAAGAGACTGTGTGAATTGCTTTACATTGTGGATAAGGGTGGATAGCCCCCATTGTTCTGTGTGTCAAAATGAAAGACAGCCCACACACCTATCAATCATCAAACCGTGGGGTCTTATTTCATTACGTGTTGATTTCTATCAACACGTAATGTTGTATCGATGTATATAGAGATGTACTACAGCAAAAGTATTCTCCGTCGGGACTTCCTGCAACAACAACACGCCGTTATCTTGATTCTCATTGGCCAGAAGACATTATCAAAGATGTTCTATTAAGAATACGATCACTACGTGACAAAAGTTTTCAAAACCGTTTCTAGTCTTCGGTATTCTTGTTTTTGGCGTGAGAATAGTTTGGGCAGCGTGAGAGCGTGATATAAGCGTATATTCGTGAGAGTTGGCAATCCCTGCTGTTATATGCAGTATAATGCTTACTGTAAGCAGCTGTTGTAAATGAAGCTGAACAAAAATGGCTACTTACCAGGTAACTTGATAGATTATTAGGTTAAAGTCCTGTTGTTCCACTGCTATCAAGTGTTCCGCTTCCAGGATGAATGCAGATTGCTCCAACTCAACATGCGGTCTAGCAAAGTGCAGGTATGTGTTCAGTTTAGAAAATATACCGTTGAAACTCAATAGATATGAGTTACTCTAACTTAGTATTTCCCTTTAGTTGAGGGAACGCAGGAATATTTCTTCAAGTTACATTTTTTTGGACCAATTTTTTAAAATGAGTTGCAAAACTAACTAAAACAAGTTGAGGTAAAAACAAAATGTTTTATGTTGAAAAAGTATTTTTTTTAAGTGGAATCTACTACCCCCATGAATCGTTTTTTTAAGTGCACCCTTTGACACAATTTGCTTCTGCTATTACCATGGATGTATAATAAGAACTGGATACAGCGTGGGAGGCGGGGCCTCATTAATTCCTATGAGAGTTGCTCATTGGAGCATGATGATAAAATGGCCCAACTTTTGAGAGAGTGAAACGTCACAGATTACCCAGCATGCCTGAGAAGTACCCGTATGTGCGCTCATAGCGCATGCGCAACTTTAACCAAAATGCTCGTTCACATCAAGCACGTCAATTTGCGTACACGTAACAGCACCGCGCGTTCATGACAGCATGGTAATGATTTGTTATTATGATGGATTTGATATTAACGAGGCGGCAGTTAGCAGCTAGCTAGTAATTATGCTAATGTAACATAAATCGTTATGTACTTTGTTGGAGTAAACACAGTAGTGGTGGCTTAAAGCCCACCTCTGCTCCGCGCCGTCCGTTAAATGAGCCTGGTCAGATTTAATAAGAGAAGGAGTCCAAAACACCGGCATAAAAGTTATAACAATAATCTGATTTTAATGGTAAAAAACACAATACGAAATACAGAGTGCCCTGTAACAGAGCACTCCGGGCTCCCCGCTCTACTGCCGTGCGATACAGGTATCGGGACCAGCCAGTCAGCAACAGGGGACGCATTTTGCATGAATAAACAACAGTATATATGGACATATTTGGGGCGGAGATGTGAGAGGTCTCTTCCGTCCCATTTTACTCCTAAGCGAATCAGAGTTCTGGGAAAAAGTATTTTTCTTCTGAACAGAGCGTGAGAGCCTCGGAACTAGACAAGGTCAGAATCACTTTTTATCTTACACCTGGGTTAACTCCTTTACTTTCCCAGGGAAGATTTCACACAAACTATTCTTTCCCAAAACAATCAAACATTGTACACAGAGATATTAGTATCAAACATTGTACACAGATATATTAGTATCAAACATTGTACACAGAGATATTGGTGCTTGAGATTATACTGGCCCCAGGAAGAACCTTGAATAAGAACATGTGCATGTGCTGGTGGGGGGGAAAGTGTATGTGTGTGTGTGTGCTGATATCTGGGTCAGTGAGTGTAAGTGTGTGTGCTGGAGACAGGAGGTGTAAGTGTGTGTGTCAGGGTATCTGGGTCATAGAGTGTAAGTAAAAAGGGTTATATATATATAGGATTACTTTAAAACAGTCCCAAATAATACATGTTCACTTCAATACAGTTCAAGATAATACCTGTTTACTTTAATACAGTTTAGAACAATATCTGTTTGCTTTAACCCCTCTTTTGATCTCACCTTCAGAGATCAACTTATACACAGCATTTGAAACATAACCACTGTCATTCTTTTCTACTGTCTGTCCCCCAACATTTATATAAATCCATCAGTCGCTGGGATTTAAACCTTTAGGAACAGTCCACCATAACAACTTCTTATGACAGTGGAGGGAGACCAAAATATGTTAAAAAAATTGTCCTTGTCGGCTGAGTCATCGTGCTCGTCCTCCTCCGACGCGTAAGCCAACAAGGGCATTTGGTACGAAGGGGAAGGGGCAGCTTCTCCCTCAAAAAATGGGATATTAAAACAAAGTTCCTCAAAAAATGGGATATTAAAACAAAGTTCCTCAAAAAATGGGAAAAACAAAGTTCCTCAAAAAATGGGAAAAACAAAGTTCCTCAAAAATGGGAAAAACAAAGTTCCTCAAAAATGGGATATTAAAACAAACTCCACACCGGCTATATCAACCTGTTCCAGCGGAAAGTGTAGTCCCCTGTGCCGTCCTGGCTTGCCGTGTCTTTGTCTTTGTCCCCCCGACAGCTTCTGGGCTGCCTGCTAGAGAGATGTCTTCTGGATCCTCCTCCTCCGGCCCGCTGATGGCGGCTTCCGGGTCGATGCTGGAGAGATGCCTTCCCGATCCTCCGTCTCCGGTCCGCTGATGACGCCTCCCGGGTCGACTGCTGGAGAGATGTCCTCCCGATCCTGCTCCTCCAGTCCGCTGATGGCTGCTTCCGAGTCGACCTCATCGTCGAGGGCCACGTCCGTCCTGATGTCGTCCACGGTCCTAGCAGGTGGTTTCCCTGCCGCACACTGGCTCCAGCTGTCCCCCTTTCCTCCTAGACGGACGGCATGAGAGATCCGCTGGGTCACTCGGTCGGGGCCGGAGAGCCTGGGGTTGAGCCACTTTGTCCTGATGACCTTCAGCCAGACGAACTCCGCTGTGTCGGCCTCCTGGGTCCCTCTTTGGCATCACCAACCTGTGTGGAGAAATCTGATACAAATCCCTCAAGCCTACGCTCAGGGCTCCGGGGCCCTCAGCTGTTTGACCCACCACTGCGTAGGCCGCTTGGAGCCTGTTGGTGGGGTGTCTTAAAACAACAGCCGTCTGTGAACAGGTTTTCTAAATTAATTGTAGACCTCCTGTCTGCCAGTGCAGCTTCAGAATCTTAATACTTGGACTGTGGCAACAAAACAAAACTCCAACATCTCTAGGTGAACCAAATAACATATTTCAATAGCTCTGAATTTCTGACAAGCATCTGTGTTATTCTTAAATCAAATCCTTGAGATCCCATTTAAAATCTAAATATAATATGAACTGCTAATGTTTCTGGTAAAGAAACACACTAATGTTATGGATTCAAAAACAACCAAAATCATGATGCTGACAAAATGAATGATTTCCTGGTGATACTGCTTTTACCTGTCAGTGCTGAGATATTATCAAGATCACTCACAGTAGCCCCTTGGCCACTGATTCTGCATCTGTGTTACCTGTTATAACTCAATCAATATTAGAAACATGTCAACATTCATCAAACAGTATCTTATCCCCAGATATGGAGCAGGTCCATTCTAAAACTGTCAATCAATGGTCAGATTGAACATCCGAGTTGGGGCAGCAGGTTCCTTTCAGTCCCTAAATGAAAAATGTACATTGTGAATTTTACACTCCCCCTTTTTACACATGAACCTCATGTGTAACCATGGATTATAAGAAAATACCAAACATTTTCCCAAATGTACATCCATCATTTCCACAGTAAACACTTCAGTGAGATGAAGTGTTTCTCTCCATCCTTCAGTCCTAAAAGAAACAGAATCTTCATGTTTTAGTTTGAGTTTCACATTCTGCAAACTGCCACCTCCTGTGGGAGTAAAATATCATCAAGTAGATTAGAAACGGGTAATAATATGTTAGTCCAAAAACATGCTTGGTTAGTTATTGTTTTAGAATCATGCAGTTACACTGATCACATGCAGACATACACTCACATTCACATTCACACTGTCAGGTTGTAAAGTCAAGTTTGGTCAGGTTCGCCCCAGAGTCAGTCATTGACAGTGCCTTCTCAAGTTACACTGTCGGTCAGGGTCAAAGGTCAGTTGGTCTCAGTCTTTTTGGCCATGTGTGTGCTCTGCAGAGACTTCGATATTTCAGCATAGGCCAGTATCCTTTGTCTACAAAAATCTGTCATATATGGAGCGCCATCATTAATTAATTCCCAATTACAACTATACTTTTCAAGATATCTCTAACTTTTCATTGGGACAGCTGTTTCCCACATTTCCTGAAATGTGTTAGCCAAAAATGTCACTTCCTTATAGTACTACTACTGCAGTTTATTAACACCTAATCTATATTAAAATGTCTAATAGATCTATTTCAGAAACGTGTGTACTTAACTATTATCTTGTGTCAAAACATTACTTGGATCTGTATAGCTCTACATTTCATAGCTCATTATACCCATTTATCTTCAATTCTGGTCCACTTAAAGAACAATGTTAACCTCTTTAACAGTAAGTGGAACCTTGGGTGTACGAACATGTAACAATCACTCCTTCCTTTATTAAGGATTTAAAAACAGAAGTAATTTCATCAATGGTTTGTAGTTGAATTTAGGAATGATCACTTATGCTAGGTATGTTTTTACTTTTTAACATCTCTAAATGTCAGTTAATTACTAATTAAATAGATGTCCATTAGGAGGTAGTGACGCTTGTCTTTTAAACTCATAATCTGGTGCCGTGCGCTCCCTGTGAAGCTGCAACTAAGATTTTAAAAACCACTGCAGGGTGGGTCAAGTGACCCATTCTCCCTATTGGTCGTCAATAATATGCACCTTTACAATGGGTGATCCAAGGCCCCACATTTGTTTACTCCCAATTATATTGCTTTTTCAAAATTAAATTATATATTACGCTGTAACAGGATCTAGTGATATCCAACAGAGCTTCATTTAGCATGAAAGAATGATTGCACTGTATATATATATATGTATATATATATATATACATATATATATATATATATACATATCAGGGTTTCCGTTAGCCGGTAATTACCGGTTTTTAGCTGGTAAAATTGAATAAAAACCGGTAAATTCAAAACCTGCCGGTCAAAATGTCCGATGCTCCGATCGATTGGCCGCAGATCATTATCGGCCGATATTCACTCTTAATAGTTTGATCGGTGCTCTCTATCAAGGCCGATCAGGAGAGCTGGATCTGATCGATATGGACATAAACGCGAGTGAAGTGTAACCGGACGAGCGAGAGAGATCAGATCAGCTGCTGCATAATCACCTGAAGCCCCGCCCACTGTTTAGCGCGCTGCATGAGAAACTGACGGGCTGTCAGGAGAGAGAGGGAGGGAGAGAGGAAAAGAGAGGATCCGTTTCTCCCGTGTTATTGTTCAAAGTTAATTTAAACTTTTGAATAATGTACTTTATCTAGGACAAGTAGTTTCTTTGAATGTAATAATTATGTTGTTTCTTGTTTGTGGAATCATTTATTGAAAAATGAATCTGAATTTTTTGATCTGTTATAAAATGTACGATTATAAACTGAAGCAATATAAAAATGACTCCCATTAACTGCGTTTTAAACATCAGCATATCCGGTCCTAGTCCGGTGATTACCTGCTAACGGAAACTCTGCAACACAATTCTTATTATTATTATTGAAACATAACCGGTAAGTTTCAAATTTGTCCGGTAAAATAAATTCTGTTCGGACATTTGACCGGCGAGAAAAAATCTTAGCGGAAACCCTGATACATATATATATATACATATATATATACCAGCGACGTGCGGTCAGGGGAGGCAGGTGAGGCAGAGCCTCACTTGTCATTCTCCAATGTAACGGGAAAAAAAAAATAATAATAATACAAATAATAATAATAATAAAATGTGTCCACTGATCTGTGTTGTAAATGTGATTTCTGTTTGATTCCAATCGCTTTTTATAGTAAAAATCGGCTAATTTGCCGAGCTCCGCTACAACTACGGGGAGCGATGAGATTGAGGAGTGAGGCAGGGACGAGCTCTGCCTCACAGAAGCCCACAGCCAGCCGGCCAAAGAGCCAGCCAGGCAGCCAGCCAGCCAGAGAAGAAAGAGGTTGAACCCAGCGTGTGTCTGTGCTTTATACTGGTCCTACACTGGGATGGGAGGAGACATCTGGTCCTCCTTTGTGGACCTCTCTGATTGGCCGCCCAAATGTCATAAACACCTTAGCCCTTATCTCTTGATCTAAGATGGCTGCCAACCAAGACCTGCGCTCAGCCTCCCCTCATGTCCCTTTGTTCTCCAAAACACATGTCAGCAGGCCCAAATCCAGCTCACGGTTTTACACAGATTATTTCCCATTTAAGCTTATTCATAGTTTGCTAACATGAATACATACAAATATTTCACTTCAATAATCCCCCTTTTGGTCTCTCTCTAAAGAGACCAACTTACACAAGGCACTTGAAACTTAACTACTGTCATTCCTTTCCACTGTGTCTGTCCCCCAATATTGTATAAATCTATCAGAAACTGAGACCAAAAGTACTTGAAATCTTTGAGAACAGAACACCACTCTCCATGGCAGTGTAGGAACCATCTCCTCCCCCCCCCCCCTCTGATAGGGAGGGGGAGATGCGGTTTTCCCTTCACTGGTGGAACTGATCAGAGAGAAGTAGACTCCTCTGCTGCCTCGACAAGTCCCCCAGCCCGCTGACAGCCGCTTCCTAGTCGTCTGCTGTAAGGATGTCCTCGAGGTCGTTGTCGTCCAGTCCACTGATGGCTGCTTCCGAGTCGACCTCCTCTGCGAGGGCCACGTCCGTCCTGATGTCGTCCCCGGTCCTAGCAGGTGGTTTCCCCGCCGCACACTGGCTCCCGTGGTACGGGCTGTCCCCCTTTCCTCCCACGCGGACGGCATGAGAGATCCGCTGGGTCACTCGATCGGGGCCGGAGAGCCTGGGGTTGAGCCACTTTGTCCTGATGACCTTCAGCCAGACGAACTCCGCTGTGTCCGCCTCCTGGGTCCCCCTTTGGCATCATCAACCTGTGTGGAGAAATCTGATACAAATCCCTCAAGCCTACGCTCCGGGCTCCGGGGCCCTCCTATCTGCCAGTGCGGCTTCAGAATCTCAATACTTGGATAAAAATACTAAAAGTAAAACCCCCACCTCTCTAGGTGAACTAAATAACATATTTCAATAGCTCTGCATTTCTGACAAGCATCTGTGTTTATTTTTAAATGAAATCCCTGAGATCCTATTTAAAATCTAAATATAATATGAACTGCTAATGTTTCTGGTAAAGAAACACACTAATGTTATGGATTCAAAAACACCCTAAATCATGATACTGACAAAGTGAATGATTTCCTGGTGATACTGCTTCTACCGGTCAGTGCTGAGATATTATCAAGCTGAAAAATGAATACAGAATTCCAACAAACTGTCATCAAATGTCTTTCTATTATGAATTTAGATGAAATGTATATCCCCATAATGACCTAAACAATAGAGTCTATGGCTTTTACTTCTTTACCAGGCTAGTTACATGATGCTGTCTAAATTAAATTATGTCTCATTACATTACTATGTTTTAGCTTTAATATGTTCTTTCTACATTTCAAACCTCAGTTCCTTTAATACCTGTTGAAACATTACTCACCGGTCAACTTACAGCAGCCCCTTGGCCACTGATTCTGCATCTGTGTTACCTGTTATAACTCAATCAATATTAGAGACATGTCAACCTTCATCAAACAGTATCTTATCCCCAGATATGGAGCAGGTCCATTCTAAAACTGTCAATCAATGGTCAGATTGAACAATTGAGTTGGGGCAGCAGGTTCCTTTCAGTCCCTAAATGAAAAATGTTCATTGTGAATTTTACACTCCCCCTTTTTACACATGAACCTCATGTGTAACCATGGATTATAAGAAAATACCAAACATTTTCCCAAATGTACATCCATCATTTCCACAGTAAACACTTCAGTGAGATGAAGTGTTTCTCTCCATCCTTCAGTCCTAAAAGAAACAGAATCTTCATGTTTTAGTTTGAGTTTCACATTCTGCAAACTGCCACCTCCTGTGGGAGTAAAATATCATCAAGTGGACTAGAAACGGGTAATAATATGTTAGTCCAAAAACATGCTTGGTTAGTTATTGTTTTAGAACCATGCAGTTACACTGATCACATGCCGGCATTTATTCACACACACACCGTCTGTCAGGTTGTAAAGTCTTGGTCTGGTCAGATTCACCCCAGAGTCAGTCATTGACAGTGCCTTCCCAAGTTACACTGTCGGTCAGGGTCAAAGGTCAGTTGGTCTCAGCCTTTTTGGCCATGTGTGTGCTCTGCAGAGACTTTGATATTTCGGCATAAGCCAGTATCCTTTGTCTACAAAAATCTGTTATATATGGAGCGCCATCATCAATCAATTCACGACCACAACTATAATTTTCCAGATATCTCTAACTTTTCATCGGAACAGCTGTTCCCCACATTCCCTGAAAAGTGTTTAGCCAAAAATGCCACTTCCTTATAGTACTACTCCTGCCATTCATTTACACCTAATTAGTATTAAAATGTCTAATAGATCTATTTCAGAAACTTGTGTACATCACTATTATCTTGTGTCAAACCATTACTAGGATCTGTGTAGCTCTGCTATGCATTTCATAGCTCATCTTCAATTCTGGTCCACCTAAAAAACAATGTTAAACTCTTTAGCAGTGTGTGGAACATCGGGTGTCCGACCATGCAACAATTACTCCCTCCTTTATCAAGGATTTAAAAACAGAAGTCATTTCATATTTCCATCTTAAAGCCCTCCTCTGGTAATAACTATGGCACAATGGTGAAATCAATACTTTAGATTGGAATACTATATCTGGCTTGGCACTAGCTCTTCCTTTAACATTATCCATTCAAATAAAGATTTGTCTTAGAGTGGTTCCTAAAACTATCCCTTTAATGGTGATCAATATTGTAACAAATGAGATCACTACTATATTCACACGTGAATAAAAATCTCTTGAAGAATGATTTGTTAACATGATGAAAAGATTGAAGAATATGGTTATATTCTGTCATGTATCCCCTTTATCCCTCAGTGTGTTTTAGGATGATTCTCATTTTACTTTAATAGTTTCCCCTTTACTGCTATTTACAATTTACCCATTGATTAATTCATGGTTAATACAACTTTTTATCTTCACTTATTTATCAAGTCAATTCAAGTTCTTTAAATGTGCGCTTATAAGTGTGTTTATGTGTAAACTCACTCATTCCCGTTGATTCCCTTCTCCTCTCCTCTGGTTTATCTCAAGCCTTGATCCCTGGCCACCTCACATTCTCGGCCAACTCCCCTGATTCTGACTCCTCCCCCTTTGTCCATCAGCTGTCACTCTTTGAGGCAGCCATCTGCCCAGCTACATCTGCAGCCCCCATCATGCCACTGTTCTTGCACTGCTTTGCACTTCATCTCCTCCTTCACAGTCTCTCTGCTGCTTTATGGAGGGCGGATTCTGCTCCCATGTCCCACACTTTGCTCTGTTTGAGGGACTGATAGATCTCTGCCTGTCAGCAAGCTGTTTGGTTCTGGATGCCACAGGTGGAGATAGTTCTGGATGCAGTTCTTATTGTTGTTGTTGGTTCAGCTCTGGTTCACTGAGAAGGAGGAGCCTCCTGTTGGGATAGGCCTTTGTTTGCTCCGGCGGATCGGGGTCTTAGCCGTCTGACATGCAGAGAGAGAGAGTCCAGGTCTCGGGACGCATTACCTACAGAAATTCTAGTACACTGAGGTTAAATAAATCCAACCCTCTTCACTCCGTCTCTTTCTAATCATACTATTTGTCTTAGTAGTTAAATGCCATCCAAACAACACAATTAATGTCTACTAATGATATTACATAAACTCCCTCTAATAATCGTTTCATCCATTGTGACATATTTACCCAAACTAAGTTTCTCAACACCCACATGTTTCCAGCATCGCATATTCCACACACTATGAAAGAACCCCTCCGTATTCAAAAAATCCCACTGCTATCTAGCAACAATTGTAAAGTTGCAGAGCACACTAATCAGATCACAGTAATGTAATTTGACCCAAGTGTAGGCCTATTTCGTTCCTAGAAATGTTAGCAAACACCAAACTCCACCTACAACATTTATAGATAAATTGATTTAGCAAAATGAAATCTTACGTAATTCAAAATGTGACAAAAGAACACTGATTTGTCTTACACAAGATTGTGTAACTGACTAGACTGAGTTCAATAAAAATTAAACCATACGACTTGTAGTCTGGCTTCAATAAAAAATCCTATCATTTGATCATATTTTCTTGTCTCTCTCTGTGTCTCTCTGTCTGTCTCTCTCTCTGTCTCTCTCTCTTCTTTTCTCACTTTCCCATCTCTTTCTTCTGTCACTCCTGTTAGATATGAAATAAAACATACGAGTCCATGTAAGCATGGCATAGATCATAATCCATTACTCGAGAAGACTCAGTATCACCTCTGTGTTTTAACATTTAACAGCTTCTCCCTGACTGACAAACTTACAAAACCTTCTGTCTACTTTCTACTCTTTCTTCACAAACTCTCAGTAAATCCCTTTTTACTTCCCCTCTATGTTTCTGTATGTAATTAAATTCCTCTGAAATATGATGAAGTACAATTCCCAGTTAATGACAAATAGCATGAAATTCACAATTCAATGCAATAGTAAAAACCACGATGTGACGTAACTGTATCCCTCAATGCTAAAAACAACAAATTATAGTAACTTATTTATTTCAATATCTACCACCTCAAATCACACATTGATCCATTAATTTTCAATGT